>CP125973.1:565253200-565616568 GCA_030063025.1 Avena longiglumis
ATATCTCTCTCGTGGACGTCATGCTTGTTGAGACCCTTGGCTACAATCTCCCCCTTGTTGCTTGTATAGAGATAACCGAGGCACGCGGGGATGGCGATGTTTTACCGAGTTCCTCCCAACAATGAAGTGTGTCTCTTTTGGAGAGGGGGTGGTTTAAAACCACCAACGCCGCAAAAGGCCTTCCTTGCTGTGAATCTCACCCCAACTGGATCGATCCACACTTCCACTATCGGTGCACTAGTCGGTGGCAATCCGGAACCTCTCACAAGATTGGGGCACTTCTCCACAACTCAATTGGAGGCTCCCAACAAACAAGATTGGGGAAAGCTCCACAACTTAATTGGAGGCCCCAAGAAATCCACAAACCTGCAAAACAACTAAACTGTCTAGGGTTCCAAGAATCCAAGAGTAAAAAGCTTCTCAAGTTTTCACCCAATCGAATCAATACCGAGAACTCAAACCGGTGCACCAAATACAATGGGAAGAACACACAGGCTCAATTTTCCCAAATTCCACCAAAGCTACAAAAGCTTATGGGGAATAAGAGAGGAAGAACAATGGAGGAAATCAACAAAAGACTCCAAGATCTAGATCCCAAGATGTCTCTCACTTAGAGTGAGATTGATTGGTGGGGTTGTAGATCTAGATCTCCTTTTTCAAATCCCTCAAGAGTATACAAGAATCATAGGAGGGATTGAGGAGGAGCAAGCTTAAGAAGGTCAACAATGGAGGGAAAATTTGCCAAAGACGTGTGGACCTTTTACATTGGGGAAGAAGGGCCCTTATATAGGCCCACCACTTTGACCGTCACTCGCTGGAAAACCACACCGGAGACTCCGGTTTGGCGACCAGAGTTTCTGGTCTGCAAGCAACTCACACCGGAGATTCCGGTCCATCTCCCGAATAATTCCTGCACCCCTACAATCGATATGGACTTGGTTAGATGACCACTCGAGACTTGCATCAAACTTCGCTCGGGAACATCGAGACTCCAGTGGTTTGCACCTATAGATTTTGGCATAAGACATTACACTGGATATTCCGGACAAAATCCGGCTTGGGGCAAAACTCCAAACATCGACATCTAGATTTTGGAAACTTCGATTGAACCGAAACCAATTTTGTTGGAAAGAGGATGACAAAATCTACCCAACAAAAAGGGAATATTAGATACCACCAAGAGGGAATATTTCATGTGTTATAAAGTGAGATACCTCCCTTGGTGAGAAACCATAAAACCTCCAAGATGAAAATTAGATATAAAAGGGAAATCCATTTTTGATGAACTAGAGCTTGTTATGAATATTACCACAAGCTCTAGAACCTCACATGGATAAGATCCAAATAAAAACCAAGAAAGATGATGCTAAGTATGCAAAAAATTGAGCTCTCACTGAGGGATATGTTCAAGTTAGTCCAGGGCTTGACATGGCACGAATCCTCTTGAAATAGAGGGGTTCCCTTGGGAACACGGACATGTGTGGTGTATATCATGGCTCGTCAGAAGGTGTTGGGTTGTCTCGAACGAAAGCGCAACCCTCATGTTTGGTTTCTACTATGAGTTATCTCTGATAGTACTGTTATCTATCCTATAAACCGTCGCCTAACTAACACCATGAGGCCGGTAAGAAAGAAACCCTATCAAGATAATACATTTGCCTTGGCATATTCCACTTGATCTTGATGATGACGATTTTCTACACCTCAAGATGGAGCACCTTTCTTGATTGGCGCTATCTTGTGAGGACTTGGAATTTTCTTCCCATACTCCACTATGGAAGAGCCTCTTATAGGAATATCCTCATATATCCATGATCATCATAAGGATGTAAAGCTCAAGCATATGATCTCTTCGAGATGTCACATCTTGAACTTGCACTTCATTTCTTTTTCTTTATTATGTTGGTGTCTTAAAGGTACACATGAGATATCACCCCATCTTATTATTCAAGACACACTTGCCATAGGCTCGCCTTCTACTTGACCAATCTCCTGATCATTCCTTGAAAGCCTTGATCAACACTTGATCTTCCTCACTTTCTTCTTCTTCCAACCTTGAAGATAAAATATGGTTCAAGCCTTGCGTATGGACAAATCCTACAAGTAATACTCAATACAAACATAAGTCCATAAATATTGTCATTAATTACAAAACCATACATGGGAGCACACATTTTCTTTCAACAAGCATATAGAAGCTAGAAATTTGTCAACCTAATAATATGATGCCAACCAACCCAACAGTAGGTATCCTGAGGGGCCATTAGTAGCCGGTTGCATCCAGCCACTATAAGTTCCCGATCAACCGGGAGAAGCAAAGCATAGAGTTGTATCCATTGTGTAGCCATATGAATAACTTGCATAATGTTTGAAACTCCGGCCTTGTTAAAAATGATCATGTTTCTATACATCCAAATATAACAACATAAAGAACAAACACTTATGGTATTCTAGCTTTAGTTTCCCATTAAGGAAATCCCAAAAATATTTGTGATATTGGTAGATGGTGAAATATTGTAAGTGAAGAAAACAATATGCTAAACTGATTGTGCAAAAGTACAAGGCAAAATAAATGTGCTGTACGACTTCTTGTGCATCACAAAACAATATTTTTTGCATCCATTCCAATTCCTTTTAGCGAGATTATATTTTGTGAGCATAAATTTTCTATTAAGGAATCACATAATTTTATTGATCTTCTGAGGGATTTTAAACTTCCATATGTATCTTCCTGGAAATCTATAATGACCATTCATAACGTTTTCATACAAAAAATAGACCGTGGATACACCGGGAGAGGTGAGCTTCCAAAAAACAATCCGGTTCGTGAGACAAGTTGACTGACACTAATATTGACATCAGTGTAACCATCCCGCCCATTTATTTCCTGATAGTACCCTCCTCAAACCTATGTTTAGCGGTACTTGGGATAAAACAGTATGAACAAAAACATTTTTTGTTGCATTATATTATACAAAGAAGGGTATAGTTTAGAAAAAAGACGTCTCTCCTAACCAAACATCCTCCCAGGATCTGGTACACTTGCCATTACCCCTTTAAGCAAACCCCTAGCAAATAATTCTTCTTTAACACGCATTAGGCCCTTCTAGAAAGGTGAATCAATAGGTTTTTCCTGAAACTATGCTCATATTTTATTATTGAGATATTTTTTGTGAAGAAACTGTTTCCACACCCCATCCTTAGTAAGTAATTTAAATAGCCACTTAATAAGTAGACATTTACTCTTAATCTCTAGTACCTCAATACCCAATTCATCCTGATCTTTTCGGGCTTACAAATGTTCCATTTTGTCAATCGGTATTTCTTTTTATGATCAACATTTTGCTAGAAGAATCGCGATATATAAAATTCTAATATTTTCCTTACCCCTTTAGATATCTCTAGAAAAGATAACATGAACATGAGCATCCTAGTCATAATAGAATTGATGACTAGTCATAATAGAATTGATGAGGACAAGCCTACCACCATGTGATAGTAACTTTCCCGCCAATGCCAACTCACAAGATTTCCTTTGAAGCGGCTGTCAACTGGGCCCACTTTGGATTCCTTTAGTTTGTAATGTATTGGTACTCATAAGTACCTAAGTGGTAAGGATCCAGACTCGCAAACATTTGTATATAAAGATGTTTATCTTCACTTTCTTTCCCAAAACAAAATGTCACTTTTGTGAAAGCACTCACCCAGATAATTTCTCAAAATACACAAGATTAATTTCATGTTTACACCCTTCTGAAGATCTTGTTCCATAAAATAATTGTATCATCTTCATATTGCAAAATAGAGACCCCTCCTCAAAGAGATGAAGGATTAGTCCTCCAACTTAACAATAGTTCTTTGCTCTTGAATGAGAATGGTTAATATGTCTGCAAATAATATTAAAGAGTAAATGCTCATAAAATAGTATTAAAGAGCATATGAGATAAATGATCTCTGTCTTAGCCCTTTTCTAGTTTGGAAATAGTTGCTAATGTCATGGTTGACCCGTTTTACCTCACTACCTCCTTGTACAAATTCACCTTAGCCCGCTGAGCCCAATTGATTTCCTTATCGCGTCTAACTTATACCGATGCTTGACAAGCATAATCTCAAAGACGCCAAGCTAGAACCAGAAGGGCATCAAATTCCTCCTCATCTTTGTCTGGTGGGGTAGAGAGCGAGCGCAATGGGAGAATTTTCATGGGTCAAGATCCATCCAAACAATAATCTCTTGGATAAGAGATAATGTGAGAGAATGGATTTAGCTGGCACCAAAGCTCCCCGTAGGCTGATGTTTGAGCCAACTTGAAATTGTAACCTGAACATTTTTAGAAGTATATTTTTCCTTTTCCACTCTAACTAGGACGTTATTTCGTATCATATGAGTTATGTACAAATTTCCCCCTTGTTTATCAATGAATGTAAGCATTTGCTGGATCTTTTGGAAGAAAAATTAGGCCAATACAACAATTGGACGATTGGAGAGAAAAAATGTTACTCCCTCTGTCCCAAAATATAAGGCGCCTAAGGACTGGTCAAAAGTCAAACCTTACTAACTTTGACCAAATATTTAGGTAAAAGTATGTACATCCACATTATGAAATGGACACATTAAGAAAATATACTTTATGATAAATATATTAATATTGATTTGATATTGTAAATATTTATATTTTTATATATAATCTTGGTCAAACTTAGAAAACGTTGACTTTCAACCAAATCTTATGCGTCTTATATTTTGGGACGGAGGGAGTACTAGTGTTATGTTTTACCGATTACCTCTCACTAGTAGTGATTATGTCATTAAACTTTATGTAGATATGTTTCTGTCCTTCAACGTTTCGTTCAGTTCAATTTGGCCTCCTTATCCTTTTTATACCTTGATCCCTTATCTTTGTAAACCAGACGTAATTTGTTATTCACTTGGTTTGACATGGTATGATTGCTATGGTGGTTGATTTTCCACTTAACATATCTTGTGTTCATCCATGATGGCACACTATATCAATGATATACTCCTTCCGTTTAAATATAAGATGTTTAGTTTATGAACAATGCATTTAGACTTATTTAGTATGTAGATTCACTTAGGTTTGGAGTGAACATACACACTAAAACAAGTCTAGATACATTTGCTTCACAAAGCTAAAACATCTTATATTTTGAAATGGAGGGAGTATATCTTAAGAAAACCAAACTTTAGAAGCATATGGTGCAAGGCTAGCTCTTAAATGGTTCGAAAAAAAGAATCATGGTGCATGGAGAAAATTAAAAAAACCACCACATTTGAGGCTAGGGTTTCAAAAGATCACCAAAAATTTCAAAAGTTTGAGATTGCACCGTTTTTGGGACGCGCGGTTGCAGGTAGCACTGATCTGGGTCTGATGCCACGCTAACGACAAAACTGGCCAATGGGGCCTCAACAAGGCTTACGTGGCGCTTTTGGACGTGGCGTGAACAACCATTAACGATCGTTAACGGCGCTTGTCTCGAACCATCAAAACGGCTCTGACCTCCTCTTCTCTCCCCGCTGCCTCACTCATCTCGCCTCTTAGCCCGACCACCGCCGCCGGTGATCGCACGCCATCGCCGGGCATCGCTTCCGCCGCTGCTCAGATCATGCCGAAATGGAACGATAGTGGAAGCTCCTCCGCCGACTCTCTCTCGCTTGACCATGTGAGTGCCTTCCTCCTCTTTTAATTTAGGGTTTGATTTCTCGATTTGTAGTTCACGCTCGACTACACACCAAACATGCTCCATGACGCTGAATTTGCCGGCATTGACCATGAAGCTCCTTTTGTTTGCGCTGCTCACAAATTGAAGACATTGTTGGGAATATGCCCTAGAGGCAATCATGTATGATGATATTTCCCATTGTATTCATAAAGATATTAAGTAGTCCTTGTATAAACATCTAATGTGTATCATTGAATATGTGATTCGGTTGTGGAACTATGCATTCATGTTGTTTGTACTAAATATCCTTGGTCATTGAGGTTGTGCTGGACACACAACTTAGACCAATGTGAAAGTTGGCTTGATGACTCGGTTCCACTTGTCATGGGCATGGAGATGCTATTCTAACTTACACAGATTCGACTAAAGAGTTTAGCGAGTCGGATTGACCCATATTGAGGTACAACGAACTAGCTGTCATTTGTATATCTCAATCAATGTAATCCTTAGACTTGAGGTTGTTGCATAGTCCGAGTTGAGGATCACCGACTTAGGTTCTGTCAAACGCTGATCCAGAATCGGGTCGCTTATAAAGGCGTAGTTCGGTCGATCGAGAATCAAGCTATGGATATGAATAACCAAGATGGGATTTTGCCTCCACTTGGAGAGATATTCTGGGCCCTCTCGTGAGATATGATTCGTAAAGCATGGCCATGCACGACTGCTTAAGTGTTAACTGATGCAATCGACTAAGAGTTAGTCGGTGAGTCACTTATCTCGGATCGAGAAGAGAGTCGGACTATTTAAGGGATGACAAATATTCGCCTATAGTATGACAAGGTATATCGTGAAGCAAAAGGGATTCGGACGTAAGTCGCATTGGAAAGGCAAGTCGTCATGACTCATTGGTACTTGGTAGTCGGCACGCCTCGCTAGGAGCCGCCACCGATCGATCGATTGATAGTCGGACTCCAATCGTGTCCAAGTAGCCATGAGCTCGGGTCACACACACTTAAGAGCGAGCAAGTTCGGATTGATCTCGAACTCGTAATTGGGTTGGACCTGAACCGGAATAGGACTGAGTTAGTGAGTTGGACTCACGGTGACTAGTGTTATATGGGCTTTAGTGAATGGGTCACGCGAGCAGAGCCCACGTTCACTCCCTATATATAGTGGAGCACCGTAACCCAGAAAGGTTAATCGTTGTTCGGTTAGGTCATTCCTTGTGTTGGAAACCCTAGCTCCACAGCAGTCCTACCGTCGATACGAACCTAGCAGTTCGCCGCTGGTGCTCCTCCTTGTACGTGTGGATACCAGCAGAGGTGTTGTGTGATCAGCACCAGGACGATCGGATCGTGAGGACTGCACTATATCAACTGACGCGCGTCATCATTAATCCGCAACTGCGCGTCTAGTGGTAAACCTCGTGGCCTTCTACCTCGGCTAGATCTTGGGATCACCACGTTAGAGGAAATTTTTGTTTTATCTCCGCGTAGCCCAACAGCCATGCAGGTGTGTTGCGTTTCAGGGCAGTGATACAGGGAGGAAGTTCTACATGTGTGCTATAGAAAATGTAAGTGCTGAGCTCCCTTTTTTCTTCAATAGGTCCCTGTAGGTGATTTGATTTCTCATAGTGTGATCATGTGTTCATTTAGTTTCAGTAACTAACAGGTACAGTGGTATAGAAATGATAGTATGTTTATTTAGATCAACATTGATAGTGTTCACTTAGCGTATATTTTAGAGCAACATTGATAGTGGTATAGAAATGATAGTATGTTAGTTTCAATACTAATGTATAGATTTCTAGCGCTTTAGTGAATATTTTGATATAGGGTGCTCATTTAGCAGATATGTGATGTAGAAATGATAGTGTGCTCATTTAGAAATGATAGTGTTCTCATTTAGAAATGATAGTGTGCTCATGAACATGTATGTTGTAATCATACACATGTATTTCAAATTGCTTTTTACATAATCTGCCATTTTTAGTATGTTGTAATCATAAACCATAGACAGTATGTTGTAATATAAAATATTTAATGTACATGAGGTACCGAGTTGTGGCTTTCAAAGCTGGATTGATCCAGAGTGGGATGATAGCTTGAAGCATGCATTGACTAAGTTGTGGGCAATGTACAATGAGAGTAATAACTCAAGAATTCAAGAGATCTATGAGAGCAGCAAAATGTTGAAGGATCTAACTGAAGAGAAGGAAAAATTGGAGAAGAAACATGCAACCCTCCTAGAGGAAGGGATTAGGTGGATAGATGAGACTGGGAGGAAGTGGATAACTCAGACTGAGAAGAAAGCCATAGCGTAAAACTATGCTAAGATAATGAGTGGGCAACATGATGTTGAGGAGATGGAGAAGCACATAGCTGCATTGAAGAATGAAGTAGAAGTGCTAAATGCTAAGGAGGAACCAAGAATGTGCTCAAATCACGTGCGTATATTCAAGGTGAAACAACAGAAATGGGATGAGGAAAGAGCTAATATGAAGGATGAAAAAAGTTAGAGTACTCAACGCATGACATTTTCAAGGTCAATGGTGTTAACAAGGACAAGGTCAAGAGAATCAAGGCAATTTGTGAGGAGGAGGAGTGATGGTGTGTTTAGGTAGATGTATGAGTCTATTTAGTTGTCATATTTGTGTAATGCGCTTGTTGAATTGAACCCTTAATTTGTTGAGTTGAACCTCCATGTGTTGAACCCTTAATTTGTTTAGTTGAACCCTCCATGTGTTGAACCATTCATTTTTGTGAAGATGTTCTCGTATTTAATATAGCTAGGGTTGTCGAGGCCCCAGTGGTCTCGACAACATATATAATGATATATAATTTAATATACCGTGATGGGGATACGCCATGGGTATACTCAGATGACGCTTCCGATCGCCCAAGGGGCTGGCAGTGGGCCCGCAGAACGGCGAGTGGATCAAAGCCCAGCAAGGTACCAAGCGACAGTTGAATGCCCAAAGTAGTAGATAGGCCCCGGACTAGGTTAAACGACATCAAGTCAGAATCAATCGGTTGAGATATGTAAACCCTAGAGGTGAGCCTATATAAACCTCCCTATGGGGTGAGTAGAGACACGCCTCATACACCAAGCAACTCGCCGAGCCGCCGAGTCACCCATTGAAAACACCTCCATAATACAATCTAGCAGAGTAGGTCTTTACCTGGGGCCGAACCTGGTAAAACCTCGTCTTTGCCCTCATCTCGCACCGCAGATGGCTGGCCGCCTTGCCCTCGTTCTACTACCGCCGATTGCAGCTCGCCGTGGTCATTCCCACGGCTGGCGCCCACCGTGGCCTGGCCGGTCTGCCGGTGTTCGCGGCGAGATCCAATCTGCCCATCAACGACGGTCGCCACCGCCACATGATAGCGATCGGCGAGATGCTCCAGATCTTGCCGAGTAGCTACGCCCCGGCGCGACCCGCCACGCACAACAGAATCGCTAATCGGCACGATCAGCCTTTCGCGGCCTCACCGACGCCATCGCCTCGGAGGACCGGCTCGCATCCGCGAAGTCGCCACCACGCGATCGGCTCTCCGAGAGCCGTTCGCACGATCCACCGCCCGCCCGAGTACAACTCGCCCACGCAACGTGGCCGGGAACTCGCCGCAGAAGACGCGCTCACCGACGACGACGCCGACCACACTTCAAGGCCACTCGCCAGATCCATCATCCTGCCTCATCCGCGGGCTCCATCGCCCAGGTCTCCAACGCGAAGACTTCGAGGACCCTCCATCCTCTCGAATTCGACCGACCCGGTCGGAGAATTCCGCCGACCTCCGAAGGAGCTACCACCACGCCATGCTTACATGGCCACCGCACCGATCCGCCGAGGACCCTTTCTCCACCCCAATCCTCCTAACGCCACGGCAACGGAGGTCGAGGAACTCCGCTTGAAATCGGGCGGAGGCGGCACGCAAGGAGCAGGCCGAGCGAAAAATTCCGCCGAGCAGTGTGACGCGCAGAGCTGTCACGCTACCACCAGCAGCCGATCAGGTCACGTTTGAACCCCACCGCTCAAGGGCGTGCCCTGAACGACGATTTAAAACGACCGGCCAAGATAGCCGAAGCTGCGATTCGCGAGAACGCGCCACCAGGAGGAAGCGCCTGCCCCGCCAGATCGACGGGCGATGGGTGCCCCACCACCACCCAACCGCACTCTCCTGTGGACCAACCGCGGATAGTTGTTCTCACGGAGCGAGACGAACGGCCTCCCACCGTTTCTCCACCCCAATGGACAACCTCGTGGCAGTCGAGCAGCAGCCGACAGCATCACGGCCATCGCGACGGCGCCTTACAGATCCAGACGCCAAGGCCCTGCTTATGGCCGTGGAGCAGAAAAGCGGGCGCCGACCGCAGGGCGAGTATACTGCTGCTCGAAGCAGGGCGGCCTCCGGCCGCCAAGCGGCAAACACCTCAATTGCCCGCCACCGTAGCCACCGCAGCTCCAACACCGACCCGCCAACGCTGCACTTCCACCAACGATCCCTGGCCGGGCGACCATCAACTTCGCCGCCGCTAACGGACAACCCATCGACGCCGCACTCACATCATCAACAACCAAAATCAAGGCGCCACGCCAGCCCGACGACTTGCGGCACACCCTAACTAATCGCCGCGATGGCGAGCCCATGGGGTCGCCAATGACTTGGGCTTAAGTGCTTCGGACCAATGATCCGAGGCGAAGTACCCGCCAAACTTCAAGGCGCCAAAGGAGATAGAAAAATACGACTGTGACGACCGCAGTCCGGCTTGACACATACCTCATGGCAATGGGGATCGCGTCACACCGACCTACTACCGCCAAGTACCTCCCACTGATGATGGAGGGACGCAGCAAGGATCAACACGCCCCCGTGACAGCATCGACTCGAGGAAATGCGAGACGCCTCGTCAGCACTTCGAGTGCTCCTACACCCGCCACCACCATCGAGGACCTCGAACGATGCGCCCAGGACCTCGCGCGAGTCGACCCGCAATCGGGTCCAACGGTGGCAAGAGCTCGTACAATGCGGTCGGCATCCACCCGGACACAGCGATCCATTGCTTCAAGACTCGTGCCGCCACGAGCCTCTAGTCGCCAAGCTGCGACACGCCTCAGACGCACACATCGACATCTCCTCGAGATCGCCAAACGGTACGCCGAGGAGGATCCAAACCAGGAAATCGACGACGAGTCAGGAGGGCAACGCCGCACGGGCGGCAACGACGGCAGACGCCGACCAGCCCTACGCTAGCCGCACCCGCCACAGCAAGCGCCGAGCGACGGGCGAGTCGATTGCCGCTAACGCCGGCACGCATAACGCGAGCCAAGAGCTACCGCCGACGGAGGGCAACGGCGATGGCGGCAATTACAAGAACAAGCAGGTTCGATCCGCGCCCTCCTTAACCAACCATGCGTTCCACAGCAGGAAGGAAAGCCCGCAACGCACACCACCGCCGACCGCCACACCTCGTGGAAATCGAGAAGGCACGCACGCTGGAGGACACCGACAACGACCCGCCAAATGGCGGAAAATTCGCAAAGTAGCCGCTCGCTTCCACACCTTCACAGCTTCAACACGGCGAGAAGAAGGTCATCGCCCGCCGCCGCCAACGCTGTGGCCCAAACAGACGCCCCGCTCTCGAACTGGTCGGAACAGCCCATCACCGAGCCGCAAGACCACTCGCCACGCATCGAGTACCTGTGACGAGTCGCCCTGTGGTCGCTTCCAAGGTTGGCGACCATCGCTCCTCAAGACAATGGACGGCGGCAGCTCCATCAACATCCTCTACCTCGACACCTTCAGCGGCATGCTCCCGCAATGATGATCGAGACAACCCACACCACGCTCCACGCATCGCCCCGGTCGGAAGGCGATCCGATCGGCAAAGTCACGCTGCCGCCACTTCGGCAGTCCGCAAACTTCCGCGACCGAAGCGGATCGCCTTCGAGCTGGTGCCCTTCGACAGCCTTACCATCAAGGCCCCGGGCGCCAGCGCTAAATTCATGGCAGCGCCCACTACGCTGCATAACGCAATGAAGCTCCCCGGCCGCGGCGCCATCACCATCAACGGCGACTCGGCCGGCCAATGCGAGGCCAAAGGAGCCGAACTCGCCGACGCCGTCATCGCGCGTAAACCAATCACGCCGACGAGCTCGCCAATACGCGAGGGTCAACAATGACGATCCCACAATACTCAAGAAGCCCAACTCGTAGGGCACAAACACCTCAACCTTTGAGGCCACGACACACACCCGCACTGCCGAGCTGGTCCCAAAGCACCCCAGACGGTGACGATTGGGGATGCATGAGCCCAAAGATAGGAAGGCGCTCATCGAAGTTCCTTCGTGAGAATAGGATATCTTCGCATGGAAACCCTCCGACATGCCAGTGTGTCCCTAGGGAGCTCGAGCACAAACTAAACGCCGACCCCAAAGTGCGACTCGTCACAGGCGCCACGGCCCTTCAATGAAGAACGCCGAGCAATCGCCGAGGAAGTGCAGCGTACCGCTGCCGCTTCATCCGCCAATCAATACTCCAGTGGCTGGCAAACCCAGTCCTGGTCGAGAAGAAAACGGAACTCGAGAATGTGTATCGACTACACAAACCTCAAATACCGCCTAAAGGAGCAGTTGTCCTCCCGGATCGATCAGATAATCGATTCAACCGCTGGTTCGAGTCGCTATGTTTCCTCGACGCCTACTCCGGTACAACCAGATCAAAATGGCTGTCGAGGATGAGGAGAAGACGGCGCTCATCACGCCATTCGAGCCTTCGCTACACCGCCATGACCTTCGCCTCAAAACGCCGGGCAACCTACCACGGTGCATGCAAGAATGCCTCGAAGCCAAATTACCGCAACATCCACGCTCACATCGACGACGTGGTCGTGAAATCCGCCAAGGCGACCTACTCACGACTCCAGCGTAGACCTTCGCCAATCATGGAGGTACAAGATAAAGCTCAACCCAGTAAGTGCACCTTCGTACCCGCCGGACAACTATCGGGTACGCTGCTCCAAACGAGGGATCGAGGCGAACCCAACGAAGATCGACACGACGCCTCGCCTGCCGGCAAACCCGAAAAGCTGCGGACGCCCAGAGGCTGGCCGGGCGGTAGCGGCCTCGCCGCTTTCCCCTCTCGGGCGAAAAGGCGATGCCCCTATACCGCCTGAAGCAAGAACCCCACCTTCCAGTGGGACAAGGAGGCGGACGACGCGCCCGCGACCTTGAAAAGGTGCTACTTGTCAAGACCACTACTCGCCGCACTACCGACAAAGAGCCTATGCTGGTTTACGTCACAAGGCGTCCGAGCGCGGTCGCCGCGCCGTGAATGGTTGTCGAACGACGAGGAAGGAAAGGAGCGCCGTCCAGGCCAAGATACTACATCAGCGAGGTCCTCACCGAGTCGCGCCAATGATACCCACAGCATCAAAAGCTAGTATACGCGGTCTGTGGCTCAGCCGCGCCGCCAGACCATTTGTGGAGCACCGATCACGGTCGCCTCTCAAGACCACTATAAGACATCATCCGAATCGCGAGGCGACCGGGAGTCGCCAAGTGGGCCGCCGAGATCGGCCCACAACATTAAACACGAGCCACGAAGGGCGATTAAGTCACTGGCACCGCAGACTTCATCGCCGATCGGGAGGAGGCCCAAGAGCCGAGAAGCCGCCAGACGACATCGAGCCTGCACTTCGACGGGTCCAAGAACGCGACGGTGCAGGAGCAGGATAGTATTGACTTCACCAAAGGCGACAAGCTTCGCTACATCCTCCGCTAGAATTCACGCCTGCACCAACAACATGGCTGAATACGAGGCCCTACTCCACGGCATGCGAGCCGCCAAGGAGATGAACGCCATTCGCTTTCGATGTTACGGAGATTCCGACTGCCGCAGGCAAGTCGCCGCACCGCGACGCCATCTCCCTACCATGGCGGCGCATCACCAAGAGGTGGACAAGCCGGGCGGCCACTTCATCGCTACTCACGAGTGGATCGACAGAGAAAACGAGGAGGCCGACGCCTTCTCTCGCATCGGGTTCTCGACTCGCACCACCCGCCGCGCAGGTTCTCGACACAATCTTCAAACCATCGCCTCCCCGAGGGAGATCGACATCGAGTCCCACTCCAACCGTAGGCAGCCTTGGTCGCACTTCATCGCCGAGCCGCACGACCGACCAAGCCCTACATCGCTTACCCGAAACCGCACCTGCCAAAGCAGACGAGACAACGCCGAATGATCGCCGCCGATGCAAGTCTTACACCATCATCGACGGCAGCTACACAAGCGCAGCTGTCACCGGCGTGTTCCAACGCTATGCCCAACCGCCGAAGGACGCAAAATCCTCCACGACATCCACCAGCGATCGCGCCACCACGCCGCCGCTTCCCTGGTCGCCAAGGCTATGCGACACGGCTTTACCGCCCATCGCACACGCCGACGCCGCCGACATCGCCCAGCGATGCGCGGTGCCGGCACGCCAATCAGACGACGTATCGGTGCTCGGCGCCAAAACAATCCCCATCACCGCCATTCGCTGTGGGGTATGGACATGGTAGGCCCTTCAAGAAGGCCCCTCCGGCTACACCCACTTGCTAGTCGCCACGACAAATTCACGGCGGGTAGAGGCCAAGCCAGTCCGGAATGCGACGGAAGACCGCCACTAAATTCTCGCGAGCTCATATACCGCCACGGGTTCCCCAACAGATCATCACGGACAACGGCACAAACTTCGCCAAGGGAGCAATGGCCGAATTCGCGAAGAGCACCACATCCGCTCGATCTCGCCGCCCACCCGAATCCAACGCCAGCGGAACGAGCCAACCAAAGCATCCTCCACGGCCCGCCGACCTGCAATCGCCGAGCGCACTGCGCTGGGTCAAGAGTTGCCTCCGCTATCCGGGGAATCCGCACCGTTAAGCATGCATCGACGGATTCACCCTTCTTCATGGTATATGGCGCCAAGCTCATGCCACCGACCGAACACGACTCGCCACGGTCGTCCATTATACTGAAGCCGCAAACGAGGTGGCCCGCCAAGATGGGCTCGACCAGCCGACGAACGCGACCTCCGGTCACGACCGCCATCTATCAACAAGGACTCCACCGCTACCATAGCCGACGGTGAAAACCCGCGACCTTTCGTGAAGGCGACCGTGTTACGCCTCATCCAGACAAGAAGGGCATGCACAAGCTCTCCCCATGGAGGGCCCATTATCGGGCGCAGACGCAACGACGCCACTACCTCATCGATGTCCGGGACGGCGAGCTCGACAAGCGGCCATGGAATGTAAATCTCCTCCGAAGTTCTACTCCTAGAACCCCACACATGTACTCCAAATGCTATGAAATAAAAGAAACGTTATCGCAAATTGCGTTTACTCCATGCCTTGTGCCACTCGCACTGTAATAACAGCGCCATGCTAAAATGCGTAAGTCAACCTTGGTACAGCGATCGGCACGAAAAGTAGCGATGTAAGAGCATCGAGTCATTTCAGGTCTTATGCGTCCACTTTAAAACGCCAACCGAGCCCCATTGAGTCGCTTAGCTCGACTAGTTTTATTTAACCAAGACAATCGCCTCGCTTCACAGCGACCTTGGTCCTCCGCATCCCCAGATAGCGACTCGAACGGCTAAGTACCACGCCGGGGACCGAATACCGTCGCGATCGGGTCGTGAAAACGCCAAGAGAGCATGCCCAGACTCGCCACGCGACCGACCCCACGGGCCAGGCAGGAGTGACGCCACACCAACGCTACTGAGTCCTCAACCACCCTCGAAGGCGCTTAGAACTACTAAGTACCACGCCGGGACTCGCCACCAATTTCGCTCGCCAGACGGGAAAACGGTAAAGCATGTAGCACTCAAGGGAGTCGCTTTGCGATCGCTCTCCGAGCTCGGGCGAGTCGACTAAACTGACAAAACACATGATAACAACAAACATCATATACGAGGTGAACCCCACAAAAGGGCGGACGCGCTCGGGGACTCGTCCAAAATAAATCCAAAACACACAAACAAATAGCAAAACGGACACGACGTCCCATTCAATCGCATATTGCATTGTCTTATATTACAAATTATGCCCGCGTGGCAGAACTGCTGCTAACACATCCAGGCAAAACTACCCTATTCTGCAGGCTTCGACGACTCGCCTGTAATCCCGCGCCACGGATGAACGCGTGTACGGGTTTGACGGATACGCCGTCACCACCCGCCATCGCCGAGCGAAAAGGTTGCTCGACCTTGAAGTCACGGCGCGCGGTTCGGGTTGTTCGCGCGACGACCGCTTCTCGTTAGGGAAGGAGGTCGCCATCGCCTGCACACGCCCGAAAATGCACGCGCGCACGCTCCTGCAACTTGAGAACCTCGGACAGGTCCACCGCTGCCACGACGAAGGATACCCACTCGCCACATCGCCGAGGTCGAAATCCCGAAGTGGGCGGTCCAAGGCTCACGCCGACGCCCACGCCAAACGCCGATCGCCATGAACTCGACGACAGCGGCGCTTTTCTCCAAATATTCCCACACCTCAACAAGGTCGCTGGGAATAACCTCTGTGGGCGATATTTCTTGAAGATAGGCGCGGATGCACGTCGCCGACAGCGTCGCCGAGTCGACGAGCATGCTTACGCACTCCCTCGCGTCAAGCGAGCTCGCTTCTTCTTGGCTACCAATAACACGACCTGCGAGAAGGAGACAGTGATGAGTACCGCGGACACCACAAACACTACAACTGACGGAAAGGGAAGACGCACTCACGAAGCAACGGGCGGGCGAGTCCCGTGATGAAGCACTGAAGCGACGTGTGGTCTTCCTGAAGCCCAGCAATGAGGGCTTCCGACACCTTGCGTCTTCCTCGCGCCGCAATGGCGGCCTTAGCTCGCCTGCTCGCCGAGCTTGCTTCTTCTCTCGCCTCCGCAGTTCGCGCCGAGGTCGGCGACCCGCCGCCAAGACTCAACGCAGATCGTCGCCACCAACTCACCAAAGAGGACAAGCTCCTGGCGAGCTCCCTCTCGCCGCAGCAACAGCCCGAAGCTCCTTGTTCGCTTCTTGATGGTGGCTAGCTCCTTCAAGACGCTGTTTTGCAGCCAATCGCCCGCCGACTCAAGCAGACCGCATATCATCAAAGTCAAGAAAACAAAATTACTCGGCCCACCAACTAAAATTTAGCGCGGCGCACGGGACCGGCGATCACGAATTCTCGCACACCCGCTAAAATTTAGCGCACGCACTCGGGACTGGATGCGAAAGTAAAAACGAGAAATTATAAGAATCGCCGCCGCTAAGCACCACCTGATCCTCGGGACCGGAGGTACCGGATGGCTGCACCAAGCATGCCATGGAGTTGTATTGCGTCCACAGACGCAAGCAGCGCAGTGCTCGCGACGCTGGTCGACTTCAGCGCCGGCGGTCCTCGAGCGAGGCTCGGCGCAGCCCCGCCGCCGTGGCCGCTTTGGTCACGCGGGAAGGTAGCGACGAGGCACCCGCCCAAAGGAAGTCGCCTCCGGTCAGGCAAGGAACGCCCTTCAGAGACGCGTTGCTTCCATCGCGGTCCGCCGGCGCGCCGTGTCATCGAGACAAGTGATGTCGCCGCCTTGGCCTTCTTGCTGCCTTCCGAGGCGCACGACCGCCCCGCTTCCTCTTACGGGAAGGATCCTCCTCGCTAGCGGCGGAGGGTACCGAGCCACGGCCGGTGGCCCATCTTTTTCACTCCGTCCCGCATATCAATCAAATCAATAAAAGACAATCAAGTATTTATGAAAGGTAGGAAAGGGCGAACGACTCACTTGGCGATCGGAATGAAACGTAGCCCCGCACGGTCGGCCGGTTTTTCCAAATCGGGCCCGCTTGCTTAAGCCCCAGCCCTGACGTCAGGCCCAAGACACGGATGGCTTCTTCGTCGTTGAGGCCGCGCTGGTGCCTTCGACACCTTCGGGCGGGGCATCCTCGCTAATTGGAGCCGCGTCGGAGCCTCCTTGCGGGCGAGACCACGCCGACCTCCTTACAGGCGAAGTCGCCACACCGAGCCTTCCCTAGCCCGCAGACCGCGCGAATGGCGGGGCATCGAGGCCAGGCACTTCCACGATGGCGATCTAGCTGTTGTCGCTGGGCCGCTGCCACCGCCGAGCTGTGGCCATCGAGCTGCTCGTCGAGGCGGGCGGCGAGGCCATCTTCGTGGCTTCGCTTTCCTCCTCGGGGCCTCGCCTTTTTCCTTCTTCTTCTTCGAAGGAGTGGCGGCACGAGGTGGTCTCGGAGCTCGTCGTCATCATCATGACGCCGAGGCTCCCGCCGCTTCGATTCGACGCTGATGTTCGCTGGTCTTTCGACCAGCGGGCAATTTCTGACTCGCCTCGCCGTCTCGGTTCTTCGCTGGTGGCGATTCGCTTGTATCCCGGGCGGATGACCCGGCTCGCCATCGGGCGGTGGGAGCCACCTTCCACCACTTGGAACAGCGCGATGAATACAAACAGAAAGTTAGAATTACCGCGATACGCCGCGATCGCGAACAAGATAAAGAAATTACCGTCGGAGCCGGACGCTTCATGTGTAGGGGACCCCGCCAGTCCGCACACCGCTGGGTGATCTTCTTCAACGCTGGAGATAGTCCTCCAGCTTCCACTGCCGAGGCAGCCACGAGTCTCCCCGCCCGTAATCGATACATGTAATGGTCGCGGCGAGCAACGAGCCGCCGCCAAGCCAACAATTGTACAAGTTTATCGCCTGAGCCCTTCTTCTTCGCATCACGGATGGCTCGAGATCTCGTCGACGACCATCCGCTGGTCGCCGGAAGCTTGCCGACCGGAGATGGCGTGGTTCGAACGGTTGGCCGAGTACCGCGATCGCCGCCCTCCGAGTCGCCGTCACGTAGGAACCATGACTTCTTCCAGCCGCCGCTTTGGCCGGCAAGATCAAATCAAGAAGGAGGCTTTGGACTTGAGCTGAACGCGTCACCGCGGCTAGCATTGGGCCGCCCTCGCTGACCCGCCCATGGAATGATCTTGCCACAAGGGAAAGTAGGGCCGGCAGCAAGTAGCACTCGCAGAACGCCACAAAGATGGTGAGCTGCTCGATGCTGTGGGGACCCAGATCCGAGGGCTCGATCTCGTAGTAGGCGAAAAACGCCAAGAACAAAGACGGGGAAACCCTAACCCCGCCGAGATGACCGTGAAATGACGAACTCCCTCTCGCGGTTTGGGGTCGTCTGCCAAGGATACGCCAACAGCCGCTCAGGATTCCGCCTCCAAGGAGGCCACCGCGCCTTGTGCACTTGGATCTGCCCCCCCAAGGTTCGTGGAGAGGGCCATGGCCGAGAGGTTGGTTGGAGATCTGAGGATTTCGTCGATTGGATCACGGAGCAAGGAAGGAAGATGCGCACTGGAAGAAATGGTGGGCGGTTGGCTCGCGATAGCCTACCATTCCTCTTATATAGCGGAGTTGCCCGCCAAATCAGGGGCCGCTATCACGATGATTACGCCAAAAGTTACCGCTGAGTTACCTTAACGGCTAGTTTGACCACGCCCGACGGTCCAACTCCCACTGCTCGCTAGGTCACTCGCCGATCAAGGCCCGTTGGCTCGACTCGCCCAAGACCCGACTCGGTTCACCGGATTTTCTCCTTCATACAGGAGCCCGCCGACGATTCGACTGGATGCCTACTTTGAAGCCGTATACTCCGACTGCCAGCAGCCACTTACGCCTAATCAACGACGGCCTCGGGGACTACTAATGGGGATACGCCTACTAGGGTATACTCAGCAGGACGTTTCCGACTGGCCCAAGGGCTGGCGAGTGGGCCTGCAGAACGGCGAGTGGATCAAAGCCCAGCAAGGTACCGTTTATTGGAAGTCAAGTCCCAAAGTAGTAGATAGGCCCACCGGACTAGGTTAAACGACATCAAGTCAGAATCAATCGGTTGAGATATGTAAACCCTAGGGAGGTGAGCCTATATAAACCTCCCTATGGGGTGAGTAGAGACACGCCTCATACACTAAGCAACTCGCCGCTAGCCGAGCTCACCATTGTAAACACCTCCATAATACAATCTAGCAGAGTAGGTCTTTTCTGGGGCCGAACCTGGTAAAACCTTGTGTCTTTGCCCTCATCTCGACCGCAGATGGTCTGGCCGCTGCCTCGTTTCTACTACTGCCGACAGGCTGCTCGCCGTGGTCATTCCCACGACAACTGTGGTTATCGAGGCCCCGAGTGGTCTCGAAACATCTATAATGATCAACAATTTAATATACTAGGGTTGTCGTGGCCCCCCGAGTGGTCTCGACAACATCTATAATGATATATAATTTAATATACCAGGGTTGTCGAGGCCCCCCGAGTGGTCTCGACAACATCTATAATGATCAATAATTTAATATACTAGGGTTGTCGA
Organism: Avena longiglumis; assembly: GCA_030063025.1. Classification (NCBI taxonomy): domain Eukaryota; kingdom Viridiplantae; phylum Streptophyta; class Magnoliopsida; order Poales; family Poaceae; genus Avena; species Avena longiglumis. Next base: position 565,273,272 of record CP125973.1, read on the forward strand.
GGCCCCTTGAGTGGTCTTGACAACATCTATAATGATCAACAATTTAATATACTAGGGTTGTCGAGGCCCCCCGAGTGGTCTCGAAAACATCTATAATGATATATAATTTAATATACCAGGGTTATCGAGGCCCCCCGAGTGATCTCGAATGTTGGAATTATGCCCTAGAGGCAATAATAAAGATTTTATTATTATAATTCTTGTTCATGATAAAGTTTATATTCCATGCTAGAATTGTATTAAGCGGAAACTTTAATACTTGTGTGGTTTGTGAACAACACCGTGTCCCTAGTATGCCTATATGGACTAGCTCATTGATTAATGATGGTTAAGGTTTCCTAACCATAGACATGAGTTGTCGATTAATAATGAGATCATATCATTGGGAGAATGATATAGTGGACAGACCCAAACTAAGCGAAGCAATTAGATCGTGTCATCGTGTTCATCTTTAAGCCTTTTCTTATGTCAAATATTGTATTCCTTAGACCATGAGATAATACAACTCCTGGTATCGAAGAAATCTTTGAGGTCATCAAACGTCATCCTATGAGAGGGTGATCATAAAGGTGTCTCTCGTGATCGGAAAGTACTGCTGGGTTGTATGTATCGAGATGGCATTTGTCCCTCCCAAGTCGAGAGATATACTTTGGGCCCACTCAATCGATATCAACACCGCTGCAAGCATGTGGTTAAGGAGTTAATCACAAAGTGATATCGGATTACGGAACAAGTAAAGTACTTGTGAACGAGATTGAACTAGGTATGACGGCAGACGATCAAATCTCGCAAGTAAAATATCGCGAGACTAAGGGAATATATATATGGGATTGATTGAATCTGGCATCATGGTTCATCCGATATGATCATCGATGAATGTGTGGGAGTCAATATAGGTTTCGCACTCATGTTGATTATTGATAGAAGATCATGTGCACATTCTCGAACCGGGGTCACACACTTAATGTGTCTCGACGCTAGGATAGATTGGATAATTGGTTTATGAGTTTTTGTTCGAGTCTCGGATGTGATCCAGACATCACGAGGTTCCGAATGGTCCTAGAATAAGATTCATATAAGGCAATGCAGTTTTTGGAGTTCGGAATTGTTTTGGGTTAATCGGTATTGTACCGGAAGCTTCTAGAACCTTCCGGAGGGCGACCAACGTGGCCTCACCTACCGGGAGGGGGCATGGGCCTCTGAGGGAGTGCCCTGGCCGCATTGGGCCAGGGGCACAAGGCCCCATAGGGCCCAGGCCAAACAAGGGAAACCCTAATTGAGCTTCTAGAAGGAGTGGAAGACTTGCCCCCACTCTTCCTCCTTGGCCACGCCGAGGCTTGGGGAGGGCTAGGGTTTCCGCCCACCCCTCTATATAAGGAGGGATGGGGCGCACCACCCCCACACACCTTCCCCTCAAGCCTAGCCGCCCTGCTGCCCCTCCTCTCTCTCTCCCTCCCGACTGCGCGTAGGCAAAGCCCTGCTGCCGAAACTCTCCACCACTTGCACCGCGCCGTCGCGTTGTAGATGAAACCCATCTCTCCACCATACTTTCTGGATCGAGGAAGTAGGAGACGTCGAGGTGCCACACGTGTGCATCTCTCGGAGGCATCGCCACTTGCGGTGTTAGATCGGAGCGGATCGCGAGGAGGAGAAGCGAGTACGACTACATCACCCACGTTCCGACGAACGTTCCGTTGTGCGAATCTTCAAGGGTATGAAGATCTCATCTAATCTCTCTCTTTGTTTGTATCTCCTAGATTAGATCTTGGCTTTCCGTCAGATCCGTAGAAATTTTTGATTTACTATGTTGTAAAACCCTATAGTGGTATCGAGCTAGATCTATGTGTAGATGTGTTTCACGAGTAGAATGGAACATGGTTGTTGCGGCATTGATGTTTTCTCGTTGCAAGCCTCTTGTTTGTGTTCTTCTTATGACACGGATAGTGAGATTGAATCGTCCAGCCAACCTTGCACGCCGTCATGAGACCGCTCGACTTGACGCGCGGGCTTGTTCCACACATGCCGGTGGATGCCGCCTCACTATAGTTGTCATGGGATTTACACCGGAGTTTGGCAACCATAATATCACCGTTGTGGCTTTCCGTAGGTAAGAATCGTTCTTAGCTTGCAACTCCCATAAGCCACGTAAAACATGCAACAACAAAGTAGAGGCGTCTAACTTGTTTTTGCAGGGAGTGTTTTCTGTGATATGGTATGGCCCAAGATGTGATGTGTGTATTGTATGCGATGATCATGTTTGTAATGTTTCACGACTTGCATGTCGATGAGTACACAACCGGCAGGAGCCATATGGTTGTCTTTATAATTGTGTATGACCTGTGTGTCAGCTTCTTATATGCCATGTAATAGTTTCACTTTATCTCTAAGTAGTTAGCAATAGTTGTAGTTGCTATTCATGGTGGAGTGATGGAGATCATGCCGGCACGCACAAGATGGAGATCATTGCGCGAAGATTGGCTATACCATGTCACATAAAGTTATATGCATGTGATGTTTATCCTTTTATGTATCTTATTATGCTTAGATCGCGACGGTAGCATTATAAGATGATTCCTCACTTAAAGATCAAGATAAAACTGTGTTCTCCCCATGTATGCACCATTGCGAAAGTTCGTCGTGTCCAAGAATCACGTGATGATCGGGTGCTATAGACTCTACGTTCACATACAACGGGTGCAAGCCAGTTTTGCACACGCGGAAATACTTGGGTTTGCCTTGACGAGCCTAGCATGTACAAACATGGCCTCGGAACACATGAACCGAAAGGTTAAGCATGAGTCATATGAATGATATGATCGACACTTCGTTGTCCACCATTGAAGCCACATCTCTTCTCGTGAAGATCGGATTAGGTGTGGTGAATTTGGATCGTGTTCACTAAACAACTTGAGTGATGTTGAATTTAGTGGGAGTTCATCTAGTAATTTGATTAAAAGTTGAACTAATTATCATGAACATAGTCTAATTTGTACTTGCAAATATTGTAGATCAAATGGCTAAGTCCAACTTCAACTTCAACGTTTTTGCTGAGAAGGAAAAGCTTAGAAACAATGGGTCTAACTTCACCAACTGGTTCCGCAATCTGAGAATCATTCTCTCTGGTGGTCAAAAGGACTATGTCCTTGGAAATACGCTAGGTGACGCCCCTGCTGTAGATGCGCCGGCTAATGAGAAAGCTGTCTATCAGTCGCGCAAAGATGATTATGGTGTGATTAAGAGCATCATGTTGTTTGCTATGGAATCGGACCTTCAAAATCGTTTTGAAGACTATCCCGGGCCCTTTGATATTCTTGAGGAGCTGAAAACTATGTTTCAGACTCAGTCCCGTTCTGAGAGATATGAGATCTCTGAGAAATTCTTTAACTGTAAGATGGAGGAAGGGAGTTCCGTTAGTGAGCACGCCATAAAGATGTCGGGCTACACTCAACGGCTTGAGCAACTGGACTGCAAGATTCCATAGAAGCTCAAGATTAACAGGGTTCTGCAATCACTCCCACCCAGCTACAAAAGTTTTGTAGTGACTCATAATCAGATTGGTTCCACTGATACGATCACCGAGCTCTTCGCAAAGCTGAAGGCTGCGGAGGTGGACATCAAAAAGGATAATCATGTGTTGATGGTCAACAAGCCCCCCACCTTCAAGAAAGGTAAGGGTGCAAAGAAGCCCTTCAAGAAAGGCGGCGCAAGCGCTTTCGCCGAGAATAAGCTCAAGTCTGGACCCAAGCCGACATCGAGTGCTTCTATTGCAAGGACAAGGGTCACGAAGCGCAATCGTCAAGTACTTAGCGGACAAGAAGGCCGCACCATCAAAGGTATATTTGATATACATGTTATTGATGTTTTCCTTACTAGCCCTCGCTAGTGCTGGGTATTTGATATCGTTCGCCATAATATTTGTAACTCAAACAGAGCTACGGAATAGACAACGGCTTGCGGGATGAGGTGACGATGCGCTGGCAATGGATCAAGAGTTGATGTGATGGCGTCGGCACGCCTCCTTAGTTTTACCTTCGTGATTAGTTTTAAACCTTAATAAGTGTTATTATGTGCCCGCTGAGCATGAACATTATTTCGATCGTGTTTATTGCAAGACGGTTATTCATTTAAATAGAAGAATAATAGTTGTTCTATTTATATGAGTAACATCTTTATGGTCATGCACCTTGTGAATGGTTTATTTCTTCTAAATCTCGAAAGGGATGAAACACACATCCATAACATTGAGGCTAAGAGATGCAAAGCAGATAGTGATAATACTACTTATTTGTGGCACTATCGCTCAGGTCATATTGGTGTAAAGTTTACGAAGAAACTCCATTCGATGGACTTTTGGAGTCTCTTGATTTTGAATCATTTGACACATGCGAACCATGCCTCATGGGCAAGATGATCAAAACCCGCTTCTCCAGATGATGGAGCGAGCAACGGACTTGTTGGAAATCATACATACCGATGTATGCGGACCGATGAGTGTTTCGACGCGGTGGATATTGCTATTTTCTCACTTTTACCGATGACTTAAGTAGATATGGGTATATCTATTTAATGAAACATAAATCAAACATTTGAAAAGTTCAAGGAATTTCGAATGAAGTGGAGAACCATCGTAATGTAAAGATTAAGTTTCACGATCCGATCGTGGAGGTGAATATTGGAGTTATGATTTTCTCACGCATCTCAAAGCAAGTGGAATCGCTTTCAACTCACGCCACCCGGAACACCACAACGCAATGGTGTGTCTGACCGAATCGAACCCTATTAGATATGGTCCGATCGATGGTGTCTCTACCGATTTGCCGTTATCATTTTGGGGTTATGCATTAGAAACCGCATTCACTTTAAATAGGGCACCATCTAAACTGCTGAGACGACACCTTATGAACTGTGGTTTGGTGCTAAACCTAAGTTGTCGCTTTCTTAAAGTTTGGGGATGCGGTTTACGCCAAAAGTTGATGCCGACAAGCTCGAACCCAAAGCGGAGAAATGCGCTTCATAGGATACCCTAAGGAAACTATTGGGTGTACCTTCTATCACGTAACCAAGGCAAAGTGTTTGTCAGAAAGAACGGTTCCTTTCTTGAGAAGGAGTTTCTCTCAAAAGAAGTGAGGGAGGAAAGTAGAGCTAGATGAGGTTGTTGAACCTTCTCTTGAGTTGGAGAGTAGCGCAGACCTGAAATTGTTCCAAAGGACCTGACTAACAATAGAGGAAGCTAATGACAAGGGTCATGAAGCTTCAGACGATGCTACTACTGAACATCGCAGGTCGACAAGGTCGCGTGCCCCTCCTGAGTGGTACGGCAACCCTGTCTTGACTGTCTTGTTGGTAGAAGACAGTGAACCTACGAACTATGAGGAAGCGATGATGAGCCCAGACTCTGAGAAATGGCTAGAAGCCATGAAATCCGAATTGGGATCCATGAGCGAAAACCAAGTATGGACTTTGGTGGACCCTCCTAGCGACCTAAAGGCCGTTGAGTGCAAATGGATTTTCAAAAGGAAAACGGACGCAGATGGTAATGTTACCGTCTATAAAGCACGACTTGTCGCAAAAGGTTTTCGACAAGTTCAAGGTGTTGACTACGATGAGACTTTCTCTCCTGTAGCGATGTGTAAGTCCATTCGGATTTTGTTAGCAATTGCTGCGTTTCATGATTATGAAATATGGCAGATGGATGTCAAGACTGCGTTCCTCAATGGAAACATTGATGAAGATTTGTATATGATGCAACCGGAAGGTTTTGTCGATCCTAAGGATGCCGATAAAGTGTGCAAACTTCAGCTCCATTTATGGACCAAGCAAGCATCTCGAGTTGGAACCTTCGCTTTGATCAAGTGATCAAGAGCTTTGGATTTGTTCCAAATTGCTACTAAGCTTGTATCTACAAGAAAGTGAGTGGGAGCTCGTGACATTTCGGTACTATATGTGGATGACATATTGATTATTGAAATGACATTAACATGCTTAACGATGTGAAGAGTTATTTGAACAAGTGTTTTCAATGAAAGACCTAGGTGAAGTCGCTTATATATTGGGCATCAAAATCTATAGAGATAGACAAAGACGCCGATAGCTTTAAGCGAGTACATACCTAGACAAAGTTCAAAAGGTTCGTAATGGATAAGGCAAAGAAAGGTTCAAAGGCCTATGTTGTCGTGTAAGATATTGAGCAAGGCTCTGTCCAGCTATGGTAAATGATAGGAAGCTATGAGCAAAGTGCCTTATGCCTCGCCATAGGTTCTATCATGTATGCCATGTTGTGTACTAGACCGATGTGTCCAATGCTCTTAGTTTGACGAGCAGATATCAAAGTGATCCAGAGTGGAACATCGACAGCCGTGAAGAACATCCTAAAGTACCTAAATAGGACTAAAGAAATGTTCTTAGTCTATGGGGTGATGAACACTGTCAGAAAAGGTTACGCCGATGCTAGTTTCGACGACAAGGATGATTCTAAATCTCGACAGATACGCTTATATTTTGAATGGAGGAGCTGTGAGTCGGAGAAGCTGCAAGCAAAGCGTGATCGCGGGATCTACAAGAGAAGCGAATACATGGTCAGAGAAGGCCAAGTGAAGGAGTTTGGATCAGGAACTTCATCACTGAGCTTGGTGTGATTCCAAGTGCATTGGACCCACTGGAGATATTGTGTGACAACACTGGCGCCATAGCACTCGCTAAGGAACCAAGATATCATCCAAAGACCAAGCATATCAACCGCAAGTTTCATATAATCCGAGATTATATACCAGATGGAGATCTGAAGATCAGCAAAGTACATACATATCTGAATGTTGTAGATCCATTGACTAAACCTCTTCCACGTGTAAAACATGATCAGCACCTTAGTGCCATGGGTGTGAGATTGTTGCCAAATGTAAACTAGATTATTGACTCTAGTGCAAGTGGGAGACTGTTGGAATTATGCCCTAGAGGCAATAATAAAGATGTTATTATTATAATTATTGTTCATGATAAAGTTTATATTCCATGCTAGAATTGTCTTAAGCGGAAACTTTAATACTTGTGTGGTTTGTGAACAACACCGTGTCCCTAGTATGCCTCTATGGACTAGCTCATTAATTAATGATGGTTAAGGTTTCCTAACCATAGACATGAGTTGTCGATTAATAATGAGATCATATCATTGGGAGAATGATATGGTGGACAGACCCAAACTAAGCGAAGCAATTAGATCGTGTCATCGTGTTCATCTTTGCGAAGCTTTTTCTTATGTCAAATATTGTATTCCTTAGACCATGAGATAATACAACTCCCTGGTATCGGAAGAAAGCTTTGAGGTCATCAAACGTCATCCTATGAGAGGGTGATCATAAAGGTGTCTCGTGTGATCGGAAAGTACCTTGGGTTGTATGTATCGAGATGGGATTTGTACCTCCCAAGTCGGAGAGATATACTTCGCCCACTCGGTAATCGATATCAACACCGCTTGCAAGCATGTGGTTAAGGAGTTAATCACAAAGTGATATCGATTACGGAACGAGTAAAGTACTTGCCGATTTAGATTGAACTAGGTATGACGGTACCGACGATCGAATCTCGGGCAAGTAAAATATCGCGAGACGAAATGAATATATATATGGGATTGATTGAATCCTAGCATCTTGGTTCATCCGATATGATCATCGATGAATGTGTGGGAGTCAATATGGGTTTCCAGACCCCGCTGTTGATTATTGATAGAAGATCATGTCTGCACATTCTCGAACCCGAAGGGTCACACACTTAACGTGTCTCGACGCTAGGATAGATTGGATAATTGGTTTATGAGTTTTTGTTCGGAGTCTCGGATGTGATCCGGGACATCACGAGAGGTTCCGGAATGGTCCGGAGAATAGGATTCATATAAGGCAATGCAGTTTTTGGAGTTCGGAATTGTTTCGGGTTAATCGGTATTGCGAAGCTTTAGAACCTTCCGAGGGGGACCAACGTGGCCCCACCTCCGGGAGGGGCATGGGCCTATGAGGGAGTGCCTGGCCGATTGGGCCAGGGCACAAGGCCCTAGGGCCCAGCCGCCAAACAAGGGAAACCCTAATTGAGCTTCTAGAAGGAGGAAGACTTGCCCCCACTCTTCCTCCTTGGCCGGCCTAGGCTTGGGGAGGGCTAGGTTTCACCACCTCTATATAAGGAGGGCTAGCGCACCACCCGCACACACCTTCCCTCAAGCCTAGCCGCCTCGCCTCCTCTCTCTCCTCCCGATCGCAGTAGCGAAGCCTGCCGCAAACTCTCCACCACTTGCACCACGCCATCGCTGTAGATCCAATCCGCTCTCCACCATACTTGCCGGACCGAGGAAGGAGGAGATGTCGAGGTGCCGCACGGTGCATCTCTCGGAGGCATCGCCACTTGCGGTGTTAGATCGAGCGATCGCGAGGAGGAGAAGCGAGTACGACTACATCACCCACGCCCGATGAACGCTCACTGGCGTAATATTCAAGGGTATAAAGATCTCATCTAATCTCTCGTTGTTTGTATCTCCTAGATTAGATCTTGGCTTTCCCGTTCGCATCCGTAGAAATTTTTTGATTTACTATGCTGCGAAACCCTTCATCGAAAACATCTATAATGATCAACAATTTAATATACTAGGGTTGTCGAGGCCCCTCGAGTGGTCTCGAAAACATCTATAATGATCAACAATTTAATATACTAGGGTTGTCGAGGCCCCTCAAGTGGTCTCGACAACATCTATAATGATATATAATTTAATATAATGACAACATCTACAGAACAAGCATTTCAAATAGTTGGCCATTGTTTCAGACTCACAACAGAAAACAAACACAACATTTGTTCAAATAGTTATACATCATCTCACACCACACAAACTGATTGTTCTCAGAAGCACACAAACTGATTGTTCTCAGAAGCACATGGACAAACAGATTGTTCTACAAAGCACACAAACAGATTGTACTAGCATGGCACACAAACAGATTGTTCTACAAAGCATACAAACAGATTATTCATAACATCCCTTTCTTGATGTTCTTTAGTGTGATCTTGCCAATGTTGCTTGCAGTGAGGTAACGATCCATTTTGGAGTTAGCCTTTCTTGCTCTTACTAGACTTCCAGTAGTACCACTAGGTCCAGTAGTACCACTAGGTCCAGTATGTGCTGGTGCTAGCCTTGGATTTTTGAAAGCATGTCCTGGAGCTGAAGATACTGTTCTCTTCTTCCTAGCTGGGGCAGTGGTACCACTAGGTCCTATAGATGGAGCATGTCCTGGAGCAGCATGAGATGGTCCTGGAGCTGGAGCATGTCCTGGAGCAGCATGTCCTGGAGCTGGAGCTGCAGGTGTGGACCTCCTCTTTGATTGTGGAGCATGTCCTGCAGGTGTTGCCCTCCTAGAAAATTGTGGAGCTGGTCCTGGAGCTGGAGCATGTGGAGCTTCAGAGAGGGTTGCCCTATTTTCCTGCACAAATAGATCACAGAAAAGGTTGACCACAACTGGAGCATTTGTGCACAAGCAACTAGTGGAAAATAGAAAAAAATAAAATAGACAAGAGGTAAACCTGATGTTGGTTTTTCCTAATCTGCAGTGATGGCTTCAGAGCTTTACCATAACTAGTGTATATGTGCCCAAGCAAACCACAGTTGCTGTAACTGATAGTTGACATTCTAGAGGACTGTGGTGGCTCTGGAACTTCAAACTTGCCCTTCCTTCTCTTTGTTTGATTTATGCCCAATGATACCTTGAAGACTGGTGGATCAATATCAGGTGTATCAGTTTTTGTCCAGCAATCCTCACCTGGCACTGGGTAAATGACTAGATTGTATGCCTCCATGTACATTGGTTTTTTGAAGAAATCTAGAACAAAGTCTTCAGGATGCTGGAATGACTTTTAGATGGCTGATATGGCATGATGACAAGGGACTCCAGTCATATCCCATCTCTTGCATCCACATGTCATGGCAGTTAAACTGACAGCATAAGATTTCTCACCATGACTAACTTCCCACAAGCCATCAATAGACCTACTAGATCTATACATTCTTGCCCATTTCTTGGTTTCTTCTAGCATTTCTGAATAAGTTGGTGTGATGTCCCACCTTGCCTTGGCACCTCCTGTTCTCTTAGCATCATGTCTGACCATTAATTTCTTCCTGATACCATCAAACATGGTATTCACTGGTTTTCCTCTAATATCTAGTATCCATCTATTGAAAACTTCACTCAAGTTGTTGACAACTAAATCAGTTTTGCAGTTATAATCCATGGCATATCTAGCCCAAGCTGAAACTGGTATTTTCATTAGCCACTCCCAAGCTTCTACACTCTCTTCTTTCATGTTAGACATAGCAACATCAAAGCCATTTTGTGTGTAAGAATAGTCTGCATACATGTATTTTTTCAGCTCCTCACCTCTAAACCCAAAGCTTTGAAAGTTTGCATAGATGTGCCTTAAACAATATCCTTGAGGGCAGTTAGGAAATACTGTGTTTATTGCATTAAGCAATCCCTACACAATTACAGAGAAGTTTACTGTATTAAGTAAAACAAGAGGAACTAACTGACCTTGCAATGTGACAATGTAATAGTAGTTTCTATGTACTACTAAAAGCAATTATGCAATAGTAGTTCTTGGAATAGTAGTTTCTATATACTTGCAATGTGACAATGTATAAAAGCAAGAGGAAACACTGACCTTCTACCTATCAGATATTATTGTGTAATATCCAAACTTGCCTTGTTCACCCCCAATTGCATACTTCAGTTGTGTGAGGAACCAACTCCATGAAGCTGTTTCATCCTTGTCAACCAAGCCAAAAGCAAGAGGGAATATGTTGTTGTTCCCATCTCTTGCAGTGGCACAAAGGATCTCATGGCCGTGGTTAGCTTCACAAAGCAACCATCCAGACCTGCAAAGAAACAATAACAGTGAGGTAATATTATGGCTAGCTGGTCACAACAACTATGCAACAATAAACATTTGATCAAATGTACCTAAACATGGTCTGCAACCATTAAGAAAACCTTGTATGCATCCACCTAGACAGTACAACATCCCATGGAATCTAGGGTTGGTGCTGGGATGCTCTACAACAAATTTGGTAGTAATAATGCATCTTGAGCCAGGGTTGGTGTCAACAACTGTCTGCAAGTAGTCTATGAGCCTCTTGTACTATCCAACCTGATCACCAAGCATTGCCTGCAATGCTTTCTTCTTTTCCCTATATGCCATCATCTTGTGTACATCTACAGCAAATTTATCCTTAGTTGTGTCCATCACTGCCTCGATGTCTGTCCTTGGATCTACTCTCACACTGGGCTCACACACTTGTGCTAGACACTTGCCTGTCACCTTGCATTGTTTACCAGATGAGGCACAAGTGTGGTCAAAGTCTACCTTTTTTAGGCAGAAAGTCTTCTCATTTTTTATTTGTGCACCAACCATTAAAAATGGACATTTCTCCTGAGCACAATGTACTATGACTCTGTCTTTACAATTTATGTGGTACCTAAAGTTCCTTATCTGTGCAACATGCATTGTCTGCAGTGCTCTTCTGAACTGATACACATCTAAGAAACACATTTTCCAACAGAGCCTTCTTCTGGGTGAATCCTGTTTTCATCATACCACACCCTTGGCTCCTTCTTCTTGGCCCTGATTTTTCTTCCTTTTGGTTGAATCCAAGAAGGTGTCTCAAACCAATCATCATCTTCTGGATCCAAATCTACATCTGGCCCTTCATCATCAGAAGGAACATAATCTGCTGCTAGCTTTTTCTTTGGCTGACTGCAATGACTTCTCTCAGTTGGCCCCTTCCTAACTGGTTCTTTCTTCTTCCCAGCTTCAAAGTCTGTCAGTTCTGTCAGTTCACATGCATTGTCTTCATCTTCACAATCTGACACATGGAAAATATCATCTGCCTCTTAATGTGCATCAGAAACTGAATCCCACTCCCACCTCTTCCTCTTCTTGAAATCATCCATGGTCTGGTTCAGATAATCATCATCAGATTCAGTTACATCATGGTTCAGCTTATCATCAGCTTCATCTTCCTCCATTATAAAATCCCTAACTTGCTTGCCCTTCTCCTTAGCTCTGCATTGCTGATGTTGTTCTTCATCCATATTGTTGCTATGTTGTGTCAACATGTACAGGCACTCTGGATCTTCAGTTAACCGTGTGCACTGTTGGCTTGGCAAAATTACCCCTTCATCATTCACTGTGTACACAACAGGGTTTCCAATCTCTGAAATTGGAATTTGTTCTTCTACTGATGCACTATTTACATTTGGTGGCAGTGTGGTTCCTCCACTGATTACAGCTAAAGTAACTTGTTTTTCATTCTCATACTGTGTAACCATCTGTTGAACCTTGCTCATTCCATCCAATAACTCCATGCCAACAATTCCTCTACCCTTCTCTCTAACATAGTACATGCAATCATTAATTCCATAGCCCTCTCCCTCAATTAAAGCTAACATATTCATGTAGGTGATGTCAGATTCACATATGCTACGCTCAATATTGTCCTGACCATCTAGATTTATCCTTACATCCAATAACAACAAAATTATTTGCAACAGAAAACCCTAGCCTAAATCACAGAGAGAAATAACAGATAAAAGACCAAGGGAAAGAGGGGGATAACTTACTCGACGGCGCCGCCGAATGTACTTGTCCAACGGCTACTCTGCGTCGGGTTCTCCTTCCACACATCTGCCACGGCAACGGCGGCCGCCTTCTCCGGCGAATATAACGCAGCTGCCACGGGGTTCGAGCTCCCGCAGCAATCCTCGACGCTGGATCCCTCCATGCTGCCAGCGTCGTCTCTAGCTCCGGCGCCACCTCTGGGGTCCGACGCCGCCATGGCTTCTGTGCGCGAGAGGGAGAGAGCAGCTGAGTAACTGACTTGGTCGAACCGTGTCGGGGCGTGCTGTTAGGGTTCAGACAACGCCGTTAATGGCCGTTCACGCCAAAAGTGCCACGAAGCTGACCGGTGAGCCCCACCGGTCAGTTTCGTCGTTAGCGTGGCATCAGGCCCAGATCAGTGCTGCCTGCAACCGCGCGCCCTAAAAATGGTGCAATCTGAAACTTTTTAAATTTTTGGTGGTCTTTTGAAACTCTAACCCTAAATGTGGTGGTTTTTTGTAATTTTCTCTGGTGCATGAGAAGCTTAGGCTTGCCGGTTGGTGAGATGGAAGAGCACCGAGTGAGGACGTGGAGGGTCGTGTGGCAAACTGGCAACTCGTGTCAAAACTCACGCCAAAAGTTAGTGAGAAAACAATTCCGGGTGGGTGAGGGACTAAACTTGTTTGGTTTCAGAAACTCGAAGGTATAAGTTAGGGTTTACTTCGTGAACAGTCCTTACCGGAGGTATAACTTATTTGTTTCTGGTGGTTCATGATCTAATGCAATGATTATTACGTGCCCTAATAATCACTTAGTAGACACGGTAGTGCATACGTGGTCCAGATGAAAACCTTACCGGTCAGCAATACTAACAAGTGTAACCGCACCCACCTAACTAGTTGTTGATGTTCAATTATTACTCCCTCCAATCAGCAACCTAGCTATAGTATTGTACATGCTATTTGAAGGTATATGCACAAGTGCACAACTTGCTATATAGCATTCCAAAGTAAGTGTCTCAAATTTTATCTAGATCCCTAACATGTATTTACACACTAAAACGATTCAAGATACATACATATCTAGACAAAGTTGAGACTTATTTTTGAAACAGAGGTAGTAGTTATATATAGTTACATTAATAAATTGTTTGGTTGGACATAACCATGCCTCATTGACAAAAAGGGGGGAAATACATAATATATGATTTACATTTAAGATGTTACATTCTTACAACAACCCTATACATAGCTAGCTATCGTCAGTTGTGATTTGAACAATAGATCATTCATTCAATTGACTAGCATATTTTTTAACTATACGAGGACCCTTTAACCAGAACTAGCTATAGTACCTTCTAACATAATTAACAGTGACTGTACTACTGAAAATTCGGTCAAAGTAGCTGCAAATTGCAAGCTAGCTAGCCGCAAATCAACCACTTCTCACTTAATCCAGGATTCTAGATGCAGCACAAGGATTAATTAGCTGCAAGTATTTGACCACATGTCAAACATGCAACTGTGGCAACATCATGCATGCAGACTGTACTGTCTAAGCTAAGACACCTAGCTCATCGAGTGTTGAAAGTTTTCACCGGCCAAAGCTTGGCGGCCATGAGTGTTAGGTCAAGAATCATTAGGTTCTACGAATATTTAACATGATTATCCTAGGAGGCTACACAAGCAAGCATGCCCACCTAATCTTTGCTTACTTCTCAGGGCGCTGTCTCCAAAGTTTGGTGTTTCAGTGGCTTTTTGGGGAAAGCAAGTACAAAAGCTATGTGTATGCTCCGTGGGCTGAAGTCTCCTTGATTGATCGCCTTATTCTTTGCTTCAAGTAGACTTTCTATCACCACATAATTCTGGCCCAAACTGGTAAACTAATAAGCAACAAAGTTGGTAATTTCCCTTTTTTTATTTTTTGTGTGAGCAGCCAATAATGTATTTTGTTTCATTTGGCTATTTGCGCATGCATGTACTGATACCAATTGATGGATAAAGAAATATCACTATGTACATGTGTGTATATCTATGTCTATAGATTGGATTTTGATCTTATCACAAAAGGCAGTTCCTTCTAGAGTTTATATTCTACTTTATTTTGTTTCTTAGTGCAAAAGGAGGTGGTCGTTCACAATGCATATATGTGTACATCCAACAATTTGCCCATCCTTCCCTCTCTCGTCTAATCCTAGCAGAATAGTGCAAGGGTGACAAATTGTTCAGTCAAACACGCTTCATGTAGGAAAGAATCTAAAGCTCAGTAGGCCACTGTTTCTTCCCACAAAGCCTCCCTCTCTCTCTCTCCCCTCTCTCTCTCGTCCCCATTAAAAAAGAAAGGAAGCCTTGAAACATCTCCACAGACAGACAGCTTTTGATTTTCAACTACACACTTGGCCTTCTATCTTGTTCCCAAGATCTACTTCTTCCTAGTAGTATACACTAAAAAACCAGTGTCCAATCCTTGAGTCTTAGAGGAGCAAGCATGCATGCAGTTAGCCTAAAGAAAGATGATCCTCCATATGATTGCCACAAGCCATTATAAAAGGGTAGCTAGCCACCAATTAACACTTGTCTCTGCAGCTAGGCCCTCTTCTCGCCTCTTCTCCTAAGCTAGCTAGTGCTAGTGCATGGCCATATCCATATCTCTGTCTATCTAGTCTCTAGTATAAGGGGGCTGCACCCTCAGAGGGGTTTCTTCGATCATACTCAGATATAGAAGCTCCGAGGTGACCAGCAATGTCGCGCAGGAAAGCAGCAGCAGCAGCGGGTGGTGGGTCCATGTCGGCGATGGAGGAGGAGACCGCCGATCAGGAGCTCAGGCGCGGCCCCTGGACCCTCGAGGAGGACAACCTCCTCATGAGCTACATTGCTTGCCACGGCGAGGGCCGCTGGAACCTCCTCGCCCGCTGCTCCGGTGAGCCTCTAGCCATAACCCCGGCCGTGCATGCATGTCGATCCATCGCCATGATTATTTCTCAAACTTATCTATCTGTTGTATGTGTGCCTGTGGTGGTGATGCCAGGGTTGAAGAGGACGGGGAAGAGCTGCCGGCTCCGGTGGCTGAACTACCTGAAGCCGGACATCAGGCGGGGGAACCTTACGGCGGAGGAGCAGCTGGTCATCCTGGAGCTCCACGCCAAGTGGGGCAACCGGTGGTCGCGGATCGCGCAGCACCTCCCGGGCCGGACCGACAACGAGATCAAGAACTACTGGCGGACAAGGGTGCAGAAGCAGGCGCGGCAGCTCAAGGTGGACGCCAACTCCGCCGTCTTCCGCGACGCCGTCCGCTCCTACTGGATGCCCCGCCTCCTGCACGACATGGCGGCGGCCGCCTCCTCCATGGCCGCGCCACCGCCGTTGATGCAGCAGAACGGCCACTGCCACGGCGGCAGCTCCTCGCAGTCGCAGTCGCCGGTGATCAGTGACCAGCTGCAGGAGACGGCGAAGGACGTCCCCGTCCCGGCGTGCGGCGGCTACGAGTACTACTGCTGCCCCGTGGAGCCGAGCCCGAGCGCGTCGACGTCCGGTTCGACGCCAGCGGCCGCGCTGCATCCAGTGCCGCCGGTGCCCTGCTTCTCCGAACTCAACTGGGACGACCAGTACTACTACTCCGGCGACACCCAGATCGACGGAGGCGCGGGGACGTTGGACTCCGCGGCGCTGCTGGGAAGCCTTGGCCTCGACGGGCTGGACCTAGGTCCAGCAGCAGAGTCGTTCTACTCTGACGCGACGCTCCTCGACTACCTCAACTCGAGCTGCACAGCCACCGCCGCCATGAACACAATCATGAGCGCCGGCGGCGGAGGAAACTACTATAACCACTGTGCCGGCGGCGGCATGGTCGACGTCGATCACAACGGCACGACGACGGCAACGTGCCAGCTGGGGACGGCGAGGAAGCTAGCGGGCGAGTGGGGAGGAGGAGCAGGAATCTAGTCTAGAATTAAGCCGAAAATTCTAGAAAGCTAGATTAGCTAGTGATTAAGCTGAAATTAATTCCCGCCAAGTGGATGGATGCCACTCGATCTCCTACTACCTTCCTACTCTTCTAGCTAGCTACGTACGTTGCTTCCTGTGATATCTCTCTATAAGTTAAAGCTAGCGAGATGTCACACTGGCTAATGGACCTCATCATCGATCTTGTTCGTGTGTAGTGGATCACAGTTAACACTTGATCGAGATTGCTAGCTCATACTACTTGTCTTAACCTAGTTGATTCTAGCTTACTGTAAACGATGTGGTTCATGCATGATCGATGAAAGTGGTGTAACTACGTACGTGTGTGCTCTTTCTTACTTCCATCTTTCTTCTACTTGGTGTTGGTGTATGTGTGTGACATGTCATTGTCTCCAAGTGATGTCCTTTGTGTTGGTGTGCTGTGGTTACACCCTGAGTTGTATGTATCATGTGTATGACACAGGTGTGAGCTTGGCAATGGCGCCATATCCACATATGTCACTTTGAAAGCCTTGCACTATAGCTTGATGATAACAAGAGAAGACCGATCGTTGTCGGCACTGCTACGTGTCTAATTATAGGTTCCACGGGTGTCGAAATATGGACTCGGTTCTTCCATGGCTGTCTAATTATAGGTTCCACGGGTGTCGAAATATGGACTCGGTTCTTCCATGGTTGCCTAATTATAGGTTCCATGGGTGTCGAAATATGGACTCGGTTCTTCCATGGCTGTCTAATTATAGGTTCCACGGGTGTCGAAATATGGACTCGGTTCTTCCATGGTTGCCTAATTATAGGTTCCATGGGTGTCGAAATATGGACTCGGTTCTTCCATGGCGTGTTTGTTCTTCCACAGAACCCGGTGAGCATGGAACGGTGTCAAACCTCAGGTGGTAAACCCCATATGAGCATTTGGCGATGGTGACATCACACACCTTCTTGGAGG
Source organism: Avena longiglumis (assembly GCA_030063025.1). Classification (NCBI taxonomy): domain Eukaryota; kingdom Viridiplantae; phylum Streptophyta; class Magnoliopsida; order Poales; family Poaceae; genus Avena; species Avena longiglumis. The sequence goes on from CP125973.1 coordinate 565,290,804, forward strand.
CGTTAGCCTGACGGCTTCTACTTTGGGTTCCTTCTCTAGGTGAAAACCACTGGCGGGCTTTGGTGGCTTAGGTAATGTCCATGGGTTCGTTCGCTTCGGAGTTTTGGTGCCTCACCTTTTTGTCAACTCAAATTGTTGAATTGTTCATCGCGATTTGGTGGCCTACTTCACAAGCTGGTGTAGGCTCATACTCCTTCTCCTTGTTGATTTTGTAATATGCAGTTTCACCATGGAGCTAAGAGGTGCTAGATGGTGTTTCTATCGAAAATGGAAATTGTGTCTATGTGTAACTTCTAGCTGGGATTCACTACGGGAAAAAATGTCGCTGCCATGTAGACACGTCTTTGCCGTGTGTTAAACGCACCGGAACACGGCAAAGACAGTCTTTGCCGTGTGTAACTCAGAAAATACACGGCAAAGTACGTGAACACGGCAAATTTCTGAAAAAGAACACGGCAAAGAAATATACACGGCAAAGACCCATAAAGGAACACGGCAAAGAAAATACATTCGGCAAAGTTGACAACGGCACACGGCATAGGTGTTATCACGGCAACGAGGTGGGACCCGTGACCCCACAAGTCCATTTAACGGGAGGAGCTAACGGCCGTAAACGATGGTCTCTATGCCGTGTGCCCTCGCCGGTCCTTTGCCGTGTGTATTCGGTATTACACACGGCAAAGGCCCTTTGCCGTGTGTATTTCGCAGTACACACGGCAAAGTTTTTTTTCTTTTTTTTTGCCTTTTATCACATTACTCTTAGGAAAATCAAAAAAATTATTCTAATTTAGAAAAATACAAATAATATATCAAAATTTGCAGAAAAATAAGATCTATCTATGTACACTAAAAAATTAGATATTTATATTGAATAAGAATCTTCATGCTCGCCGTTTTGACCATAGATTTAAACATGCATAAAAATTCAAAAACGATTGAAACAATGCGAAACCTTCGCGTGGTGTCATATTATGTTACATGGTTGCAAGGAAAAATATCAAACTTGTTATATTGAATATGTCTCAAAAAAACCTTCATAAAATGACCTATCTCATTCGAGGATTCCTCGCTTTCGGGTCAAATGACCAATGTTATGGCTAGAATCAAGGCATAGTTTGTGATAATCTGCCCATATTGTGCACGCATGTGCCTCATGGAATGGTGAACAATGTTGCAAGAGGAAGTTTTTACTTTCGTCGCACCAAAAAGCCATTTTCAATTTTCTGAGCGAAAAAAACGAGAGATTTTATGAAGCAACCACCAAATGGATAATTTAAAATGCTATCACCCCATTTTTCAAAAATACTAGACCACCTTAAATGTACAATGTACCAACAGGGGGATCTCAAACCTTTCCGTCCACTCCAGGTGAAAAAGACAAATTCTCTTAGAATCGGTGAAATGTGTTAGATATGAACTACAGGTACATGACCGGATGGACATGATTTTTTTTAAAAATCATTTTTAGATTCACAATATGCTATTTCATCATAGATCCAGTGAAAGTTTAGAGAGGCTCAGCTCCGAGCTAAGAATCTTCATAACCGCCGTTCGACAAAGTTTGTCGATAGTTTTAAAGAGTCATAAAAAATTCAAAAACGATCGAAATAATGCGAAACCTTCGCGTGGTTTCATATTATGTGACATGGTTGTAAGGAAAAATATCAAACTTGTTATATTGAATATGTTTAAAAAAAACCTTCACAAAATGACCTATGTCATTCGAGGTTTCCTGTCTTTCGGGTCAAATGACCAATGTTATGGCTAGAATCAAGGCATAGTTTATGATAATGTGCCCATATTGTGCATGCATGTGCCTCATGGAATGGTGAACAATGTTGCAGGAGGAAGATTTTCTTTTCGTCGCATCAAAAAGCCATTTTCCATTTTCTGAGCGAAAAAAACGAGAGATTTTATGAAGCAACCACCAAATGGATAATTTAAAATGCTACCACACCATTTTCCAAAAATACTAGACCACCTTAAATGTACAATGTCCCAACAGGGGGATCTCAAACCTTTCCGTCCACTCCAGGTGAAAAAGACAAATTCCTGCCGAATCGGTAGGAAGTGGGTTAGATATGAACTACAGGTACATGACCGGATAGACATGATTTTTTAAAAAAAATCATTTTTAGATTCACAATATGCTATTTCATCAGAGATCCAGTGAAATTTTAGAGAGGCTCAGCTCCGAGCTAAGAATCTTCATACCCGTCGTTCGACAAAGTTTGTCGATAGTTTTAAAGAGTCATAAAAAATTCAAAAACGATCGAAACAATGCGAAACCTTCGCGTGGTGTCATATTATGTGACATGGTTGGAAGTAAAAATATCAAACTTGTTATATTGAATATGTCTCAAAAAAAACCTTCACAAAATGACCTATCTCATTCGAGGTTTCCTGGCTTTTGGGTCAAATGACCAATGTTATGGCTAGAATCAAGGCATAGTTTATGATAATCTGCCCATATTGTGCATGCATGTGCCTCATGGAATGGTGAACAATGTTGCAGGAGGAAGTTTTTATTTTAAATGCACCACAAAGCCATTTTCTATTTTCTGAGCAAAAAAACGAGAGATTTTATGAAGCAACCACCAAATGGCTAATTTAAAATGCTACCACCCTATTTTTCAAAAACACTAGACCACCTTAAATGGACAATGTCCCAACGGGGGGATCTCAAACCTTTCTGTCCACCTGTGAAAAGACAAATTCCTGCCGAAACGGTAGGAAGTGGGTCAGATATGAACTACAGGTACATGATCTGATGGGCATGATTTTTTACAAAAATAATTTTTAGGTTCACAATATGCTATTTTATCAAAGATCTAGTGAAAGTTTAGAGAGGCTCAGCTCCGAGCTAAGAATCTTCATACCCGTCGTTCGACAAAGTTTGTCGATAGTTTAAAAGAGTCATAAAAAATTCAAAAATGATCGAAACAATGTGAAACCTTCGTGGTGTCATATTATGTGACATGGTTGGAAGTAAAATATCAAACTTGTTATATTGAATATGTCTCAAAAACCCTTCACAAAATGACCTATCTCATTCGAGGTTTCTGACTTTCGAGTCAAATGACCAATATTATGGCTAGAATCAAGGCATAGTTTGTGATAATATACCCATATCGTGCATGCGTGCATTATGGAATGGCGAATAATGTTGTCAAGGAAGTTTTCCTTTTCCTCGCACCAAAAGCAATTTTCCATTTTCCGCACAAAAAGCAGGGGTTTTATGAAGCAACCACCAAATGGATAATTCAAAATGATACCACCCATTTTCATAAGATTATATGGATGTCATATTTGGATTCCTCACATTTTCGATCGATTTAGACATTTTATTTGTCGAATTCCGATTTACGGATTTAAATATATGAATTATTCCATATTAAATAGAAAAAGGAAATAAAATAAAACCATTTTATTTTTTATTTGGATTCAAGATTATTATTACTTTTCATTATTGTTTATTTAAATAATTGTTTGGAATCTAAAACTGAGATGTGTGACATCATGGTCCAAGAGTTAATATCATTGATATGGAAGTATTAGCAACAAGGTATGATTTCTTTCTTGGTAGCTCATTCGGAAGGAACGAAGAAGTTAAGCGTGCTAGGCCTAGAGTAGTGTTAGGACGGGTGACCATAGGGGAAGTTTGATTATGAGTGCAATTTGACATAATATTTAACATACAAAGGGTTCAAATATTCTATATGAGATTATCAAGTAAATAATATTCAAAAAAGTTTAAAACAAAATTATTTTTTTTAAAAAGGCAGTTTCTTTGCCGTGTACTTTTTCCACGAGACACACGGCAAAGACAGCTTCTTTGCCGTGTACTTTTCAAGGAGACACACGGCAAAGACAACTTCTTTGCCGTGTACTTTTCAAGAAGACACACGGCAAAGAATAGACACCGTCATCTCCGCGGGAACCGTTATCTTACTTTACGTTGCCGTGTCTACGCATGAGACACACGGCAAAGCCTTTGCCGTGTCTTATTTAGAAAACACACGGCAAAGGGCCATTGCCGTGGCGAACGTTGCCGTGTGGCATTTGCCGTGTGTATACACACGGCAAAGCCTTTGCCGTGTTCCGAAAGGCCTTTGCCGTGTCTTTTGCCCACACGGCAAAGAGCCTGTGTGCCGTAGTGATTATTTATTCACATTAGCTTGATGCATTAATAAATGTGTCATTTACTGAAAAGGCTGGCAAACCTATTTTTGTTTCGCGAATTACGTGCATAAATCAATTTCCAGTGCACATGAGGTTGTTAGAAAAGCTAAAATCGGTGCTTCTGTTGGCAAATGAACATAAACCGACGGAAAATCATCAGTCGCCTAAACTAAACTGTTAGCTCAGGGTTTTTTTCATAACTTTTAACTATATATAGTTTCTTTTGAAAAGGGGAGAGGCTAGGGCTTTACCCTTTGAAAAGAAAAAGATATATGTATTTGTTATGCACTCCTAGCTAAATAAATTTATTTTCCTTTATATTTTTTCAAAAGTTATTTTCCTTTACAATGCATGTCAGCTAGCCAGAATCCCAAGATGATCTCAAGAAAAAAAATCCGATCAAGATGACTTGTGAAATGACAAAATGATATGTCCAAGTCGTACTTCTCTAGGAGAAAAATGCCAATCGTAGTCTGAACGGGGAAAAAAGATGCATCATATCATCACATCAAATCTGATGGAGGAGGGAACAATCTTTACATTCATGACCATCCATTGCTCCTTTAATATAAATTGCGTTCCATATGGATGGACAAGAAAATACTGGCTAGCAATATGCAGAAAACTAAGATGTCCAGATAACACTCATGGAGCTTTCATAGACACTGTACTAGTAGACTTCCTCTTAAAGTGAGTGGGGTATGGCATATTTGATAGCGAATGAAAAAAAGAAACTAAAGTGCTTCCCAAAAGAAATAAGAGTGTTGTAGTCCAATGGGAAATAAAGGATGTTGACGTATAGGTCCATCTTAATAAAGGAGATTCATTTTTAACTTGAAGAGCTTAATAGTTTACGATGCACCTATGAAATTTTAACATACTTAGAATTTTTGTAAGATGGTTGGAAACTCAATTCCCTCCGAAGAAATAGACATAATTATATATATGGAACTATTTCCTTTAAAATCATGTCATTCGTGTCCTGAAAAATACCCCATCCGCAAGGCTTGAGGCGCTAATAATGGTTGAAGATCAGAAGTGCGTGACTTCTTTTGCTTATGTGGGTCGATAGGCTACATCGTTTACAAGAGTGTATTGCCATGCAAAATTGTGTAATTTTTTTAGTTGTGTCTATATTGGCTGTTATTTAAAATTAAATAGCTAGTGTGGAGTCAATGGCACCCTTTATTTTCTTTTTCAGACAAAATAGTAGGAAAAATTCACTTTATATTTGTAGAAGACAAAAGGAATGTAAAAATGAAGACATCGATCTTTCTTATTAGGAAGGCTACAAAATCCCTCACTATATGGTGCATATATATGTATAGAACATTATTAATATCTCTACTGGTCATCAAGAGAAAAATGTGTACATGTAAACACTTACTTTGGCGAGAAGTGCCAGCTTAGAAATGTTTACAGTTTATCAGATCTAAAAGATTAACCTATATTCATTAAATGATAAATTGGTAATATACGATCACGTGCTGCAGTTTCATGGACCAACCAATGTATTCTATGCTGCTTCCTTTTTTAGATAAATAAAAGCCAACACACAGTAAGTAGCAGATAGATATTGGGAAAACCAGCTTATAAATAAAGTTTAATCAAAGAAAAAAGTTTACAAATTAGGTGCACGCTAGGGTGTTGGGAAGAAGAAATAACAAAGAACAACAACATATACATGTAGACACATATAAATGAAGTTTGAACTGGGATGGATTGATCGTGATGGTTTTTATGAACTGGTGAAGGCTATTTGGGAAAAACCAGTTAGTGGTCGCACACCCATACAATGTTGGAACAACAAAATGCGTGTTTGCGCAAATTCCTCCGTGGTTGGACTACACATACTGCTGGTATTCTTAAAAAGGAAAAAAATACGCCTTTCTGCTATTATTAATGATTTGGAGGCCTCAGCGGAGGTTAGGTTATTGACTGCACAAGAGACTGAGCTTAGAAAGCAATTGAATGCAGAAATTTCCAGACTTCTGCGTGAGGAAGAACTCAAGTGGTACCAACATTGTAAAGCTAAATTCATCCTTGAAGGAGATGCGAATACAAGATACTTCCATGTTGTTGCAAATGGCAAGCATAAGAAGAAACTTATTCACTCTCTAATTCAGGATGAAGGAACGATAGAAGGACAATAGCATCTTAAATCTTATATTACCAAATATTATAATCCTTGTTTGGGACACCACCAGAAAATTCCTTTTTGTTGGATGAGTCCCGGACGGAGGATATTCCTTAGGTTTCTATTGAGGAAAACAAATTTCTGACTGCCCCTTATACTGAGGAGGAGGTTAAGAAGGTTGTCTTCCAAATGGAATATAACAAAGCGCCAGGGCCTGATGGCTTTCCATCAGAGTTTTATCAAAAATTCTGGGAAGTTATCAAGGTGGATTTGATGCGCTTGTTTGAGTTTTTGCAAGTTGGTCAGCTGGACCTATTCAGGTTAAATTTTGGCAATATAATTTCACTACCTAAGGTTAACAATGCACAACGTATACAGCAGTATCGTCCAATCTGCCTTCTTAACGTTAGTTTTAAATTTTTTACAAAGGTTGCTACGATTAGACTGAATTCAGTGGCTGATCATGTTGTTCGCCCTTCTCAAACTGCTTTCATGCAAGGGAGAAACATCTTAGATGGAGTTGTAATCCTGCATGAAACGATACATGAACTGCACTCTAAAAAACTAAATGATGTATTGTTCAAGATTGATTTTGAGAAGGCATATGATAAAGTTTATTGGTCTTTCCTACAGCAAACACTCCGTATGAAAGGTTTTTCAGAAGAGTGGTGCGCTCTCATACAGTCTTTCGTGTCTGGTGGAAGTGTTTCCATAAATATCAATGATGACACAGGCAATTACTTCCAGACCAAAAAAGGGCTGAGACAAGGGGATCCACTATCGCCTATACTATTTAATATAGTGGCAGATATGCTGGCTATCCTTATTGAGAAAGCAAAGACCGATGGCCAAATTGAAGGATTGGTTCCACATTTTGTTGATGGTGGACTATCTATTCTTCAATACGCCGATGATACAATACTATTTATGAAACATGATCTAGAGAAAGCCAAGAATCTGGAATTAATACTATCAGCATTTGAGCAGCTCTCTGGATTGAAAATAAACTTCTATAAGAGTGGCTTGTATTGTTTTGGCGAGGCTAAAGACGAGGCCCACCTGTATGCCGATCTCTTTGGATGTGGTCAGGGGCATTTTCCAATCAATTATCTGGGAATACTGATACATTATCGGCGTCTCACGATTGCTGAATGGAAACTCGTCAAGGAAAGACTCCAGAAACGTCTTAATAGTTGGAAAGGTAAATTGCTATCCCTCGGTGGAAGACTGGTACTCATTAATTCAGTACTCACCAACATGGTACTGTATATGATCTCATTCTTCCAGTTACCAAAAGGTGTCTTGTCAAAAGTGGACTATTTCCGCTCAAGATTCTTTTGGCAGGGGGATAGTGAGAAAAAGAAATATCGACTGGCCAAATGGAATGTTGTTTGCCGACCCAAAGAATATGGTGGATTGGGCATACATGATTTAAAAGTCAAAAACACCGCATTAATGGGTAAATGGTTATACAAACTTCTTACCAAAGAAGGGGTATGGCAAACCATTCTATGGAGTAAATATGTTGGCTCAAAAGCGGTGTCTAAACTAGTTTGGAAACCAGGTGACTCACACTTTTGGGCTGGGCTAATGGCTTCCAAAAAGCATTTCTTCTGTTTTGGCAATTTTAATATTAAGGATGGTTCACAGATTAGGTTCTGGAAAGATAAATGGCTTGGACAAAATTCTCTTCGTGAACAATATCCAGCTCTATACTCAATTGTTAGGCACAAAGGGGATACTCTCGCTGAGGTAATGGAAACCAATCCTCCTAATGTGTCTTTTACAAGAAGTCTCTTAGGTCCTAGACTGGTGTCTTGGAATAATCTTTTAGTGAGATTATCCTGGATACAACTATCTGAGGGAATGGACGAATTCAAATGGAAATTACTACATAGTGGTAAATTTTCTGTTGATTCATTTTATAGAGCTTTGATCCAACCTAATATTCCAGTAAATGACAATAGTAAAATTTGGAAAATGAGGATACCCCTTAAAACGAAGATATTCGTTTGGTATCTCCGTAAAGGGGTGATTCTCACAAAAGATAATCTTGTTAGGAAGAATTGGCATGGTAGCACTGAATGCGTATCTTGTCATCATAATGAGATAATACGTCATTTATTCTTCCATTATAAATTTGCTCGTGCTATATGGTCAATCATCCAAATAGCCTCTGGTTTATCTCCTCCTCGATCGGTAGTCAATGTATTTGGCAACTGGATGAATGGGATTGAGGATAAATATGAGACTTTATTTAGGGTGGGAGCGCTTGCCATTATTTGTTTGCTTTGGCTATGTAGAAATGACAAGATTTTTAATAATGTTGTATCTTCTCCCTTGCGGGTTATCTATCTAGCTACGGATGTCCTCCGATCATGGACTTCTCTACAACGAATGGAGTTCCGCGACTTGTTTGCGGAGGGCTGTAGGCGGCTGGAGGATACGACGCGAGATATCCCGGCATGGATGGCAGCAATCGCTGCGGATAGATCTTCCGTAGCTAGTTTGGAGAACTGTGTTTTCATTTACATTATTTTGTAATCCCGTTTTTATTGCCTTGGTCTGAGACTGTGTGATTGATCGGCTGTGTGCATCCTAGCTATGCAGAAACCGGGTGTAAACTTACTGTTAAGTAATAAAGCGCCCATTTCCAAAAAAAAATGAAGTCAGGGTCTTCATCCCTTATAGCCCTCGATGACCTAGGGAAAAGCGAATGTCAAGCCAACCAGTGGAACTGGCAAGCCAATGTGAGTAGAAACCTCCGTCTATATCTATACCTCAAAAGGGACAGAAGTCATCACGCCACGAGAGCGGCGCCATGGCGTCCGGGCGACATGGATCCCTTTTTTCGAATAAATACAAAAAAAATACGTGCATGTAGATTATGATTTACATTGATATATATTACGCGCGTGCCAAAAACGTGTGGAAATACATTATATTTTGGGCTCGGCGAAAAAGAGAATTTTTCAGATCTGGGGCATAAACAGTACACATACGAAATGCATTGAATTTTTCTTTTTTGATGCGCCCAAAGTATAATGAATTTGGGATTGAAACTTTTCGGATGTGTGGTGCGAATCCTTGGCTACATGCCGATATTTTTTCGCAATCTTTTAAGCTTTTTTGGAAAGACAAAAATCAACAAAAGTGGAATTGGGTGGCCAGGATATAGAGCTAAGTGTAGCTCGTGTCCAATAGGGGTATTCGTCACGCCACCGTCCATCCTTCACCAAAGATGGCCCTCTAACCCTCTTATCTTGGGCCCTCGCACTAAGAGCAAAAAGAATAGTATAACCAACTGTTGGCAATAAGCTAGTGTGATGTCATCTATAGTCAACCAAACAGCCAGTATGTATAATAACAAGATATAAAAATGTAATTGGCTCATGATTCACTCTTACGAAGTGTCTAAGAGCACGTGTTAGAGCTGGCTCTGGCATGAGAGCTCATTCTTCTTCTTTCTCCTCTTCTCTCTTCCAACTCAGCATAAATATATTATTTAATATTTTATAGTCAGCTGATGTCATCTTATTGTACTTGCTCTAAGTAGAAGGGTACACACTATCAGACAATATATAGCTCACAATGAGCACACATGGCAACTGGATACCAAACCATCACTAAAAAATGAAACTTTGAGCACGATCACCATATCGCGAGGCACACCATATTGTGTGGAACACCAAGAAAACACAGCCACGATGAGAAGATGGAGAGAAACAAGGACCCTAGGATGGTGCCTCCAGAAAGGGTCGGTGCCTAAGTATCACCGCCGGTCTCAGATTCTAAATAGGTGCACAGTACAAGAGGCATCTGTGACACTCAAGCATATGGCGTAGTTGTAACGATGGCTAACTTTTAGTCTAAACAAAATTCGAGTCTAAACGATGACCTAATGGATGTATATATGGATAAATCAAGGGGATGTGGCCATCCTTGGGAGAGGCGGTCGAAAGTCCTTCGTAAGTCGGTTTCCTCCACTTATACGGACTCTAAAAATTCAGTCTATAAAGTTGGACGAAAATTATATGGGCCTGGCCCATGCAGGCCCATAACTAAAAGGTAACACAACACCATATGACTATGTGGGCGAATTTTTGAAGTGGCAATGTCTTGGTTTTGTCCATATCTTCATCTCTTATTGCGGTGGCTTCAAAGTTCTGAAATCTTCACTGACACCATCATCTTCAATCCTCTCAATCTTTTCATACATGAGTATGCTCCATTGATTATCCTTCTTGTCCTTGTTAGGTCCATCATTCCAAACTAATATAAACACATATGATTTAGGCAGTATCATATTCTCATATACATTAGGAACAGTTCCTAGAAACAAAAGTACACGATAATTAAGTAGATGTGCACGAGCTCTTGTGAGAGGTCCTTGTAATGGTGTTGTAGATGCAGTGGTTGTATCAATAGTAGGGATGTCCTCATCAGGACTCCAAGTGCACACTGATGTAACAAGTGTGTTTTTTCTACAAGGGTGACTCGAGAGTTTATATCGAACTCTCAAGGATCTAAGCAACTTCCTTTTTCTAGCTTCTTCAGGAAATCTACAAAACAAAGTATTTGTCTTGTGCCTCCAACTCCACTGTGTGGTTTTCAAGCACAAGACTTCTTATTAGAATTGTAAATTTAAATAAAACAATAAGTAAAATTACAAGAAGGTAATCTATAACTAAAATATAAAGTAAATTTCTTTTTGGGTTTTTGTTTATTCTTGCAAAAAGTAAAAGTGTTTTTAGATTTTTAGTAGTTGCGTAAACAGTAAATAATAGTAACTGCAAGTAAAAGGTATGTTTATTTTAATTAAAAGTGGACTGGGGTTCATCGATTCACTTGTCTACTCTCTCATAAAGTGCAGTGGATATAAAACAGATAGATAATATAATTTTTGTTGAAACTTCATAATGTATTTGATTAGCATTAATATGGACATCACGTCCTATCATAAAGGGGATGCAACACATCTTACTTATACTCCTCTAGAAAGGAAAAACTCCATGTAATCTAGATTTAAGATAAAAATGGAGTATAGCCTTAGGAACTTTAACATGATATTTGAATCACAAATATGCTATGTTGAACAAACAAGATCATCCTAGTTGTCACCAGATGATTATAACATATGCATGCACTTAAACCCTGGTGAGGTAACTAAGGAAAGGTAAAATCCATAGTAGATATGAACCTTGCTATCATAATCCAATAACTACTACCTATTACTCCATCTAATACACACGTTCCTCCACACCTACTCTTGCATACAAGTTTGATAAAAAAATTAAGAACGGGGTAGTAATATGCATCTACCAATATGTCATACACATGGTAAACATTGAAATGTCATATATAATCTCATAAAACATAGATCCATCACATATGTATTTCATATATGACCATAATCATGTAAAACAACTCATATGGTTCTAAACATTCATTACACAAGAGATAAAGATCAAGCTACTACCACAAACCCATAGTCCAGAGTTGTACTACTCCCTCTTCATCATGGAGACAGTGATGATGATGTTGGAAAGGATGGAGAGGATGGAGATTCAACCGGGGATGGCTTCGGCGACGACCCCCCCTCCAATCTTGACTGGTTTTAGCTCTGTTTTGGTGTTTCTATGTTTTCACTCCACCTCCTCTTAGATCGCGATTGTGGCTCTATTTTGGTGTCTCTATGGTTCTAGCTCTATTTCAGTGTTTCTTTGTTTTCGCTCCGCCTCCTTTGAGACCAAGACAGACGAATGTGGACGCTCGAGGAGGAAAGGAGCATGGGTGGCGTGGTAATGGGTGTGGGTTGCGCCACCTGGGATCTTTTGGGCCTCAGGGCTCCTCTCTGGTGGTTCAAGTACTCCATCTGCTTCTATTCATGAAAAATGATCCGAAAGAATCCTAGGTCCTTTTGAGCTCATTAAGATCCTTGAAAGCAAAAGATTAAAAAAACTGAGTTTTCCTGCTCTCTAGAGTTTTAACTCAAATAAAAGGGATCATTGGTAAATCCCCAAAATCATTGTAAGACATGGATATAACTTTATATAACATGTAAATATATTGGAATATGTGACAATAAACTAAAAAGTTCATGCATACATTTTACATGTCTCCGCGTGGGGCATCTCTATGGGGCCCATGCAGCCCTAGGCCCATGGTTCCCTACAAGGGCTTGCCTTCTCGGAACCATCCGAATATCTCAAAATATTCCAGACTCTTCTAGAGTATTTCCACAACATTCTAGATCATTTTGACGTTCTCCATAACTCACCAAAACCATTATGAATACTCTCGATAATTTTTAGGACACCTCCAAAAGATTCTAATATTCTATGAACAACTTTTAGAATCACTTCATTCATAACTTCATTCGCACTCATATTCCATAAGTTGTTGGCTCTTAAATGTGTGACCCTATGAGTTCGGATATATGTGGACATGTCTAAAACTCCTTTCGTGACAATTATCGATGTCGTGTGCTTGAATTACCACATCAATCCTCGTACATAACACGAAGATCTTTATCATATGAAACTTATGTATTACTCACCGTTACATGTCGCATTGCTTCTCGATACTTTACATATCCCGAGATAAAACACTAGGTTATCCTCGTTACCTGGTATGTATTCTTTTACTCATTATGTATTATCGATGCTCCTGTGATTAACAACTTGGTCACTTGTCCAACTAGACGTTGACAAACATCATAATACTTTGGTGGGCCTAGACTATATCTCTCCATCTTAAGAGGAGCATCTCCCACAACTACAACATGCAGAACATTGGCATACTCTCCGGTATGAACATGGACTGACTTCATAGTTACCCAGTCACTCACGACATAATAATGTTTGAAGATCTTGCTACATCCATATCCTATCCAAGTCTACATAAGTATCATGGTTTAAAGATTTTAGTAGCGGAGTTACTTGTCATTGAGAAACTACCAATAACAATACTGACGATGTATTTCACGGTATATCAATTAGGGCCTATCCAATCCATTGTTCCACCAAAAATATCTATCTCATATATCATAGAAAACCCTGCAAAACTTTTCATTTTTCCTATAGTCAGGAAACCAGGAATATCGGTGATAAATGATATAGTATTAGAAGCAAGACTAGGGATATTTTAATGGTGTTTGTAATTTTATGTATGTACTAGGATTTTTCTCTAAATACTCATTATCCAGAACCAATACAATTATCGGGCCAACGCATATGTCATACCAGCGTTCCTTCACCACCAACATTGTAGACTCGCATCAGTGAAAGAAAACCATGCCCCTAGCCACTCTATGCATGTGTCGTCCCCTTCCACGGAGCAACGACACGATATAGTGAGAGGGCGAGGGAGAGACCAATACAGAACCTGGCCAGCTGCATGGTACAGCTGACCCGATCTGACAAACACAGAAATGTTCCTGGCGCGCGTAGGCATTAACTTCGGGGCTAGCTCTGGATTGGCGACTGTTCGCAGAATGGACGGAGGTAGACCCGTGGTAGGGTGCTGCTAGAGGCTTCAAAGCCAGGCCATGTCTCCCTGCTTGTTCCAGTTGACCGCCACCGACAAACACACACGTCCAAAACTAAAATTTATGCAGGCCAGCGCGCCTAGCTAGCCAGCGTCTGGAAAATTAGGGCTACTTTGGTTTATACGATATTTTACATTTTTTTTAGAGGATTTACATTCTTAGGATTTTTCTCTGTGTAGGTTTGCGCCAACGAAAATTCAAAGAAGTTTTCTAGGTTCATTTGAAGTGTTATCTGTAGAAACCGATTACACCTCAAACTTATTGCTATATTTCGCATGTGGTGTATCGAATACTAGCTTTTAATACATATACTCGGTCGTTTTCAAATTATTATGTACTCCCTCCGTCCGCAAATAAGTGTATTTCTAGTCTTGTCCTAAATCAAATTTTACTACGTTTGACTAACTTTTTAGGACCACGTATCAGCATTTATGACACTAAATTGATACCATTAAATTTATTTTTAAATTTAGTTTCATAATATATCAATTTGATGTAATATATATTTCTATTTTTTTTCTATAAAGTTGATCAAATTTGATTATGTTTGACTTAAGCAAAAGCTAGATATACACTTATTTACGGACGGAGGGAGTAGGATTCAAGTTTGGATAACCGCAGAGAGATTTAGAGAAATGATGCCAGGAGAATAGACCGTTGTAACTCTTTGCACCGTACTTTCTTGTAAACCAAACTTCTCCTGAATTAATTGGAGCAAAAGCTTTTCTTCCCGTTTCAAAAGGAAGAAAATGTTTTCATGTTTCCATATTTTAGAAATCCTTAATTTTGTGTCTTCATATTTCCATGTTTTAGAAATCCTAAGAATCGACTAAGCCAGCAGAACGACTTATGTATGGGCTTTATAGCTTACCTACCATGAATAAGGTCACCTTAATTGAACTGTGCACGACAAGGACGATTTAGCACAGTAGCATGTATGTCTGTACCGTACGTGACAAGGAAACATGGCACGCCTATCAAAAGTACAATAGGGGAATTTTTAAAGGGCAGTACTACGCGTCCCTCGGGGGATAAAAATTTCTGATCCCCGGGTCCTCTTGCTGACGCGTGTCCACCTAAATCCCCTTTTGCTACACTCAGACCAACATTTGCTACATACGCCCCGCTTTTGCTACACTGTAGCAGAAAACGGTTTGACCCAGAAATAGAAAAACAGATTGAACCTCGTCGGAGAGTTCGCCGGAGACCTCGCCGGAGACCTCGCCGGAGACCATGTAGCAAATTTTTTTAACTAATGTAGCAAAATCGACTTTGCCGGAGAATCGCCGGAGACCTCGCCGGATACCTCGTAGCAAGAAGTTTGTGCTATTGTAGCAAAATCATAAAACATATGTAGCAATATAATTATGTTAATGTAGCAAAAGTCGACTTCGCCGGAGCAAAAACTTGTAAGAAAAAAATTCAATGTAGCAGCGCCGCTCGCCGCAGGTAGCAACACCAGAACCCGTATGTAGCAGGACCGGTCGCCATGTGTAGCAGAGCCTCTCGCCGAAGGTAGCACCACCGCTCACCGCAGGGTAGCAACGACTGTCGCCATATGTAGCAACACCAGAAGTTGTATGTAGCATATTTGGTCATAGTGTGTAGCAAAATATATATGAATAATTAGCAAAATTAATATGCTAAAGTAGCAAAACGTTTTTTTTTACACGACGTAGCAAAACGTTAGTAGCACTTTGAGACACCAAAAATAGCAGAGCGCCGATGTAACAGAGCGCTGCGTCTCAGTGCATAACCGCCATAGCTTGTAGCAACTCGCCGATTAAATGCATAACGTTGTCATTAAGTAACCGTGACGGTCGCCGTCGCCGGAGATGGAGGTTGGACGTCTCGGTCCTCGACACCGGAGACGGAGATGGAGGCCGGCCATGGCGGTCGTCGATGCCGGAGACGAAGATGAAGGCCCGGCCAGAGCTCTGTTGGCCGGAGCTCGCAGGAACCGTGGCGGGGCGGAGGATGGCGTGAGGCGCACAAGCTCGCTGGCCGGAGCTTGCTGCAGACGGAGGATGGCGTGGTCATGGTGGCGCGGCGGCTGGAGGTGGCGCGGCCGAGAGCGGCTAGAGGCGCCGCGGCGGCTGGAGGCGTCGCGGTTGGGAGCTGCTGTAGCGGCACATCGACGGATCTGATCTGCAGGCAATGGTTCATGCGGAGGAAGTTGGATTGTTTGGTGGGCCCAGGTACGACGCGAACAGCGGACCGGTCACGCGTTAAGCGACCCGGGGGATGGAATCGCGCAATCCCCCGGGGGAGTAGTATCATTTTCCTTTTTCCTTTTGGTTCATCGCGTGGAGAAGAATTATTCTGAAGTATTTGTCCCCAAAATGCATTAAACTCGGCAAAGTGGTGATTTCCACTTAGCACATGCCTTGAAGCAATTATAAAACCACTATGTAAAAGCACGGCCTTTTTTTATTTTGCGGGGATAAAAGCATGGCGTTTTGAGCCTTTGTCACGTCACATATAGCCCCTAAAGAAACAATGGTCTTATATCTAGACATGCCCTAGTTAATTCAGTCTTTCGGTACTCCCTCTATTCCATAATATAAGATGTTTTAGATTTTATGAAACGAATGTATCTAGACGCCTTTTAGTATGTAAGTTTACTTCGAACTTACACACTAAAAGATATCTAGATACATTCATTTTATAAAACCTAAAATGTCTTATATCTTCAAACAGAGGGAGTATTTTGGTGACATATATGCTATCGTTTCCAAGCTCCAATATGTGCCAAAATGGTTTGATTATTTTATTCTAGGAGTAGATTCAATTGTAAAAGTGATGATTCATCGAAGGAAAATAATATTGGATGACGAGACAAAATGTGCCTTTTTTCAGGTAACCATATGAAATGTGCAATGTTGACCACCTCGAAACAAGCTTTTGCTTTGTTCTATTAGTAAATCCCAATAGGCCAAACGATACGAAATGGTGGAAGATCCCCATACAAGCAAGTCTAAAAGAAAAACAACAACATAGAAGGAGGCGAGTCATCAACTCAAAGATGAACAAGGATACAAGAGACACCACACCTAGCATGAGGTGACCTAGACTACCGAATGAGAACAGAAACATGTTGCCTCGGGAGACCACCGGACCCCACCACACCGACCACACCAAGATATTGTCAAAGAAGGATGTCTTCCCTCTTGCTCCGGGACCATGGAGAGCCGATCCTGCCTGCAAATGGCGAGTATTGAGGGAGGTGGCATCGAAAGCAGCAATATAGAAAGGAGACTAGGATTACAATCCACGCCGAATTCAAAGAAGGTTCACCCTTGGAAGATGACTCCAACGTACTACACCCGGACGAAACATGAGTTCCTCAACGACACCCCAAAAGGGTAACGATGCAAACCGTCGTCGTAACCAAGCCCGTAAGTATGGTCTAGGATTTTTTATGGGATTCGAAGCAGAGAGCGAACAAAAGCCAAGATCTAATCTAGGATATGCAAGTAACAAGAGAGATTGGGTCTACATGCTCCTATAGAACACAAGCGGAATTTTTTTAAAACATGGTTAATGTAGTTGTTCCCTTCGCGATCCAACTGATCCAATGCCGCAACAAGCAGCGCCTCCAAGATATTGACACGTATGGTGCAGCAACTACTCCTTATTCTTGATCCAGCAAGAGAGAGGTAGTAGTAGATGGGATCTAGGCTAGTAGAACGACGGACTAATGGATATGGTGAACATCTTGCAGCCAGGGCTTCGCCAACGCGTCGAGGGACGATGATTCTGAGCAGCAGGAGAGGGGCAACCATCTTGGATTTTGCATGCGCCTTCTCTACTTTATATAAACATGGGGTAGGAGGAGTCTTGCCCCCCTCCCCCCAAGTTGACCGGACAGTGGCCAAGGGGGAAACCACCCCCCCCCCCCTCCCCAAGCCGCTTCCCTACACCCCATTTTTTTGGTTTTGGGGGTCCCCCTCCCATCTGGCGCATGGGCCTTGGGGGCCTATGTCTCCCTGTCCCATTATGTCGGGGTGCCCCCTCCCAGGTCCATGTTGACCTTTTGGGGAAGGTCAGCCCCACCATGGAACTCACTAGAACTTTCTCGAACTTTCCGGTACGATACCGAAAATTCCTAGAACTTTTTTGGAACCCTAAAATCCACATTCCTTATATGAATCTTTATCTCTGGACCATTCTAAATCTCCTCGTGATGTCATAGATCTCAGCCAAGACTCTAAATCTATATTCGAACTCACCTTTACAAATATCCCGTAACTACCCTAGCATTATCGCAAGTGTGTGACCCTACGGGTTTGGGAATATGGAGACATAATCGAGGCACCTCTTTAATAAAAAATCATAAGCGGGACCTGGATTCCCATAATGAATCCACACATTCAGAGAAGATCATTATACGTTGAACCATGATGTCAAGGATTTCAATCTCTTTGTCTCGTGATATTTTACTAGCCCAAGATTCAATCATCTGTATCTCCATATTGCTCCAACCTGGCCTAGATCTAGCTTGTGGATCTCCGCCACCAAACTACAATGCCATGGGTGTCATTGTTATCCATATGTGGATGCACATACCTCACCCTACCACCATCACCCCTCCATGGACACCACCATGTTCCACCATCGGCCGCTAAATCGAGACAACCTAACCCGCAGTTCACCATCATCATAGGGGCTTTCCTATGCATCCATCGAGAGCAGGCGGGGTTAATGAGCATTGCCAGCAGAGGCGGTGGGGAAAGGGGCGCGGTGGAGGGGTAGGTGAGTTGAGGGCTAG
Source organism: Avena longiglumis (assembly GCA_030063025.1). Lineage (NCBI taxonomy): Eukaryota > Viridiplantae > Streptophyta > Magnoliopsida > Poales > Poaceae > Avena > Avena longiglumis. The sequence continues at coordinate 565,309,443 of CP125973.1, forward strand.
GCGAGAACAAGAGGGTGGGGTTTTACTTTCAACTACCCCTAATATTTTTTATGTTTGCTACACTGAACACAAGGTAGGCTCGACATTCGATTATCGATAAAAAAAGTCAATTTATTGGCAAAATGACTTATATTGGTGAAACCCTGCGACTCTATCATTGCAAGATACATTGTTGGGTGCAGCCCCCTTCCGCCCTAGCGTGGAAACCTCCCCTCCCCGCAGCCGCTTCCCTTATCCCCTCCATCGCGCACTACTGCCAATTCCGAATCTGCCACCAGTTGATGGCCCCGTTGTCGCCAGGTCATTTCCACCATGCACCATGGCCAATTCCCCACACACTTGGCCGCGCCGACAATGCTACCACGCGCAGAGACACGTAGCAACACCAGCTTTTGTTGCATTCGAATTCCACCATACAATTGATATGCATCGGTTATCTTGGTCGTAGCCACCGACACTAGATTTTGGCACGTTGATACCCACAAGTGTAGAGTGTTGTTGAAATCTCTGATGTGTAAGTATTAGTATCAATCCTACTAGGAGCAGAAGATATAAGTATTTATGCTTTTAAATTATAGTGACACTATTCTAATTATCTATGTACAAAAAAATAGGATGGTTGCTTTGGAGTGGTTCAAAATAAAATTAAAGGTTCAAGAAAGTAAAGAACACAAAAGTAAAAGTGCGGAAATTTAAATAGAGTTTTGTTGTTATTGAGAACTTGCAGTGGATCAAAACGTAGGAATAGGGTGACAAACGGGATGTTGCATGTATATTTATCGTATAATACAAATATAAATAAAATGGTGCTTTCTTAACTGTGTTGTGTGTAGGTGTGTGTTCCGAATATGGTTATGTGTGCTAACCATGAGAATTTACATAACATCTATTGTCCAACCTACACATTTCACTAGGCCAACTTGAAACTATATATAATTAAAGTATACACCTTCGAGTAGCCTAGAACAATGCATTAACACTCTATGAACACACATGATCCTCAAACTATCACATATTCCACTTTTTTTCCTAATTGTCAATTTAGGTTTTGTAGGTTCAACATAATAACAAGTAATACACTTTTCATATAAATACCTAAATCATATATATATGATGGGTTATACGTCGGAAACGTATCTATAATTTTTTATGTTCCATGCTTGTTAGTATCTACTTTGCTTTGTTTTGTCTACACTTTGACGTGATTTTTATATGTTTTCTGGTACTAACCTATTAACAAGTTGCCACAATGTCAGTTGTCTGTTTTCTGCTGTTTTTGGTTCCAGAAAAGCTAGTAAGGAAATATTCTCGGAATTGGACGGGACAAACGCCAAAGTCAATAACTTTCTGTGGGAAATAAGAAGTCCAGAGGGGAGATGGAGAAGCAAACCAGGGCGGCCAGACCCCCCCCTAGGCGCGGCCAGGGGTGGGCCCATGCCTGGGTGGGGGTATGGTACCCCTGGCCGCCTCCTCGACCTCCCCCTTCGCCTATAAGAAGCCCCAGATACAGAAACCCTAAGCACCCGATCAAATCGCCACGAAACCGTCTGTAGCCGCCGCCACCATCGTCCCTAGATTGGGGGGTCTGAAGTTCTTCCCGGCACCCTGCCGGAGGGGAAATCATCCCGGAGGCCTTATCTCCGGTATGATGCGTGAGTAGTTCCACCTTGGACTATGGGTCCATGTAGTAGCTAGATGGTTGTATCTCCTCCTTTATATGCTTTCATGTATAGATCTTGTGAGCTCCGTTCATGATCAAGATCTAATCTATTTGTAATCATGCATGTTGTGTTTGCGGGGATCCAATGGATATTGAGATTATTATGTTGGTTTGATTAATGGTTTTGTCTTTATGATTCTATCATGCCTGTGTTGTTTGTGATCTTGCATGCTCTCCGTTGTTAGTAGCTATCTTGGCCAAGTAGTTGCTAGTGAATCCAAGAGGGGGTATTTATGCTCGATAGTGGGTTCATGCCTCTAGTTTCCAAGGGAAGTGACAATAATCTCTTCGGTTGTAGAATGTGCTGTTGCTACTAGGGAGAAAACAACAGTCTCTTGTTTATGGAACATGTGGACTGTTTACCTTACACATTTTTCTTAAAGCAGTTGTCTGTTGCTTGCAACTTAATACTAGAGGGGGTTCGGATGATAACCTGAAGGTGGACTTCTAGTCATAGATGCAGTTGGATGGCGATCTATGTATCTTGTTGTATTTCCCAATCAAATTTCATAGGATCTTTCTGACTAGTAATTGCATTGTTATGCCTTGTTCAATTTCTGTCAATTGCCCTGCTGTAATTTGTTTACCCTTCATGCCATGTTGTTTATGTAAGGAGAGCACCTCTAGTAAACTATGGACCCCGGTCCAATCTTTACCATTGATACATCTTCCACTGTTACTTGTTTACTTGCTGCAAACCATTACCTTCCACACCATACGTTTAATCCTTTATTACAGCAAACCGGTGAGCTTGACAACCTCACTGATTCGTTGGGACAAAGTCTTGAGTTTGTGTTGTGCAGATCTCCGTATTGCTTGTAACACCTGTGTGACGTTTCCTTCCTCCTTCTGGTTCGATAACCTCGGTCTCTACTGAGGGAATATTTGCTGCTATGCTCATCACACCTTGATCTTGGGGTTTCCAACGAAGTGCTCCACGTCAAGCACCAACAAGTTTTCTGGCGCCGTTGCCGGGGAACGAAGAAGAAGAAGCTCCCACGCCAACGAGGCGCCATCAACAAGTTTTCCGGCGCCCTTGCTGGGGGGCTAAGGACGTCTTCACTAGGGGAGTCCTCCACCTTCTTTCTCTTTACTTTGTTTTTAGTTTGCTTTGTTTCTTTTGCTTGGTTTTGTTTGCCTCTTTTCAAAAAACCTAAAAAATTAGTCTAGTTTGGTTTGTTTGCTTTATTCAAAAACATAAAAAAAGTAGTTCCTACTCTAGTTGCTACCATGTCTGGTTTTGGACCAACCTTTATTTCCCCTATGATAGAAATCTCCACTTTTACGCAAAAAAGTGAAGAAAGTTTTAAAGAAGCTTGGTCTAGATACTCTGCTTTATAGAGGGAAACTAAGCCTAAGGTGAGCCTTAGCTTGGTTATTGATAGTTTCTACCGCGGTATTGCTCTTCGTAATAGATATGCTTTGGATGTTGTGGCTGAGAAATATTTTTTGCTATGTACTGAGGATGAAGCTTTTGATGCCATAAAGAAATTAATCATGATTTATGGAACACCTGGCAAGTCTGATTCCTCTTTCACAAATATTTTTGCTAGGTTGAACACTCTTGAGACCAGTATTGCTGCTATGAATAGTTGCTATCACACGTTTAGGGCTTACCATGACTATGTTCCCATAAATTATGAGCCTTCAAAGTGGTTTCCACAATCAAAGTCTCAATAAATACTACACTTTTTGATGCTCGATGTGATATCATGTCTGAATTTTGCCTCATGCCTAAACATATTTATGATTCCTTGAGTTTTGGGGGGCTTACTGAAGGAGGAGAGGAAATATCTCTTACCAACAATGCCACTATATTACCCATTAGAATAGCTGAAGGTGTGTTTACAAAAATCTCAGGAAAAATGGTGACTACTGATTATCTTGTTATTGAATGTGTAGGCAAAGGACAGATCGCACTTGGAAGATCTCTATTGAAACACCTTGGGGCAATGATAGATGTGGGAAAAGTCATCATGCATTTTTCTCCTCCGGTAAGCAATCATATCTTCCCTAAAGAAAATAAGAAAGGTAAGAACAAGAAGGATGCTTCTTGATTTGAAAATACTTGATTCTTCTTGCTTCTTGTGCCTAACTTAAAGGCGTTAAAGAAAACTACTTGTTGGGAGATAACTCAAGAGTTTCCTTAAGTCTTGGAAGTTATTACTTCAATAATAACCTCTCCTTATCCTTTTTGTTTGCTTTTTGTGCCAAGAATGACCTCTAATGAGAGGGAAGTAAGATTTGGGGAGTTGATGTCCCGAAACAGATTTCTTTCATCCACCATAGAAATTTTTGAGGAGTCTCTGTAACTTAGATTGAGCTCAAACTTTACGAATAAATCCTCCAGTATGTTAGCTAACTTTCGTTAGTTCAACACTTTTTTATTTGAGCAACAGAAGATGTTAGAAAAAAACGGTTTGTACCTTCTGGTCTGTTTTGACAGATTTCTGCCATTATTTGCATTTGCTTCTTATTGATTCCTTTTTTAGTTCTTTTTGGGAAATTGAGCTTTTTGAAGGAGTTACTACAGTAGCTTGTTGTTTTTAGTGAAAAGCCTTGATGTTCCAAGCTTTGCCAGAGGTCTAATATCTTTTGAATAAACTAATGTTGCTAACAAAGATAGTGTGAAGTTTTGTATGAAGGAAAATTTCAGGTGTAGAGAGAGAATGATGCAACAAGATGAGGAATGGATAAAAGCTCAAGCTTGGGGATGCCACCATGGTGTCACCCCAAGAAATATCCAAGAGGTACAAGCGTCAAAGCTTGGGGATACCCAAGGCATCCCCTTCTTCATCAATAAAAAGCTCAGGTTTGTCTAGACACTTCGTTTTTATTGTTTCATGCACAGTTGTATTGTTCTTGGAGCGTCTTAATTTTTGTTTGTTTTGCTTAGGTTGTTTAGTTTGCCAAAGTAGTTTGGACCCCCGTTCTCGCTGTGTTGTTTTGCAAATAAGTTTCCTTGTGTTGGAAAGGAGTAGTAAGTTCTTGCTTGAAGTGCAAGAGGAGCTTGCATTGACTGTGACTTAGACTTTAGCATGACATGCTAGGTGTTGTTTTGACCTTATGCTTACTAATTATTGTTATAGCATGTCTTGTTCCAAACAATTGGGATTGCTTAGTGTGCCTTGAAGAAATTATGCGTTGTTTAGCATGCAGAAGCATAGTATTGTGGTATTCTCCTTTAATGCTTTGTTTGGGTTGACTTGGCACATGCTCACACCATGTTATGACCATGAACAAGTCACCATAGCATCTATGATCATTTAGTCCTTGACTTGTAGTACCACTCTATGCTTTGATTAGTAATGCTTTGTTGCTCTGAATGATTATGGCCATTATTGCTCTCTTAGTTGGTTGCTCCCAGCCTTTTGCTAACCTTCACCTGTATGAGTAATCTCTACTCATGCTTCCAACTCCCAAGAAACCAAGTTATTCCAAAGTGTCCACTATAAACTCCTATGCATGTTGTGTTACACCATTCCAAGTATATTCTTGTTTTCAGCTACCTTCCAATTAAAAACTATTTTGTTATGTGAAAACTTAGAGATTAAAGCCATCACAAACTTGATGGCACACTTTATATTCCTTTTCCCTAATAAACTTGAACCATTGGATCTCTATGTTGTATATGCTTGCACTTATACGTTAGAATTAGCAGAACCATGCTGTCATGGGGAACGTTTTTGAAGTGTTTTGCAGCATAGTAAATCAAAAAAATTCTACGGATGCGAACGGGAAAGCCAAGATCTAATCTAAGAGATGCAAACAACGAGGGGGGATAGATGAGATCTTCATACCCTTGAAGATTCTCACAGCGGAACGTTCAACGGAACGTGGTTGATGTAGTCGTACTAGCTTCTCCTCCTCGCGATCCGATCCGATCCAACACAGCAAGTGGCGATGCCTCCGAGAGATGCACACGTACGGCACCTCGACGTCTCTTCCTTCCTCGGTCCAGTAAGTGGGGTGGAGAGATAGATTGGATCTACAACACGACAGCGTGGTGCAAAGGTGGAGAGTTTCTGCTGCAGGGCTTTGCCTACGCGCAGTCGGGAGAGAGAGAGAGAGAGAGAGAGAGAGAGAGAGAGAGAGGAGGGCAGCATGTAGGCGTCTAGGGTTGAGGAGGTGTGGGGGGAGGGTGCGCCCCTGCCCTCTTTATATAGAGGGTTGGCCGGCTTCCCCCTTGCCCCTCCTCCAAGCCTAGGGCTGGCGGCCACATGGGAGGAGGGGGGGGCAAGTCCCCCCCCCCCTTCTAGAAGCTCTCCCTAGGGTTTCCCCTAGGGATTGGCCGGCTGGGCCTATGGGGCCTTGTGCCCCTGGCCCAATGCGGCAAGGGCACTCCCTCATAGGCCCACGCCCCTCCCGACAAGTGGGGCCACGTTGGTCCCACTCCGGAAGGTTCTAGAAGCTTCCGGTACAATACTGAACAATTCGAAACAATTCTGAAATCCAAAAACTGCTTTTCCTTATATGAATCTTATTCTCCGGACCATTCTGGAACCTCCCGTGATGTCTTGGATCTCATCCGAGACTCCAAACAAAAACTCATAAACCAATTATCCATCCTATCCTAGCGTCGAGACACGTTAAGTGTGTGACCCTACGGGTTCGAGAATATGCAGACATGATCTTCTATCAATAATCAACATCGGGGTCTGGAAACCCATATTGACTCCCACACATTCATCGATGATCATATCAGATGAACCATGATGCCAGGATTCAATTAATCCCATATATATTCCCTTCGTCACGCGATATTTTACTTGCCCGAGATTCGATCGTCGGTATCGGCATACCTAGTTCAATCTCGTTCACAGCAAGTACTTTACTCATTCCGTAATCTGATATCACTTTGTGATTAACTCCTTAACCATGTGCTTGCAAGCGGTGTTGATATCGATTACCGAATGGGCCCGAAGTATATCTCTCCGACTTGGGAGGGACAAATCCCATCTCGATACATACAACCCAACAAGTACTTTTCGATCACCTGAGAGACACCTTTATGATCACCCTCTCATAGGATGACGTTTGATGACCTCAAAGCTTTCTTCCGATACCAGGGAGTTGCATTATCTCATGGTCTAAGGAATACAATATTTGACATAAGAAAAAACTTCACAAAGATGAACACGATGACACGATCTAATTGCTCTGCTTGATTTGGGTATGTCCATCATATCATTCTCCCAATGATATGATCTCATTATTAATCGACAACTCATGTCTATGGTTAGGAAACCTTAACCATCATTAATCAATGAGCTAGTCCATAGAGGCGTACTAGGGACACGGCGTTGTTCATAAACCACACAAGTATCAAAGTTTCCGCTTAATACAATTCTAGCATGGAATATAAACTTTATCATGAACAAGAATTATAATAATAACATCTTTATTATTGCCTCTAGGGCATAATTACAACAGTTTTCAACATTGCACTTGTACTTTGTACTCAGTTGATATCATGCTCTTTTGTCTGTGGATGTCACCGGTGTGAAATAAAGAGGGAACTTGTAAGTCCATGGAGTTTGTATTCTGTGTTAGAGAAACGCCTGGGCCGCTAGCCTAGCCATGCCTAATCATGGTGGAAACTTGCAGCATCACCATAGTGAGCTATCTATGAAGCATCCTCAATAAAAAGTTATGCATATAGTAAATAAAAAGATCGCTGAGATGCTCATTGTCTGCTTGCCTTGTCATTTTGGTTATGGAAAAGCTCCTGTACCATGTGCAAGGGGTACCCCGTTGGCGGTTCTCAATGATATGCAAATACTTACAATGATAAAAACTTACCTGGGACTGAAGTTGAGTAGCATGAGGTGTGACCCTCATATTAAAGGGACTTGAGATTGCCAACTTATACTTTGTCAAGCATATACTCCATAGCTTGTTCACTTTAACCTTAATCACTTCAAGATGCTTATGATAGGGGCAATGAGGGATGAAAGATAACAAGTACCATAATTTTTGGAAGCTCTTTTTGAAACTTGAAATCCCTGCTTCCTTTACAAAAGGCTTTTCTTCCACCATTACTTGAATCTCCACCTTCTACCTTTAGGCACCATTAAGAGAGCATAGTTGTCATCCTATGTGCAGTGTTTCAAAGCTTATTGATTGATGCATATTGTGATATTATTTGTTCTTGTGCTATATGTTTCTAGTCACCCTTGTGAACTTTGAAGGTGTCCTATGCATCTATATTTCTACTCTATGAGGGACAAGCTGATTGCCACTATGCTATGATTTCTGTATGTGAAACAAACAAACGTTTTCCAATGCATGTTATTCATGATCTTTGTTTGTAGCCTTTCATGTTGCATGCATAGTTACTATGTGCTATTGTTAGAACTCCATCTTTCATACATATGTTTAGAGTTCTTTGATCCCAGATTTCAATGCTTGCAAATGGTTGGATCTTTATTGTGAGGGTGCATGTCACCTCAAAAATTATTCTTTTTATCACTTACCTACTCGAGGACGAGCAGGAGTTAAGCTTGGGGATGCTTGATACGTCGGAAACGTATCTATAATTTTTGATGTTACATGCTTGTTAGTATCTACTTTCCTTTCCTTTGTCTACACTTTGATGTGTTTTTTACATATTTTCTGGTACTAACCTATTAACAAGTTGCCATAGTGCCAGTTGCCTGTTTTGTGCTGTTTTTGGTTCCAGAAAATCTAGTAAGGAAATATTCTCGGAATTGGACGGGACAAACGCCAAAGTCAATAACTTTCCATGGGGAACAAGAAGTCCTGAGGGGAGATGGAGAAGCAAACCAGGGTGGACAGACCCCCTAGGCCCGTGCCTGGGTGGGGTGTGGGCCCCCTGGTCGCCTCCTCGGCCTCCCTCTTCGCCTATAAAAAGCCCTCGATGCAGAAATCCTAAGCACCCGATCAAATCTCCATGAAACCGTCTGTTGCCGCCGCCACCATCATCCCTAGATCGGGGGGATCTGAAGTTCTTCCCGGCACCCTGCCGGAGGGGAGATCATCCCGGGGGCCTTCTCTCCGGTATGATGCGTGAGTAGTTCCACCTTGGACTATGGGTCCATGTAGTAGCTAGATGGTTGTATCTCCTCCTTTGTGCTTTCATGTATAGATCTTGTGAGCTCCGTTCATAATCAAGATCTAATATATTTGTAATCATGCATGTTGTGTTTGCGAGGATCCAATGGATATTGAAATTATTATGTTGGTTTGATTAATGGTTTTGTCTTTATGATTCTATCATGTCTGTGTTGTTTGTGATATTGCATGCTCTCCGTTGTTAGTAGCTATCTTGGCCAAGTAGTTGCTAGTGACTCCAAGAGGGGTTATTTATGCTCGATAGTGGGTTCATGCCTCTAGTTTCTAAGGGAAGTGACAATAATCTCTTCGATTGTAGAATGTGTTGTTGGTACTAGGGAGAAAACAACGGTATCTTGTTCATGGAACATGTGGACTGTTTACCTTACACACTTTTTTTAAAGCAGTTGTTTGTTGCTTGCAACTTAATACTGGAGGGGGTTCGGATGATAACCTGAAGGTGGAATTCTAGTCATATATGCAGTTGGATGGCGGTCTATGTATCTTGTTGTATTGTCCAATCGAATCTCATAGGATCTTTCTGACTAGTAATTGCATTGTATGCCTTGCTCAGTTCCTATCAATTGCCCTGCTGTAATTTGTTTACCCTTCATGTCATGTTGTTTATCTAAGGAGAGCACCTATAGTGAACTATGGACCTCGGTCCAATCTTTACCATTGATACATCTTCCATTGTTAATTGTTTACTTGCTGCAAACCATTACCTTCCACACCGTATGTTTAATCCTTTGTTACAGCAAACCGGCAAGCTTGACAACCTCACTGATTCGTTGGGGCAAAGTCTTGAGTTTGTGTTGTGCATATATCCGCGTTGCTTGCAACACCTGTGTGACGTTTCCTTCCTCCTTCTGGTTTGATAACCTCGGTCTCTACTGAGTGAAGACTTGTTGATGTGCTCATCACACCTTGATCTTGGGGTTTCCAATGAAGTGCTCCACGTCAAGCACCAACAAGTTTTCTGGCGCCATTGCCGTGGAACGAAGAAGAAGAAGCTCCCATGCCAACGAGGCGCCATCAATGGGGCAATAAAAATTCAGTACTAAAATTATGTCACTTGACCCTAGTAACAAGCATTAAACATAGGAAAATTGCATCAACACCCATACGATAATATATTCAAGACTAGCATCTCAAATCTCAGCATCTACGCATTATTACATGATCGATCTCATCCAATTCCCTTATACCCTCACACCTACAACAGGAAGTACTCACACATGAACATGGTTATGGATATCTTTATGGAGAGGTTGATGAATAAGAGCAGCCCTGTGGTGGTGATGGAGATGGAGGCCATGGTGGAGAAGGCGACCCTAGGGCAGTGGACACTTGGTCCTTATTATTCTTTGGAGATGGTGCTAGTGTGGAGGAGCTTCTCTCCCTCCTTGGCGTCTGCCAAGGGGAGGAATTTTAATGGCTATGGATGAGTGCCTCCAAAAGTAGGGTTCCCCATTATTATATAGAGTTGGTGAAACAGTTTAGGTCATGGGATGCATGCCCTTTTAATCCAAGGGCTCTTGGACACCTCTATAACCTTCCTAGGCATTCCTTCTGTCCCAAAGATTCCCAAAAACTGACCATGGGTTGAATCCATCAAGTATGGGAAGAGTGATGGTCAATCTCATCATAACTTTCGAAATCTCGAAAATACCGCAGTATCCTTTGGTAATCTCAGGACAGACATTGCGTTGGTCTCCGTTTTGGACTAATTTTGTATCAAATAGAATTGCATAAATTTCCAACAAATCTAATGTTTTGACTTTTCCCGTTTGACGCCATCGTCAAGGGCTACCGTGGCAATCTTAGAAAACTATTCTGCATGTCTGAATTTACCGTAACGAGAGGTTTTCTTCCATATTTGTATATTTCTTACACAATAAAGTGCAAAACAAGAAATATTGCAGTTTTGTAACTATTGATAGGTTAGTACGAATAAATATAATAAAGTTGTAAAATAATAAGGATTTTAACACAATAAACTACAAATTACATGGATGCATTTCACATGCATCACACGTTCAAGTTTTCGGAGGAGGCCACGCCGGTGTACAACACATCGACATGGAGGTACCGCAAGACACACTTCGAACCCAACTTCCTTGACGTGGAGAGCCGGCAAGAGGCAGAGTTCCACGCTCCTGATGATGTGCCGGTTGTGAACCGCAACGAGGATAAGGAACACCGCCTCATCATGTAGTATCTCAATATGGCAAGCCGTAATTCGACCCCAACAGCCCAACTTATCCGACATGAGATCCGATGGGAGGCAAAGGTCCTTGATCCAGATGAGATGCGGTTGTGACCCGCAACGAGGAGAAGGAACACCACCTCATAATGCAGAAGCTCGATGCCCATGATCCCGATGAGGTGTCCATGGCTAGGTTTTGACAAGCACATCCAGAGCTCGCGCAGGTGGAGTACGAGTTATATCTTTTGAGGGATGCATAGGTGAAGAAGTCAAACGAGGCTAGTCCATCAATGGTTATCAAGGTGGATCCGATGATGATTCCTCTAAGGTTGGCTATTCTATGTTTAGTAGTGATGAGGAGTGTAATATGGCTATGTCATCAATAGTATCTACCAAATTGAACTTTCTTAAAATTTTAATGATTTAAGTCTAAATATCTTCTTGTTCACAAATTCAAAATATGCAATGTTCAAGTATCACTGGCAGTGGTCCCTATTCTACATCACCTAGTATGGAAGTGATGTAGTATTTTACATCACATGGTACGGCGGAATAAACTTTGATGCACTAAAACTATTTTGGAGTGAACTAAAATACGACTCTTATACGACGTGAATCATCCTTATTGCTTACAAAAAATGGATGTTCACCGGTGGTAGTCAACCGAACAGGCTTCTCATCGAGATCTGAGAGCAACAGAACGCCAGAGGAGAAGACAAGGAGGAAGAACATCTAAAGAACATCAAGAACATGGAGGAAGAAGAGGGACTTCTCTACAATGGTTTATCAAAGTAAATAATAGAGCATGAAAGTTTCGGCCGATTCAGTTATCCACGCCCCCCCTCCAATTATTTTCGGTCGTGGGATGAATGATGGTATGGACACGCGGTGCCAATGCGACAGAGCCCGGCTCTCCCGAGGGGCCAGACCCCCGCCCGGGACTCCCTGCCATGGGGAGCTCACGCGCCCTTTCTTGCTCCAAGTCGTCGACGGATGGGCCATACGACATCCCCTAGGCCACTCTTCAGCGTCTATGGGCGACACCGCTCTCGGTGAGAGACATTGGGAGGGAGGTAGGTGCTCCGCACCCGTCGGGTGGTAGGGCCCATCAACGTCTGACGTGGCAGCAGAAACCCTTGTCGTCCGCCGGTTCTCGTGGCCAAGAGGCTAGCTAGTAGCAGAGGTCCTCGCTCTCCGCGGGTTCTCGCAGCCGAGAGCATAGCTGGTTGCATGTTTCCCCGTTCCAGTGCTGACATGGCAGCTAAAACACCCTCACCCTCTTCGGTTTCTCGCGCATGTGAGTTGTGGTGGCAGCAGAAACCCTCGCTGGCTGCGGGTTCTCGCGGAAAGGTCGTACGGTGGGTTATGGTCACGCCGGATAATGACTCTCACATACTTCCGGCTCGGTGCCATGCGTTGCCGCCTATTTTTTCGCCGCTCTTTGTACGTCGTCCGCCCATGAATTTCACGCACACGCGTTGGCTATAAAACACGACGCCCCTGCTCTCTCCTATGCCCTACTTTGTTTAATTCGTATGTCGACTTCTGCCTCTGGCAATGAGGGTGACATGAACGTGCCAGAACCACGCTGATGTAGAGGAAGAATGGTCAGGCCACGAATGCGAAATGGCGGCCATGGTCCCGTTCCTCTGCGAGTCCTCCTTCCTCACTGGTAAGTGTTGTTCTATCACTTCTATTTTTTACTTTTGCATCTTACTCATGCCATTTTTATAGATTCTTACTTTGTTTTCTCGCTCATGCTTGCATATGCTCGAGTTCCAGAGGCGCCCACGACCGAGGAGGCGGATAAGGATGATGGAGAGTTTATGCTCGCAGATGCTTGATTTCCGGGGACGGCTACATGTGACAATGATGGAGAGTACGAGAGGTATTGCCTAGAGAACCACGATCGCGGTCGTGGTTCCAACCAAGGTTGCTGCCGGAATCACGTTGCGCCGTCGCGAAATAATGAGCAGCTAGAAGTTGAACTGTCAACGTGATGTGACACGAGAGTGAGATGGGAGAGAATGATAGGGAGGAGCTGGGCGGCGAGGGGATTTATGGTACGTATTCACAAAATGGCACGGCACTCCCATCTCCTTCTCCACGCGTCCAGCCGAGGCGTCGCCTCGCACTCTGTCGTGCCCCCCACCCCCGGCACCACCCACAAAAGAATTGCCGATCTGGCAGTTTTCCCAGGGTCTGGCCAGGGGTGCTTTGAGATATGTGAGGCCACAATGCAGAGATCAGATAGATAACCAATGGGCCCGATTTTTTCGCCAGCGAGCCTGCCCCTGTTTCAAACGGGCTACCAAACATACCCTTAGGTGAAGCATCTTGCTGCTTCCACAGAATGGATGTTCACCTCACCGGTGGTAGTCGACCAAACGGGCTTATTCTCTGCACCACCGATCTCCCATACATCGCATCAATCAAACAGGAAAACCATCCCGTCCAATCAAAGCCAGGACCCATCATATCCAACACTCAGACAATTCCTTGTCACGCTGTTGCCGCTGCTGATCGATCGGACACTTCGATTTGAAACGACTTAGCTAGGTCGGCTCCAAAAAAAAGAAACAATGGGACACACCCGGCTAAGTCTTCGTCTTGACCTCTTGGCAGGAACTGTTCACATATACTCCTTTCGATTAGAAATATAAGACATTTTTAGGCTTGTGAAACGAATGTATTAGATATAATCTACACACAAAAGTCTAGCTAGATACATTCATTTCACAAAGCTAAAACATCTTATATCTGTAGACTGAACAACTTCTTTCGTGATAAAATTCTGAATCGAGATATGTATGCATGGAGTACTGTGCCTGCCGTGTATATTGTTCTTGTTTCTTTTTTGGTACGCACAAAAGGAAATTGATGGAGTGCAAGACGTGCGCAACAACCTCAAGGACAAGAGTCAAGGCATGAGGAGATGTGAGTCGTCTGGTCATAACGACAGTGGGTGAGTACCCATCGATCGACACGCATGGTTCAGTCAAATCGAATGCTGCGTGCAGTGAACCTGAAGAATCGTGCCAGGAACATGGTAGCATGCTACTTATACCAGGTATACCAAGTCTACTCTTGGATGCTGGCCAAACTCTCAACAGTGCACACATTGAAGCTTTTGCTGGTGTAATGTCCGGGAAACTGTCTTTGGCTCCCAGCACCGGTGCTCTGTTCATTGTAAATAATTAAAAACCCATATTTTACAGGTTTCGAAAATATCTGAAAACATTCTTTGCATTTTGTCCTACACAAAAACGACACTTTGATGAAGTTTAGGGATTTGAAACGATACTTGCACCGATTTACACCGTTATCAAGTTTTTATACAGCTCAGAATAGAAAGTATTTGAAATTGATATTTTACACGTTTGTGGGATAAATAATGGGCCACATCAGGATTTTTTTTATAATATTTTTTAAAACTCTTAAATATGATTTTGGATTTTTTTAATAACAAGAGCACTGGAGCTCAGAAGGCAAACAATCTCCACTCTGCGATATCGTACTACTCTTCATAGCAGACGACGGCTCCGGCCAGGTATATAGATGCTACCCTCTCCAGGTCAACAAGACATCCTATCCTAGTATACAGGCTAACATCCATAACATAATATTTCTACAATCTTCACAAGACTTGGTGTAAAATATATTTCATCTGTTCACCAATATGAGTACATATTTTTCAATCTGCCAGGGAAGCAAAACTTTGAACGATGTCGGACGGACGAGATATCTGAACCTGCATCAGTTCTTCAAGCTTTGGTCGTCTGGGATGTGGCAACGAATGCTGATTGCTCTATCACTCTACGAGAAGAGTCCAACATATTAATTTCCCATGTCTTATAGTGACAGACTATAACAATCTGCCAATTTCCACGAGAAAACTGTTTTTTCCACACATGTTGGAAAACAATAGGCTGCGTTTTCCTCTGAGGTCTCAACACATAGCCATCAACAGGTAAGACATAATCCGAGAAGAACTGAGAGGTCCAGTGTGACACGACCATACATATAATCAGACCAACTCCCAAGCTAACCTCCTCCCTCCTTGATGTGCCAGGTAACTAATGTGATCCCCAAGACAGGGAGAATGATTATACTACTACCTGTAAACACTGGCGGCGGCCTTCAGTACCAACCACTGATTCCTGACGCCGAGTAGTTAAGCAGCTGTGTAGTACAAAGCAAGAAGAGAATTTTTTGCTAAAAAGAAAGCAAGATGAGAAAGTAGCAGACCTGATGCTTTGCTTCAGCCGGTGAAACTCTTTGCAAGTCCCGACGGCCGAAATACAACACGTTTTGCTTTAATAAAGCCGGGCAGAGCAAATGCAGGGCATCTTGCAACCATGCCATGACCAGAGAGTGACATGTTGTTTATCCTTCTCACCATTGACCACAAGTCCCAGTCTTGGACTGGTTCTCCCAAGACATATTAGATAGATTAACCTAGCGGCGCAGCCACCGGCCAACGGGACTAAGATTTGATAAACCGGGCAGCTAGCCGTGGCGAAACAAGAGACCATTTGGTAGTACTTGATGTGTGTATGGTCAGGTCCACGCCACGGAAGACAGGGTGTCCGTTAACCAAATCGGGCCACACCACACGAACCAAGGAAGACCGAAGAAGAATAACGGAACAGACTTAGAACTCCAAGGTTTGCTTCACCTCAGAGACGAAGCCCAGATGGCAAACAGGGCCAAGTACCAAGCGAAGAAGGCTATGCAAGAGCTTTCACTTCTGAAAGCAACGCCCGGCAAACAGCAAAAAATTGATTTGCAGGCACTAAGTGGAGCATCCAAAACCTCACTGACAAAAAGCAAGATCAAAACCATTAGTATGCTGAGATGGGTAAGTCACTATCTTGAAAATATGCAGCATCGACGGCACCGACAAGAAAGAACAATACACTGTACTTGGACTAGTGGTACTGTGGTTTTTCCAGTTACCTTCTGGAAAAGAGAAGCACAGTTTACATCTGAACCCTGAACTCCCAGAGGACAGATTGCAAGAAAGAACTACGTACATGTTAGAGCCGCTGGATAGCCGTTTTTACTAGACAGGTTTGACTACAAGGCAATAGAATGGCTGACAGTCCTGAGAGGAACCGACCGACGTGCAGATGAGCAGAATGGCTCGCACACATCCAAAGGCGGCCAATGCGACTAAGGTTTGACAAGACGGACAGTTAGATAGATGTGGCAAATTAAGAGGCCATTTGGTGTTTGATGTGTGTGAGCCCAAGTGGCCAGGCCCACACCATGGAAGCTGGAGTGTCCAGTAGCCAAATCAGGTCATGAGAACCGATGCGAGCCGGAGAAGGAACACAAGAACACACTTGGAAACAAAGCCCGGACGGCGAACAGGGCCAAGCACCAAGAGCTAGCTTTCACTGTTGAAGGCTACAACTAGCAAACAGAAAACACAAGCACTGAATGGAACATCCAAAACCAACAACAACCTCGCTAAGAAAGCAAGACCAAAACCATCGCTATGCTAGATGAGATAATCACAATCTTTAAACGAGGCAGGGTGCACCGCACCAACAGGAAAGAACAACGCACCGCATGTGTATTAGTGTTACTGTTGTTTTCCAATTACCTTCTGGAAAAGAACAACACACCAAGCACTGGAACAGAATTGAAACTCCACGGTTGCTTCTCCTTGGAAACAAAGCCCGGGCGGCGAACAGGGCCAAGCACCAAGCTCAGATTGCTTTGCCAAGACTAGCTTTCACTGCTGAAAGCAACAAGGAAATCAGCTAAATAGCCAATACAGCAGTCGTACGAATCGGTCGGCAAGCACTGAGTGGAGCATCCAAAACCTAAAACCTCAATAAGAAAAGCAAGATCAAAACCATCAGTATGCTGAGATGCGAGAATCACGATCTTGAAAAGATGCAGCATGCACCGCACCAACAGGAGAGAACAATGCACTCTATGCGTATTAGTGTGGCTGTAGTTTTTCCAGCTAACTTCACGAAAAGACATTGCCACAATTACAATCTAAATCCTGAACTACAGGGCAATAGGATGCCTGACAGACGTGAGAAATCAGCATGCAGTTGAGCAGAATGGTTGGGGCATCCAAAACCTCACTAAAGAAACAGAACCAAATATTTCAGCGTGTTACAGTTGGGCTGCTTGCCAGTCTCGCCTCTATTTTTTCGGTTTGATCTGCAAGGACTAGCTTTGTTTCTCCTTCTTAATGCAAAGGCGGAGCACCTGTCATGTTCGTCAGAGAACTGGCTGGGGCATGCAAAACCAAAACATCATGAAAGAAACAGGACCAAAACTTTCAGTGTGCTGAAAATTTCTGGACTGGATTGTTGCACAGTTTATACATATGAATACTGAACTACAAGGCAATAGAATTGCTGAAACTTATGATTCAATAACTCCATTAGCTTTGTAGCAGCTGACTGCATGTAGAAGACTAATTCATTCACTAGGATATCAAGGAACAAGTGTATTCGTCCAAGGGGAAAGGAAGAATGAACACCGGAACAGACTTGGAACTCCAAGGATACTTCTCTTTGGAAACAAAGCCAGGACGGCGAACAGGACCACACACCAAGCCAAGAAGGCTTTACCAAGATCTTTCACTGCTGAAAGCAACAACCAGCAAACTGTACAAATCAATCGACGAGCACTCTGAATGGAGCATCCAAACCCAACTAAAAAGACCCAAGACTTCCATTCGCCTATAAAGTATGTCATTAGTTTAACCTAACTAGTCAGCCCACATATTTTGCAGCTGGGACCTTCTCCCTGCAACGACAGGGTTGCAGGCCTTCAAGGATGTATTGTTCACCCCAGCTATGTACACATGGACGCACCGCCACAGGCAGAGAGTTTAACCACAGTATACACGAGGACGAAGAAAACATCACCTTCCTTTGCCTTCTCACCATCTAACATGGAGTCTACCTGAATCTCACCCTCCCCGGTCATGACAAGAAAGATGGATGGACTCCATGCTGGGGGCA
The DNA here is from genome assembly GCA_030063025.1 of Avena longiglumis. Lineage (NCBI taxonomy): Eukaryota > Viridiplantae > Streptophyta > Magnoliopsida > Poales > Poaceae > Avena > Avena longiglumis. The sequence continues at coordinate 565,327,444 of CP125973.1, forward strand.
TGGCAACCACTTCACCTGGAGGTAGCAAGCAGCAGTCAACCTCAAACTCATCAGTCGGAGGGGTGTAACGTCGCACATATGGCTGCATGGGTACCCCTCGCAGTATTTCTGGGAAAACCTGCATACAGGAGACTCGATGATCATGGCACTGAAGGACTTGTGAAGTAAAGCTCTAACTATATATTAGTCTGGTAAATAGACTGAAACAACTGGGTTCAGAAGTTTTAAGGATCCGTAAAAGGAGCATAATAGAAAACAAGAGAAATTGGAAGAAAATGTACTCATTTTAACATCAAGGCCAACACTAATCAAGCTCACCTAAGCTCTAAGGATCACAATCAACAGTCGCGCAAGTTTAAATCACAAGTAAAACAAAGAGACCATAACTGGCTGCATGGTAAAGATGAAATATATGCAAGTCAGACACCAGTAACAATGTAACTCACATGTTTGTATGTTAGCATAGAGCAAAGATTCTCCACATCTCTGTATTTAGGTGTCAAACCAGCACGAACAACATTGTCTGAAGTGGCCATGCACTCCATGCAATCCCCCAACAGGTATGCATGTGGTTCACTGGCACCAATATAAATTGCTTCACCAGGACTGAGCTTGACATAGTTGAAAACAAGTGCTGCTAGAACATCAACATCTTCTGGATATTGCCTCTCCAGAGACAAAACAACTTGTACTTTCTCTGTTAGGGTCCGAATCTGAGCATCAGTAAAAACAGAATCTCAGGCTTCTCAAATGACAAATCAAATTAATATACTTTATTTAACAAGCAAAATGTATATTGGTAATAGTGATGCACCATAAGTCTCGGTGGGAAGAAAAAAGCGTGTTTGGCTAACTGATCTCTCGTCAAGAATCATTTCATTTCATATAATAAAGAAAATACAACTGTAAGTGTTCTCAGTGCATAAATCTTAGGAAAAAGTATGACCTAAATAGAATGATCTTCTACCAGCTTTACCTTCCCTAGTTGCTTGGTATAATTCCAACCAGCAGTTCTTAACCATTTAATATAATCAACCAACTCAATCACATATTTTGCCCTTATCCATTAGTAAACATGATACCAGTTCTGTAGCATTTGCCTCTACCTATTAGCGTTTACCACTGAGCTTTCCTATCAGGAGCTTTTCCCCTCAGATCAACTGCATTGGCCAACGCATATCCAATGTTTTGCACCTTGGGGCTGGAATATTCAGCTTCCCAATCTTCAGTTCTTCACTGCTGCTGCCCTCTTCAGATTCAGATAGCTCCATCAGAGGCGAGAAGCGACCTACCTGGTAGGTCTCAATGCTTCACCGTCTTCGCGTGAGTTCGTCCACATCTGTGTCGCGCTGAGAGAAGCTTGGCAGTTGGTCCTTCCATCCGAGTACCTTTCTCACCGCCTGCTTCAATTTCGCCAATGTGGAGAATGCTTTCAATTCTTCCACCCTCATGGGAGGCATGTTTTGCTCTAAATCGTGGCATTAACCAATCCGATGTGTCGAACACCGGCGACGAACCACGCGGCATCAGAGGCATTCGCTTGGTTCTTCCCTCGATAGATCTGAAATCCATCAATTCGGAGGGGCAGGGATGGCCATCACCGTGTATTGATCCGGCTAGTGCAAGAGCTGGAGCCCGACCGAAGCTTCCTGCTCCTACAATGTTGCCTTCTCCTGGTGTAAACAATCACTTCCTATGAATCCGAGATTTATGCCATTGGAGGCTCCAGATTCAATTTCGGCGCTCTACCAACAACCAGCTCCCTCGAGTAGATCTGAGACAGAGGTGGGTGTGTGCTTACGAGTCCTTGTGAATGGAATAGAACTACCAGTGAGCGCCATAGCCAGCAAGTCCCGAGACGAAGCCTCCTGCTCCCCGGCACCAAAGGAACAGGGGCGTTCGATCGGGCCGCAGGAGGAATCTGGTACTGTCTGTAACAACATGGGTTATAGCGAAACAGTGCCACAATAGATAGTGTGTGCTTCCAAAAGTGCACGACGTCACCTACGGGCCTCCTCATCGCCCACTGTTGCTCAGGCATAGATTTTCTAACTTCGCAGGACTCAAAATCAGGTGAATTCATATGCCACTTGAAGTCACCTAAAGATTAGCAACCCCTGCTCCATAGCAAGACTAGCGTGGTGAATACACCTAATTCGAGTGTTTTCCCAAGGCCACCATCAGGAGTGGCTTCCCTTATTTAAGGGTCATGTGGGTCTATCTCGAAATTGTACGTGCAACCAAAAACCTGAAAAAATCTACACTTGCTCTGGCCTAGCTGGAATTGACAACAGGAAGCCAAACACAAACACGACCCCATTATACCACCTGAATCATCCTTGCTGCTTCCACAAAATGGATGCTCACCGGTGGTAGTCGACCAAACGGGCTTATTCTCTGCTCCACCGATCTCCCATACATAGTTTTTTCGCGAAAACACAAAAGCCTTGCGTTTCGATTCATTGATAGAAAAAAGAGTTCTATACAAAATACTAACACCACAACAACTCAACCTACTAGACTACGGGGCCGCAGGGATCAAAGCCCAAACGCCAAGCGCTCCGGCGACGGCCCAACATCTAGCCTCGGATCGAATCGTGCCAGAGAATGTTGCTCATGGTAGGTGACGCACTGTCAAAAACGACCACGTTACGCTGCTTCCAGATCCACCAGGCCGTCAACATGATCAGTGAGGTCGTCCCCTTGCGCAGCGCTCGGGGGGTAGAAGCTAAAGCCTGCAGCCACCAGTCCACAAAGTCTCCTTCTCCATCCGGTGGCGCGGCATCTCCCATACATAGTATCAAACAGGAAAACCATCCCCTCCAATTTATCAAGTTGACCGGCCAGGACCCATCGTATCCAAATCTCGATAATTCCTTGTCATGCTGCTGATCAATTTGATATGACTCGACTCGGCTCCAAACAACAGTGGGCCACACCCAGCAAGTCTTCGTCCCAAGCTATAGGCTCTTAGTAGGAAATTTTTATCCATCAATATGGCTACTATCTGTAGGAACTGTGCTATTTCTGAATGGAGGTATGTATATGGAGTACACAGCCTTCAAGGAAGGGAGGAAAAGATGTGAGAGTCCGATCATAACGACAGTGGGGGAGTACCCATCGGGCCATGGTTCAGTCAAACCGAATGGCATGACAATCTGTCATGTGCAATGAACCTGAAGAATCAATACTACCAATAACATGGTAACATGCTACTTATACCAGATATATGACGTCTGCGTGTACCCTTTTAAAGTTCGCGCTTGCATGCCGGCCTAGATCTGAATGTTCATATGCTGGATACACCAGTTAAGCTTTTCTAACGTAATAACATGTTCAACAACAAAACCTGAAACAGTTAGGATAAGAGGCTACAAAACCTGAAACAGTCCGCATTAGGGTGTCAGGTGGGATCCCGCGTAAGTCCCACTTCTAGTTCATTTGCCAAATTCTAGTGTAAATTTAAGTAAAAGTTTACACTAGATTTTGACAAATGAACTAGAAGTGGGACTTAGGCGGGATCCCACTTGACACCCTAGTTCACATGGCCCGATTTGTTCTAGTAGTAGAGTAGACGTTGTAATAATACATATTTTTTACCTGCCAGGGTAGCAAAACCTTGAATGGTTTATGATTTGATATCTGAACCTACACCAATACCTCAAGCTTTTGTCATCTGAGAGGTGGCAGTGACACTGATTGCTCTAGCAGTCCAACATATTGATTGCCCGTGCCTTCTAGTCGCCAACTATAATCTTCAGTTCCAAAAGAAAACTGTTTTTTCCACACATGCTGGAAAACAATAGGCTGCTCCACCTGTGTTTTCCTCTCAATACATAGCAATCAAGAGGTCAGACAGAAACCAGAAAGAAACAACTCTAGTGTGACATGACCATTCATATTATCAGACCAAGTCCCAAGCTACCTTCCCTTCTTGATGTGCCAGGTAACTAATGTGATCCCAAGACAGGGAGAATGAGTATACTACTTCCACAAAACACCGGCGGCCTTCAGTACCAACCACTAACTCCTAATCTCAGTATTACTAACTGCTAACTGTGTTAAAGCAAGGAGCAGTGTAGTACACAGCAAGAAAATAAAGTAGTAGCATACCTGCTGTTTTGCTTCAGCCAGCACAACTCTTTCAAGTCCTGACGGCTGAAATACGCACGTTTGCTTTGATAAAGCCAAGCAGAGCAAAGGCAGGGAATCCTGAGACCATAAGTGACATGTTGTTTACCTCTCTTACCGTTGGCGACAAGTCTCAGTATTGGACTGGTTCTCCATTCAATTAAGTTGACCTACCAGTCCAGCCGGACCAGGACAAGGCGGCCAACGGGACTAAGTTTTGACAAGCGAGACAGCTAGCTGTGGCGAATCAAGGGACCATTTAGTGTGTAACGTGTGTGCGCCCAAGTGGTCAGCTCCAGGCCATGGAATACGGCGTGGGAGTTAACCAAATCGGGCCATTGAAACCAAACAGACTTGGAACTCCAAGATTGCTTCTCCATGGAAACATAGCCTGGATGGCTGTGGCGAATCAAGAGACCGTTTGGTGTGTGATGTGTGTGCGCCCAAGTGGTCAGGTCCAGGCCATGGAATACGGCATGGGAGTTAACCAAATCGGGCCATTGAAACCAAACAGACTTGGAACTCCAAGATAGCTTCTCCTTGGAAACATAGCCCGGATGGCGAACAGGCCCAAAACACCACGTTGAGAAGGCTTTTCCAAGAGGTAGCTTTCACTGTTGAAAGCAACCGCCAGGAAAACAGCAAAATAGCAATACGACAGTCATCAAATCAGTCAACAAGCACTGAGTGGAGCATCCAAAACCCAATACCATCACCATGCTCTAAGATGGCAGAATCACAATCTTGAAACGATGCAGCATACACAGTACTGACAGGAAAGAGCAAGAGTGTAGCACAATTTACATTTGAATCCTAACCTACAAGATAATAGACTGGCTGTCAAAATCGACATGCACTAGAGCAAAATGGGTGGAGGATCCAAATCCAAACATCCAAACAGATCATTAAAGAAGCAGCACCAGAACTCTCACTATGTTAAGATGGTGAATCACACTGAAAAGGATGAGAAACAGACATGGTGAATTTTCAGCATAGTTCTGGCAGCCAAGTTTAACCAAAAAAATAATGCATTCTACTTGTATTTGAATGATTTAATTTCCAATTATCTTCTCAACTGGAATGTTGCACAATTTATAAAATTAAATAAACTTAGCCATGCCACAGGTCCAGGACAAGGCGGCCAACGGGACTAAGATTTGACAAGCCGGACAGCTTAGCTGTGGCAAATCAAGAGACCATCTGGTGTTTGATGTGTGTGTGTGCCCAAGTGACCAGGTCCACGCCATGGAAGACTGCGCGTCCGTTAACCAAAATGGGCCATACGAACCGGGCCAAAAGGAAGAAGTAACACGGAACAAACTTGAACTCCCAAGGTTCCTTCTCCTTGGAAGCAAAGCCCGGATGGCGAACAGGCCAAGCACCAAGTTTGAAAAGGCTTTAACAAGAACTAGCCTTAACTGTTGAAAGCAACAACAGGAAACAGAAAAATAGCAATACAACAGCGGTGTGAATCGACAGGCACCAAGTGGAGCATCCAAAACCCAAAAACATCAGTACGAAAGCAAGATGAAAAACATTACACTGCACCGACAGGAAGGAACATTACACTGCATATGTATTAGTACTACCGTAATTCTCCAAATATCTTCCGGGAAACAGTGTAGCACAGCTTACATTCAAATCCTGAACCCTGTCCACCGGACGAGGCGGACAGTCCGCTGGAGCCTGAACGAGTGCATGCAAAGTTACAAAATGATATGTGATTAGGAGGCGCATCATAATTAGGAACCGAGGCGGACGGGCCGGGATGGTTTGGAGGGCGTCCGCCTACATCCCTAAAGGCAATAGAATGGCCGACAGTCTGCAAGAAATTGACCTGCAGTTGAGCAGAATGGGTGGAGCATCCAAAGCCTCATTAAAGAAACAGAGAAATAACTTTCAGTATGTTAAGATGGAGATCCACAATGTCGAAAGGATAGAGTAGATGGCGCCAACAGGAAGATTCAGCTCAAGTCTGGTAGCCAAGGGTAACAAAAGAATACGATCATCCAAAACCAAAACCTCAGTAAAGAAACAGGACAGAACTTTCAGCATGTTAAGATGGAGAAAATAACAATGCGGAAAGGATGGAAACAAAATGGCGCCAACAGAAATTTGCAGCTCAGTTCTGGAAGTCAGCGGTAACAAAAAAGAACACGGTGAACTTGTACTTTTATTTTTGTATTTCTAATTACCTTCTAAACGGGAGTGTTGCACAACTTACACATTTGAATACTGAACTACAAGGTAAAGGAAAGGTTGAAACTTAAATCCTTCACTAATTCCATTTGTTTCTCGCAGCTGAGCTAATTCATTAACTAGGATATTAAGGAATCAGTTAATTTATTCATCCATTGGCGTATACAGTATACAACACTTTCATTAGCCTATAAAGCATGTCAACACTTTAACCAACTAGTCAGTCCGCATATTTTGTAGCTGGGACCTCTTCCCTGCAACAGCAGTGCTGCAGGCATTGCTGTTCACCCCAGCTCTATACAGCTGCATGGACGCATGGTCACAAGCAGAGAGCGTAACCTGAGTATTGGCAGGCACGAAGAAAACATCACCTTCCTTTGCCTTCTCACCATCTACCATGGAGTCAACCTGAATCTCACCCTCTCCGATAACGACAAGGAAGATGGATGGACTTGGTGCAGGGGGCATTACAACCACTTCACCTGTAGGTAGCGAGAAGCAGTCAACCTCAAACTCATCAGTTGGAGGGGTGTAGCGCCGCACATATCGCTGGACAGGTACCCCTCGCAGTATTTCAGGGAAAACCTGCATAAGCAAGACTTGATGATCACGGCACTGAAAGACTTGTGAAGCAAAGCTCTAACAATGTATCAATCTGCTAAGTAGGCTTAAAAAACTGGGTTCAGAAATTCTAAGAATGTGTAAAAGCAGAATAACGGGAAACAAGAGAACTTGGCAGAAAATGTACATGTTTTAACATCATGGGGAACATTAACCAAGCTCATCTAAGCTCTAAGGATCACAGTCAAAAGTCACACAATTTTAAACAGAAAATAAAGAAAAGAGAGATCATAACTAGTTGTGTGGTAAAGATGAAATATATGCAAGTCAGGCACCAGTAACAATGTAACTCACCTGTTTGTATGTTAGCATATCGCAAAGATTCTCCACATCTCTGTATTTAGGTGTCAAACCAGCACGAACAACATTGTCTGAAGTGGCCATGCACTCAATGCAATCCCCCGACAAGTATGCATGTGGTTCATTGGCACCAATATAAATTGCTTCACCAGGACTGAGCTTCACATAGTTGAAAAAAAGTGCTGCTAGAACACCAACATCTTCTGGATATTGCCTCTCCAGAGACAAAATAACTTGTTCTTTCTCTGTCAAGGTCCGAATCTGAACATCAGTAAAAAAACAGAATCTCAGGCTTCTCAAATGACAAATCAAATTAATACACTTTCTTTAACAAAAAAAATGTATATTAGTAATAGTGATGCACCATAGTCTCGTTGGGAAGAAAAAGGCATGTTTGGCTAACTGATCTCTCGTCAAGAATCATTTCATTTCATATAATAAAGAAAACACAACTAAAAGTGTTATCTCGGTACATAAATCTTAAGCAAAAGTATGATCTAAATGCAATGATCTGCTACCAGCTTTACTGTCCCTAGTTGCTCGGTATAATTCCAACCAATAGTTCTTAACATTTTAATATAGTAATCAACCAACTCAATCACATATTTTACCCTTATCCGTTAGTAAACATGATACCAGTTCTGTAGCATTTGCCTCCACCTATTACCAAATGCAAGCCTTTCAAGCAGTTCAAATTGAAATACTGAAAAGGCTTTACATTTTAGAAGGGAGGGAGTAGCATTTACCACTCGCAGCTTACAATGGCTGCTAGTCCTAAATGAATTATATCCACCTCTTAGGAGGCATGTAACAAAACCTATCTTTTCAATGAAATGAAACGCAAAGAATGCTTTGTGTTTTCTCGAAAAATTTATATCCAACATGAATTGACAGCTTCCAGGCTTTGGGAGCAACAACGACTATGCTCACTATGTGTAACATATAATAACATGTTAACATCATTCATATTACATATACAATCTTAAATGCAGGGTAAAATAGTTTTTACTTTGGAAGCAACGATGCCACCTAGAATGTTCTGTCCAAACTGTGGTGTGTAGTAGTACTTGAACCTAGAGTTAAAACATTCTTGATAACTATGCTTGCCCAGATCACAGCGGACTACTCCTAGACAAATTTTGGCCATCACTTGGGAAGATAATTTAAGACTTATTTTTGGCGTTTTATAAACACCCTTTAATGGCATGTGAAGTAAGACAAAGTAAATACACCAGAAACCAAGCATCAAGGAAGGGTGGGAACTTGGTACATCCATGTTGTGAACACCTAAACCCTTTAGCGACATGAATTTAAATTAAGAAAGATTTACCTTGCTCTCATCATTCAAGCGACCCTTCAATTTAGTAACTGCTTCAGAAACTGCTTCCTTACTCGCTTTCATCAGCTTAGCAAACATTGATTTCAGAACAGATTTTACATCATTGCCCCCATGATATTCTTTGATAGTCATAAGCTTATCCGCATCTTCATGTATAAGCCTTGCAACTTCAGGTACAGTCCTTATGACATCCTTGAGCTCCTTTACCATGGTATAAATAGCATGTTACTTTACAAGTAAGGAATAGAAGGTATCTAACAAAAATACTGCTAACGGAACTGATCGTTCTTGAAATAAATGATTTCTTATATGAAAAGTTATAGCGAGTATGCTGTGAGCCAGGGAATACTATCTGCTCCTAAATGGAAGACAACAACAACAACAAAGGAAAAAATGTTCAGGAAAATGTAAAATGAAAAGTATAGTTCAAGTAAAATGAGAAGTATAAATTTATGTCTGAGCTACCTATTTAGCCAGGCGAAACAAACAAACATGTACTACCTGTGTGCCAACATATCTGTAGTATCTATGGATGCAGTAGCTTAAATGAAGCTGCAATATAAGAATCAGGAGAAGCTACTAGAATGTGAACGTTGCAGACACAAGTCGCTAGAAATGGCATTTTCCTAGTCTCTCCTAAAGAAGAAACATCACTGAACCAAAAAGCTTTATGTTGTCTGACAAACCAAAATCAGAAGTTATTTGTGGTGCAGTAAGCAATGGGCAATGGGGGCTGCCTAGCAGTTGTTCAGTTCTTTTTGTCTACTGTCCTTTCTCTGGATTATGGTTTTCATTTTATTTAGATAGATCCTTTTTTTAGAGTGAGTGCACAAATGGTAAAAGTAAAAGGTAGTACCTTATATCTCAACCAAAAGGGGTGTTATTTAAATTTTTATTGTTAATCAATCTTAAATGTTGACCAACGGGGAAGGATCCCTCCCTTGGCTATATGTTGTTAGATATGAGACCTCTCCAGCTGCAGACTAATACGCGCTAGATAACATCCCAGTTAATTCGTTCGCTCCTGCAGACTCGAACCTGGGTGGGCGAGCTCACCACTGTGAGGTCAAGCCTCTTGGTTAATCAATCTTACCTTGCACGATCAAGGATGGCTGGAAGTAACAGTAATATTCACATGTTTTTCTTTTTGCTTATACTCTATTTTCCCAGTAACTTGAACAGAGTTAAGTGTATGTAATTGTGTATGTTCATAACAACAGTGCATTACATGTTTCCAATTTGGGTAGAAGGAAAGAATCCCAGGTAACTTGTGTAATATAAAAAGTGGGTCGCACATTGTAGGCATAGCAGACTGGCCGGTATTATTCGAGAAGGTGTCAACGTGTAGTTAGTTCCCACTAGGATTCAGGTCGTCCAATTAGTCTATGTACTACCTAGTCGGCGGATGAATCAAAGCGCATGGGTGTTTGGCTGACCATGATAAAAAAAAATACTAGTACTAGTAGTAGGAAAAACTGTGCGAACGCGAGCGGTGAGAGAAGGAGACACGCGCGCGTACCTGGATGGCTGCGAAGCCGAAGAGCGCGCGGAAGTCGGTGAGGGCGATGGCCATCTCCGGCTTGTGGTTGGCGTCCTTGTAGGCGTCCGGGCGCTGGGCGTGCAGCCTCTCCGCGAGCGCCTTGTCCGGGTGCGCCTGGATGGAGAGCGGCTTGGCCACCGACAGCACCTGCGGAGGAGGAGGAGGACGAGCGCGAACGGCGTCAGCGTGAGAAGGACGGGCGCGGAGGGGAATTGGTAGGTTACCTTGAAGAGGAACGGGAGGTCGCCGGCCCAGCGCGCGTCGACGGCGGCGCCGAGCGCGGCGCGGCGGTTGCGCGCGAGCCAGGCGCCGAGGGGCTCGGCGGCGGGGAGGACGAGGGCGGGCGCGGCCGGGTGCGTGCCCATCCAGAGCTCCGCGTAGGGGAGGAACGGGTCGATTTGGAAGGCCGGGTCGGCCGCGGCGGCGAGGCGCGCGACGAGGGAGGCGGCCCCGTGTCGACCCCACTCGTAGTGCTGCACGCCGCAGCGCAGGCGCAGCAGCGAAGGCGGTGGCGGGGACGCGTCGGGGAGCGCCGGGTCGTCGGGCAGGGCTGCGTCGGCGAGCGGCGGCGGAGGGGCTGGGGCGGGCGAGGAGGGAGCGCCCATCTTGGGAAGGGACGGGGAGTTGCGAGTTGGTGACTTGGTAGGGGGTTTGGGGAGGGAGACGGTTTGGGTTTAAAAGGGGATCGGAGGAGGGAGGAGTAGAGTGGTCCGGGCCTCCGGGGTCGGGGGAGGAAGAACTCGGCTCGGCGTGCCACGGGAACTCACCAGGGTCGGCCGGCCGGTCGGTCGGTCGATGGGCACGCACAGCGGCACAGCTCGTTGGCAAACTGGACCCGGGAGTGTGTGTGTGGCCTCTATCAGTTTAGGGGCAGAGCATCTCCACTTATTGGACAACCCATGCCGAAAATTGGACTTTTTTTGGCAGGACGAAACGTGTTTTTGGTTTGGGTCCGCCGAGCTTCCCACTCGTGTAAGCAGGCCGAGTTCCATGTTTCGGCGAAATTCAGTTAAACTCGCGAAATACGGTGAATATAGGCGGATTTCATTAAGTAGGGCAAGGGCGCAATATTACATCGAATTTAATAACTAGGAAAAGGTCGCCGTCGTGGTCGACGCCAGACGCCGCAACTACAGGCCGAGGCGGGGGTGGTTGCCGGCCTGGATATGCTCCATGACGCCGGCGAGAGTCCGCACTGGAACGCTCCACTAGCGGCGGCGGAAAGCCGCATTGTGACGGCGGCGACGGCGAGCCTGGCGGTCCGTCGTGTCGGGCGAGTTCCTCGAGGCGCCTGTTGGCAAAGAACTGCCTCCAGAATACCAGGTTGACAGGATCCTCGGACGAGATCCGGGTCTTGCATGGCGGCGATAGCCGCCTGGATCTCTCCGGCGAGGTCCTCTTCGGCCGGCACCGGCGGAACAGGAATCCCGCTGGCACTGAGTTGCCAGCCTAAGAGGAGACGAGTGTCTGCTTCCCATGGCAGCATCGTGCGTCGGCCCTTGGCCATGGATTCTCGACAAAGTTAAGGAGGAAGAAAGGTGCGAACGTCCGAAGATCGCCGGAGTTGGGAATGGTGTGAGAGACAGTGAAGAGAGACGACGAGATGTACGCCTTTTATAGGCGGAGTTCGGCGACGAGGGCGGGAGGGGTGTAGCGGTGAGGGCGAGAAAAGAAAAACGGTGGGAAGGATGGCGGTGACTCGGCTTCTGTCGCTGACAGGCTGGTTGTAACACCCCCGGTCACCCTCGACCGACGGCTGTCACTTCTGGCAGCTCAATAGGATCTCTAGACTAACCCCACAGACGAACACTAGTATTTTCTGCGCACTTTGTGCTTACTCGTGTGCACCTGGTATCCACTTCCCGGTCGGTCACCCATCCTAAAATTGCTCTAGGCCAAGCACGCTTAACCTTAGAGTTCTTTTCGAATGAGCTTCCGGAAAAGAAGTTGCAACTTGTTGGTATGGGTTTCCTATCAATCCTATTGATCCATGCGTCAGGGTCTCACATACACCCACCCTTTAAAAGATCGACGTCCTCGTCGATCAACCACAAGCCAGGAACGTCCCCCTTGGCACACGTCTGTGCGTCCAGTGTTGGGACATTGCCATGCCGTGTTCACTCCGGACCACACGCGTCATGCTACGCTTGTCCGCCACTGACCCGCACACGCCCATGTAACCGCGAGGATCGGCTCTGATACCACTTTTAACACCCACCCCCGGTCACTCCCGACCGACGGTTGTCACTTCTGGCAGCTCAATAGGATCTCTAGACTAACCCCACAGACCAACACTAGTCTTTTCTGCGTACTTTGTCCTCACTAATGCCGTAATGCGCACCCGGTACCCACTTCGCGGTCGGTCACCCATCCTAGAATTGCTCTAGGCCAAGCACGTTTAACCTTAGAGTTCTTTTCGAATGAGTTTCCGAAAAAGAAGTTGCAACTTGTTGGTATGGGTTTCTTATCAATCCTATTGAGTCATGCGCCAGGGTCTCACACTGGTCCACTCGACCAATTCACTGCGTCCGGCGTCCCCAGGGTATACCCGGGATCCTGGGTTCGGCCTGGATAGTCTGGACCAAAGTTGTCCCAAATCCGGTCGAAAAGAGGTCCCTGGTGAAGGGAATATGCCCGAGAGGCAATAATAAAGTGGTTATTATCGTATTCCTATTTATGATAAATGTTTATTTTACATGCTATAATTGTATTAATACGGAAACGTTAATACATGTGTGTTTAATAAACAAAAAGGAAATTCCTAGTTATGCCTCTCTTATAAACTAGCTCGTTGATTAACAAGATGATCATAGGTTTCCTGATCATGGACATTGGATGTTGTTAATAACGGGATCACAATATTAGTGTAATGGTGTGATGAACATTCATCCGAAGTATAGCATTACGATCAAAGTCATTGAGTTTATATTGATATAACAACTTACGAAGTGATCCTAATCCTTAGACCATGAGATCATGTCAATCACTAACACTGGAAGAGTTTCTTGATAACATCAAACGTCACACCGTAATAGGGTGATTATAAAGATGGATTCAGAACTACTAAAGTGTTATGTTGAGGCCCATGGATCGAGAGTGGAATTTGTTCATCCCGATGACGGATAGATATGCTCTGGGCCCTCTCGGTGATATCACATTGATTAGCTTGCAAGCAAGTGATTTGATCACTAGAATGTTATATCACGGGAACGAGAAAAGAGTGCATGTCGATACGAGATCAAACTAGGTATGGAGATATCGATGATCGAATCTCGGACATGTAATATATCGCGAAACAAAGGGATTAAGATACTAGCGTAAAAGGTTCTGACGATCACAAGAAAGTCATCGTTAAATGTGTGGGAGTCAATATGGGTCTCCAGATCCCGCTTCTGATTATTGATCCGAGAGGTTGCGCGATCATGTCCGCATTAATCACGAAGCGTAGGGGGACACACTTAAGAGACACCGACATCCAATTGGAGCAAAAGTTTCATGCCGAAAGAATGAACAAGCGCTGGAATTTATTTCACTAGATACCAAACAGGTTTTGGGTGAAATTGCATAAAGTGGTTATGCATGTGAAATAGAATTCTAGCAAGGGTTATTGTGAATGTTTGTCATTAAAGTAATTGACAAAATTCTGAATAAAATAAAAGAGTTTTATTTAATGAGAGTTTGCATTAAATTTGGTGAAAATTTAATGGGATTTTGAGTGGGTTTTGAGTGGAGAAATTTGAAGGGCCATTTTGTGAGTGGAGTGTCCACCCACATGAATGAGGGAGAGGTGGGGCACCCTCCATGGCCGGGCGGCCATGCCCCTTGGGCTGCCCCTCCCCTATAAGGAGCCCTCCTCTCACTTCTCACTCACACCTCCTCGTGAAGGATCTCTTCCCTCTAGAATTTATCCCCATGGTCTCGGACTAGCGAGATACATGTTCCCTGTGGCTATTCGGAAGAAAGAGTTGTGCTTCCGCATCACGCTGGAGCGAGGAGGCGGAGGTTGCTCGGTGCCTCGAACGTGTGTGCGAGCACGGATGCGTCATTGCTTTGGCGCTTAGGACTTCCTCTCGATCTTGAGATCGGCAAGAGATCGTCTACATCAACCACGAGTTTGGACTCGTTAAGCTTTGTCGGTCTTCAAGGGTATGCTCTCTACGGATATACATCCGCCCGTTGTTTGTATCTAGTAGATAGATCTTGGTACATAGTTGTTCCCATCGTAGGAAATTTTTTGTTTTCTATGCGCGAACCCTACAAAGGGTATCAGAGCCGGATCTATGCGTAGATACTTTGTACGGGTAGTACACATATGAGTATGTGGGCGATGATGATCATTTTATTGCTTCTTAGTTATACTTTGGATATTGGTGGCATAGTGGAATGAAGCGGCCCGGACAAACTTTACATGTCCTCGCACATGAGACCTGTTCCACGCTTGACATGCAACTAGTTTTGCATAAGTGGCTAGCGGGTGTCTGTCTCTCCTACTATAATCAATATCTAATTTGCAACGAGTTGTCAACAATTTGGTTATCCTCGTTGTGGTTCATGTTCGTAGGTAAGAACGGTTCTATCTTCGAAATCCTAAGCCACGTAAAACTTGCAATGGATAAATTAGAGGCGCCTAGTTTAGATTGTTCCTGGCTAGTGTTATGATATGGTGATGTTGTAAGTAGAAGTATGAGATGATACTCTTACAACACACATAACGTGTAATCTCCATAGACCTTGGACTTACACATAGAGGTATGATAGTGACCATACCACGGTGCACATGATAGAGATCATATGCGGAACCATATCATTCCACTAATAAACATGTGATGTTTGATAGCATCTTATATTGCTTATTTGGCGTTTTATTAGCATAATAAGATGATCCTCATTTAGATATCAAGATAAGAATGTGTTCTTCCTTAAGTATGCACCTACAATGTTTCGCCGCTCAAGGCATCACGTGATGATCGGGTGTACTTGAATCCACGAGCATATCTCGGTGTAAGATTTACACACGTGAATACTAAGGTTCTTACTTGACGAGCCTAGCATGTATGCACATGGCCTCGAACACGGACCGAAAGGTTAAGCATGAGTCATATGTTTTGATATGATGACCATATGGATGCTCGCCTTTGAAACTACAATCGACTCACGTGATGATCGGACTTGGTGTAGTGGATTTGGTTCATGTAATCACCAAAAGACACGAGGATGTCGTTTTTGAGTGGGAGTTTATTTCTAATTTGGATTAGTAGAACTCAATTTATCATAAATTAAATCAAAGTGAATTTGCATAATTTGTTGTAGTCATTGGCATTCGTTCACCACCATATGCATAGTTGTAATTGAGATAATAGAACTATAGAATTCTGGATATATACTTTACGAACTGGTATCGTATTGTGTTGATTGTCAATCAAAGTTTAAAGTCCTATTGCAAACTTTTAGCAAACTCTATTTACTCCGTGAAATTTAATAATTGGTATTAAATCGAGAGTAAAAATTCCAGTGTTAGTATCTTAAGTATCATGTTTGCCTCCACGATTCTTGATTGTTTTAATATCAAGTTTATCTAGGAGCTGAAAGAATTGTTTCAGAAACCATCATGTGTGACAGATATAATGATATCTGAAACAATGTTTTGGTTGCAATATGATAGAGTATAATATATGTTCTCATATTGGATGAAAATTTACGAAGGTTGGAGATGCTAGACATCCTAATCATCCAAAAGGGTTTTGGAAAGTAATGTTATACTCACGATTCGCCTTTATAAGCTAAAGTAGCTTGATCATGAAAGTCGTCATGATAAGGGTGAATAGAATATGTATGTAAAATGTTTACTACACTAAAAGATTACTAAAGAATGGATTTTGAAAGAATACCGATCATTTTGATGATGGTGATCTACTTCAAAGTGCAAGTCCAAAGGTATTATTATTTGAATATACACGCTTTGGACTATGTGTCATGTATATGGCGCCACTGTTGATGTTGATAAATTCTTTTAAAAGGAAAAGGAAATGCTGAAAGAGAATATATAAAATATATTTGGCAGAAAATAAAAGATTGGAAATATCCAATTTAGGTATATATATGATATACATGTTATGGTTGTATTCTTTGCTTGTTAAACAATGTGGTTCTTGGGTATTGGATACCGAATTGGTTGGTATGAAATTTCATACGGAACAATGCAATTCATGAACCACAATGGCCTAAGTAACTAGCAAGAGAATATGTGATTATGTTCATCGAAAACAAACAAACCGTTGTTTGTACTTCTCGTTGACATCAAAGCTTGACTTCAAGATTTGTTTTAATAATTGTTATTTAAATCAGGTATTATAAGAACAAAGGTTGTTCAAATAATTACCGTATTCCATATAAGATGGATGATTTACAAATCTAGTTGGAGAAATCACATCCATAAAACCTAATGCTAAAATGTCGCAAGACAAATGATTGAAAGATCACTTACGAAGTGACATCGCTGTTTAAATTATATTGGAAAGAAAACATGAAGAATCTCCATATTCATGGATTTTTGGAGTCTTTGATTTGATCAAGTGACACTTGTGAGACTTTCCTCGGGATAATTAAAACTTCGTTCAAAGGCCAAAGAAGAACGAACGACTAAAATATTGGAATTTATACATATCGATGTATGTAGTCCATTATGTGTAGTCGTAAGCGATGGGTTTCAACTTCATATACTTTCTCTGGAAATTTGAGTGAATATTCACTTAATGAGAAAGAAGTATGAAATATTTGAAAAACGTTTTCAAAGACTTTCAAGATGAAGTGAAAATCATTGTGACAAGAAAATAAATGGTTTATGATTTTATCGTAAGGGATTTATTTGAGTTACAAGTGTAACAAGAAAATAAATAAATTATGATTTTATCATGAAGGGATTTATTTGAGTTGCAAGTTTAGCAAAACACCTAGATTTACATATCCCGAAACACCATAGGAGTATGGAATGTTTGAGATTTGTAATGAAACCTTGTTTGACATGGTAGGATCAAAGGTGTTATTTATAAAACTGCCATTATGTTTTAAAAGATTAAAGCTTTAGAGACTACCGCTTTTACACTGAAAAGAGCTCCATATTGATCCGTTGAAATGACACCATATGAGTTATGGTTTGGGGTAAAACCCAAGTTGTCATTTCTTAAATTTTGGTATGCTAAACATAAGTAATATGTTTACAACCGAAGTCGGATAAGCATGTCTTTGTAGGTTATTTCGAATAACAATTGGGTATTCCTCCATAACTCCAAGGACAAAAGGGTTTGTCGCTTGAAACGTGAAGTTTCTTGAAGAAGGAATTTTTCGTAAAAGTTAAGTGGGAGGACAATAGAACTTTGATAAGGTTAACGAACCTTAGCTATATGAGCTGAGTTGCGCAGCGCCGGAAATCGTTCCGAAGGCTGCCATAATGCTCATAGCTTATGTGCCTCAAAGGTTGTGGTCACGAAGATCTAAGTTCCTATTGAACCAAGAAGGTCGGTTAAACAATCAAATGCTAAGATTTGAGAGTAAATCATTATTGTTTGACAATGATGAACCGAATACATACAAAGAAGCGATGATGGGCCCTGACTCCGTCAAATGGCTTGAAGCCATAAAATCCGTGATAGTTCCATACACGAGAAATCAAGTTTTGAACTTGGAAGACCCTCCGGAAAGGTGTAAAAACCTATCGGTCGTATTTGGATCTATAAAGAAACAGACATGGATGTCTCACATCTATGAAATATTCGACATGTCGTAAAGTATTTTATGACAATGTTCAAAGAGTTGACTATGACAAGATTTGATATTTCATAGCGATATTTAGTCTGAACGGATTAGAGTAGCAACCACTACATATAATTTGGTATATGGTAGATGAATAAACAAAACAAAGTTCTTCTAATAGAATGGTTACCTAGGACGTGTACATGACACGGTCCAAAGGGTTTTGTTAAATTCAAAGGATGCTAAAAGGGCATGCGAACTTCAATGGTTGAAGTAAGCATCGCGGAGTTGCAATCTTCACCATGATGAAAAATGAGTTTTTCATCTGGAGACGATGAAGATGCTTGCATTTTCAAGAAATTAAGTGGGAGCACTGAGACATATTTCTAATACATTATGTGTAGGACATCTTGTTGATTAGAAATGATGTATCTTTTATTGACAAAGGTTAAGAATTTCATTTCGATGAAAGACTTAGGCAAAACCCGAATATTTAGCGTGAATGTCTATAGTGGATAGACTGTGACGCCAATATGGTTATGCCAAACGTACATATATGAGATATTGAAGGAGTTCAATATAGAAACGACAAGAAACAGTTCTTGTTGCATGGAAAGGAATTGTATCAAGATTCAAGTGTATCGACACTTGATAAGTGAAACAAGATTCAAGTGTTTTGACACTTGATGAGTGAAACCACGAGAATGTTTTGATCAATCATACCATGATATGTACACATCCAGATATGTCCTATGCTCTAAGTGTTATGAGCATATACCAGAATGAACCATAAAATGATCATTGGACGATAGTGAGGATATTCTTATGATCTTTTGGAAGAACTAAGAATATATTTGTGTAGAGATGACAAACAATTACAAATAGTTCATTGTAAAGCGTTACATTGATATTAGTTTTGTCACAAGATACAAATTAAGTTTATCTCAATTTAAACTATGGGTGGCACAATGTAATGGAAAGGAGATTCCATGATGGATTTGGATGAATTCCAAAGTTAAGACATTGTGACGGATACTACAACAAAAGGCTAAGTATATGACTGCTATAGTAGCAAAGAAGGAGGAATTTGTGTCAAGTAGTTTGTTATCAAACTAAGGTGTGGTTCGCAACGGGCTAACACTAAAGATATATTGTATGACAATAGTATCGACGTGTTTTAACCCCAAGGAACTAAAGGTCTCACCAAAAGACCAAATTTATACAATACCATCTCATTGGAGAATGAGTGATGCGTGGAGACGCAAAGACATGCAAATACACACGGACCTGAAGCGTCAGATCCGTAGATTATGTTAACCACTTGCAATTGCGTATTTGGAACACCAGAAAGCCATAGGTGTTCAATACACAAAGTTTTGAAACTAGATTATTGTCTCTAGTGCAAGCGGGAGACTGAAGGGAATATGCCCGAGAGGCAATAATAAAGTGGTTATTATTGTATTTCTATTTATGATAAATGTTTATTTTGCATGCTATAATTGTATTAATACGGAAACGTTAATACATGTGTGTTTAATAAACAAAAAGGAAGTTCCTAGTTATGCCTCTCTTATAAACTAGCTCGTTGATTAACAAGATGATCATAGGTTTCCTGATCATGGACATTGGATGTTGTTAATAACGGGATCACAATATTAGTGTAATGGTGTGATGAACATTCATCCGAAGTATAGCATTACGATCAAAGTCATTGAGTTTATATTGATATAACAACTTACGAAGTGATCCTAATCCTTAGACCATGAGATCATGTCAATCACTAACACTGGAAGAGTTTCTTGATAACATCAAACGTCACACCGTAATGTGGTGATTATAAAGATGGATTCGTAACTACTAAAGTGTTATGTTGAGGCCCATGGATCGAGAGTGGAATTTGTTCATCCCGATGATGGATAGATATGCTCGGCCCTCTCGGTGATATCACATTGATTAGCTTGCAAGCAAGTGATTTGATCACTAGAATGTTATATCACGAACGAGAAAAGAGTGCATGTCGGAACGAGATCAAACTAGGTATGGAGATACCGATGATCGAATCTCGGACATGTAATATATCGCAAACAAAGGGATTAAGATACTAGCGTAAAAGGTTCCGACGATCACAAGAAAGTCATCGTTGAATGTGTGGGAGTCGATGGGTCTCGTGATCCCGCTCGATTATTGATCTAAGAGGGTCTCGATCATGTCCGCATTATTCACGAACCGTAGGGTGACACACTTAAGAGACACCGACATCCAATTGGAGCAAAAGTTTCATGCCGAAAGAATGAACAAGCGCAGGAATTTATTTCACTAGATACAGAAACAGGTTTTCGGGTGAAATTGCATAAAGTGGTTATGCATGTGAAATAGAATTCTAGCAAGGGGTTATTTGTGAATGTTTGTCATTAAAGTAATTGACAAAATTCTGAATAAAATAAAAGAGTTTTATTTAATGAGAGATTGCATTAAATTTGGTGGAAATTTAATGGGATTTTGAGTGGGTTTTGAGTGGAGAAATTTGAAGGGCCATTTTGTGAGTGGAGTGTCCACCCACATGAATGAGGGAGAGGGGGCACCTCCATGGCCGGGCCATGCCCCTTGGGCTGCCCCTCCCTATATAAGGAGCCCTCCTCTCACTTCTCACTCACCCCTCCTCGTGAAGGATCCCTCTCCCCCTCTAGAATTCCCCCCCCCCCCATGGTCTCGGACTAGCGAGATACATGTTACCGGTGGCTATTCGGCAAGAAAGAGTTGTGCTTCCGCCGCATCACTGGAGCAAGGAGGTGGAGGTTGCTCGGTGTCTTGTACGTGTGTGCGAGCACGAATGCGCCATTGTTTTGGCGCTAGGACTTCCTCTCGATCTTGAGATCGGCAAGAGATCGTCTACATCAACCACGAGTTTGGACTCGTTAAGCTTTGTCGGTCTTCAAGGGTATGTTCTCTACGGATATACATCCGCCCGTTGTTTGTATCTAGTAGATAGATCTTGGTACATAGTTGTTCCCATCGTAGGAAATTTTTTGTTTTCTATGCTGCGAACCCTACACCTGGGTACACGTCTAGGCTGATTTTTGCCGCCCGGACGTAATTTCGGCGTCCGGATAGGCCTCCTGGGTAGGCGAGTGGAGATGCTCTTAGCCCATACGGGTATTTTATTCCTTTTAGTTTATAAATAGGGGAGTAATTATTATACGGTTCACTTTCTGAGAGATATCAATAAAACTCTTTCTTAGAGCATCCCCACTTGTTGGCGTTTTCAAGCCGAAATCCGGACGTATTTTAGTTCGGCCGGAACTATTTTTCGGCACACTCGGCGTTCCCATGCGAGTTCATGCGTTTGACTAAAATTTAATAAATTTTGGCAAAATTTTGAGCGAATTTGGGTGAATATGGGCGAATTTTGGACGAATATAAGCGGTTTTGGGCGAATATGGTCGAATATGGACGAACTTTGGGCGAATATGGATGAACTTTGGGCGAATATGGGCAAACTTTGAGCGAATATGGATAAACTTTGGGCAAACTTTGGATGAATATGTGCGAATATATGCTACTGAGCGGGTCTATTTGCCGGCTGTTTTTTTGCCGAATTCGCTTCGTTCGGTGTTCCCATGGCATTTCCGGTATCCTAGAATGGTCTGAGAAGTCCGGACCAAAGTTGGCGCAAATCCGGACGAAATCGGGATACTGGAAACGCGGCTGGCCCAATTTTCGGCGTCCGGACCAAAAAATCGTCCTGGTTTTGGCGTACTGAGAACATGAAAGGAGATGCTCTTATTTTCTGTGTCAAATTCTTGTGAATTTTGTGTGACTTCGATTCAGTCTTCTTACTCGAAGCAGAGTTGGGACCGGCCAGCCGGGAAACGGCTGGCTAGCTGTTTTACAATAAAGACCCGGTAATAAACCTGTATTCTCGCAGCATGAGCCTTAGCCAGAGTGATAGGCGGATGAGACTGGCACGTACGGGCGCGGCGGTGGCGCACGTCACGTGCCGATCGAGCTCCGGTTAGCTCGCGGCCGGCGTAGCAGCCAAGAAAGAAATAGCGACGCGCTACGGTCAGGTCGCGGCGTAGGCTACAAGGAAAGCGGCGAGTCTCGTGGTCGATGCGTACGTGGCAGGCTGCCATCGATCGAGCAACCAGCATGCAATGCATTATCTCTCTCTCTTCTTCATCCGTCAGCTTCACATCACAGCCGTGGACCCCTAGCCAAGTCCACCGCGACAGCAGATCTCTAACGTACCCTACCATGTGAAGGAAAGGAAAAACTTTGCCTTCATCATGGCTTCATGTCTATCTCCACTGTATTTATTTCTGGGAAGGAGGAGCAATCCGTACGCGACGTTTTACATGACGAGGCACCATCCACCTCCACGGCTGCATGAATGAGCTAGTGCAACTCTCATAATATTCCACCCCTAAAATTTTGGGCCAATATGCAGGTTTTGTCTGAATAAAAAAAATCCCGAACCACTAAACGGTCAACGCATCTGGTTCCGACCCACAAATCCTATCCACGGCTTCTATATCTACATAAGGTTTTAGAGAGAGGGGTGCAGTAAATCGCATCCTGTAGAACCCCTCACTTCCTACATCTCTGGCGCGTAGTTTCGCCGGCGTAGCCAGTATTTAGGAAACTCCTCACATTAAGGAAATATAGTTCTTTTCCTCCTCACGACGAGAAGCGACGCGAGCTTCTCGTGCGTTGCCTCCCACTACTGGAGCCGCAACCACCTGCAACAGTAGTTGATGTGTCCACGAGGACGCCGATGACTCCTCAAACAAGGGGGGGCAAACTAGCAAGGAGCGAGGACCCGCTCTACTATGATGCCTTGTTCGGTTCACAAAAAATTCAACGGGATTGGCGTGGATTAAGGGGGATGGATCTCATCTAAGCCAAATTTCACCCCAATCCTCTCCATTCCACTCCAATCCACTAGTGAAGGGATTAACCGAACAAAGCCTGAGGTGGTGCGATGTCCCGAGAGATCGTGGTCTCCGACGTATGGGACAAGGCGAAACGACACCGCCTCACACGGTATAGTAGGAGCAGGAGGATCTGGCCGAGGTGATGCATTGCTCCCGTGCATAAGCCCTCTTGCGCACCAGCTTCGTCGTTGTCGACCACTCGAGCGACTCCAAGGAGTAGCTCGCCGACGCTGCACTCGCCGCAGATGACCCGGTGAGTTAGCAGCCCGGGAGCTAGGGTTTGCTCGAGTAGTAGATCTAGGGTTCATTTCGATGTAGGTTGCAAAAATGTCGTAAATGCTACCCCCTTCGATCCATATTAATCGTCGCTAAATCGGATGTATCTAGATATGCAGATACATCTGATTCAGCGAAAATTAATATGAATTGGAGGGGAGTAATATTTTCAGTACTAATTGCCATTTTTAAGTCCTTTATGATTCACCACCAAAGATATTTGCAGTTTCAGTATTTATGGTATCCGCTATAGAGTTGCTCTTATTATTCTCCTATATATCCTGGCTGGCTACTACATCAGCGTCCACGTCGCACCTTGAAGGCTTCTAGTGGAATCCTCGTGGGACCAGACCACTTGAGAGGAGCTAAATATACTACTACCTTTTGCACTCCACAAGATTGGCATGGCCACTCGGCCGCTCCTGCAAATTGGGTTGGATATGTCACATGGCAACACTAGTGGAAACGCGGGCTTTTGTTGATCCCGAAAATGGGCTTTAACACCGGTTCTTCTACGAACCGGTGTTAAAGAAAGCATCAGCGCCTCTGCGGCATTAAAGGAGCCCCCCTTTAACACCGGTTCGTGCCACGAACCGGTGTTAAAGGTCCCTCCACCCAGTGGCCCGCGCACCCCCCCTTTAACACCGGTTCGTGGCACGAACCGGTGTTAAAGGGGTGGGGGCTATATAAGACACCACCCCAGCCCACACACACCCCACTCTTCCATTTTTTCACATTTTGGAGCCTAGCAAGAGGGTGTGAAGAGTGCTAGTTTGTATTTTTTTCATATGCACTAGAGGTGTTCGGTGAAATGCCCGAGAGCTCAAAATAAGCTTTCTTGTTGCTCTTTCCGTCTCGGTCGAGGTCGGCAACTATAGTTTCATGTGTCATTGATGTACTATATATATAAATGGTCATCTCCCTATTATTTTTTGATATATACTACATATTAATGCAGATGAATCGGCAATGGATGTACGGTGACCGCCGCACTTCCGAGTACATTACGGGCCTCCAAAATTTCATCGTTGTGGCTAATGCAAACCGTGGTCACAATGGTTTTATGTGTTGTCCGTGTGTTCACCGTCGTAACAAGAAAGACTACTCAAATACCGAACCATTCACGCCCACCGCTTCGATCTGGTTTCATGCCCAGCTATAATTGTTGGACCAAGCACGGAGAAAAAGGGGTTGTGATGGAAGACAACGAAGAAGAGGATGATGAAAACTATCATAATATGTATCCTGAATATGATGATACGCAACGGGGTAGATAATGAAGATCAAGAGGGAGCGATGGGCCCTGATGACGATCTTGGTCGGGCCATTCTTGATGCAAAGGAAGAATGTGAAACTGAACAGGAGAAGGAGAAGCGGAGCATGTTAAAGGATCACAAAACATTGTTGTATCCAACTTGCGAAGATGGCCACAAAAAGCTAGGTGCCACAATCGGATTTGCTGCAATGGAAGGCAGAGAATGGTGTGACGACAGCATTTTCAAAGTTGTTGGTAAAAATGAAGAATCTTCTTCCAAAAATAATGAGTTGCCTGACGACATACCAAGCAAAGAAGGTTGTCTGCCCTCTAGGATTAGACGTGCGTAAGATACATGCCTGCATTAATGATCATCCTCTACCGCGTGAGAAGTACGAGAATTTGGATGCATGCCCGGTATGCAATCTGACTACGGTAAGATCGACGAGACGATCCTGGCGATGTTGAGGGCGAGGCCCCTAGGAAGAAGGTTCCGCCAAGGTTATGTGGTATGCTCCTATAATACCACGGTTAAAACGTCTCTTCGTAAATAAAGAGCATGCCAAGTTGTTGCGATGGCACATTGAAGACCGAAGAAAGACGCGATGTTGAGACACCCCACCGATGGGTCACAAATGGAGAAAAGTCGGCGAGAGTACCCGGACTTTGCACGTGACGCAAGGAACTTAAGGTTTGGTCTAAAATGTACGGCATGAATCCTTTTGGTGAGCGAGCTGCAGTACAGCACTGGCCTGTGACCCTATGTATCTATAACCTTCCTCCTTGGTTGTGTATGAAGAGGAAGTTCATTATGATGCGTGCTCATCCAAGGCCCGAGGCAACCCGGCAACGACATTGATGTGTACCTAAGGCCATTAGTTGAAGAACTTTTACAGCTGGGCCAAACCAGGTGTACGTATGGGATGAGCACAAAGGGGAGCCATTTGACCTACGAGCATTGCTTTTGTAACCATCAATGATTGGCTGCTCTTAGTAACATTTCAAAAGGCACAAACAAGGGATACAATGCATGCACACACTGTTTAGATGATACCGAAAGTGTATATTTGGATAAATGTAAGAAGGTTGTGTACCTAGGGTATCGCCGATTTCTTCCGAACTCGCATCCAAGAAGAAAGAAAGGCAAGCATTTCAAACGTCTGGCGTAACCGGAGGAAGCCTGTCCTCCGTCCGGTGAGGAGGTATTTGGTATGGTCAAGGACCTAGAAGTAATCTTTGGAAAAGGTCCTGGCGATCTGTTCGAATGACGAGGCCGGCCGGCTATGGTGGCGCGGCGGACTCCAGAGCGTCATGGCCTATGACACTTGCCCGACTCTAACCCCGTCTGCTACCCTCAAGTCCCGCCCCCGCGCTACCCTCAAGTCCAGCCCACGCGTACTCTCCGGAGGTTCAATTACGGTGACCCCGACGACGATGATGACGGCGAAGTACGACGACTACAAAGGGCGAGTATTACAGGTGTAGGCGGAGCATGACTAAATCACTCCAACATTCGAAACAAGTTCGCCGATTGTTACTTAATCGCCATGTATCTTGATTTTCAGTTCTTTTATGTATCTTAATTTTCAGTTCATGCCGATTGTTACTTAATCTGCCATGTATCTTAATTTTAGTTCTTTATATATCTTAAAAAGCACCTTTAATGCATGAAATAAGTGTTTATTTATTTTAGAAAATTTCATGTAAAGTAAATATAAAAATCATTTACATGAATGGATAGATATTATTTTATGAAAATTATGATATATTATTCATATTTTTCTGAGTTGAAATGAAAAAGATATGAATTTTCTAAATTCATATCATATTTTTTGAATTAAAAAAGCCCCTTTAATGCATGAAATAAGTGTTTATTTATTTTAAAAAATTTCATGTCAAGTAAATATAAAAATCATTTACATGAATGGATAGATATTATTTTTCTGAAAATTATGATATATTATTCATATTTTTCTGAGTTGAAATGAAAAAGATATGAATTTTCTAAATTCATATCATATTTTTTGAATTAAAAAAGCCCCTTTAATGCATGAAATGACGGGTCCTCGATACCCCGTTGATGAGATCACGGAGAGCGAACACGCTGAGCTGCATGTGAGATTAATGGGCTTATCCATTAAGGTGGCTGTCGGCTATGCCTTACCTCCTGTAGCTGGTGGAACTTACCACTGCCGACCGATTCCAGATGGCTATGCTATTGTCGGGGTGGATGAGGTTGTGAAGGAATATGAGGAAGCTTGACCATGCTACGGTGAAGGGAAACTCAACTCAAATTTGCAGTGAAAACAACCATTCTTTGGAAGAAGGAACACATTGTGCTTCCAAATTGGAGGTCACTGGCACCCCTCATTGCCTCCAGCGTCAGCCCTGAGCCGCTGACCATCTCTGCTGGCAGCCATCTCCGACCGTCAGCCATCTCTGCTGCAGCCATCTCCGACCGTCGGCCATCTCTCAAGGCAGCCATCCGCCCGTCACCATCTCTGCTGGCAGCCATCTCCGCCGTCGACCATCTCCGGTGCTTCAGCCATCTCCTCAACAGAAGCGAAGAGCACTGCCACGAGGAGCATCGAGCATGCCACAAAGAAATCCGCAGAAACCGTGACGCCAAAGAGTTCAAAAACTACGCCCCGCAGCCTTCCGCCAAGCCATTGCCGGTTTTACCGTGGAATCGCAGCGACGAGGAGACCAATAGGATCTCGGGAGAACAGGTCAAGAAATTCTTTGCACCTAGACGGGCCGAGCCAAAGGAGAAAATAGATCCGCGGTGGTGGAGAAGTTTTACAAAATCTTTGAAACCTGAAACCCCACTTGTGCCGGACTACGAGCGCCAGATTTTGAAGGCGGATGCAAGCCGAGGAGACTGAAAGTAGCGATCGTGAGGCACCCCTAAAACAGTTCCCATGCTCGGAGAGCAGGAAAACCAATCATGCGCCCGCCCAAATGTTTGACAAGCGGACGCTCCTCCCGTAGATGATTACGAGGAGCTACAAAGAAAGGCCAATGAGATGGGGATGACTTACATTGCATACTTGAACATCATGGGAGACAACTTGCCCAAATGCGATGTCAACCCCATACAGCCATGGAAGTATGGGAAGAATCTAGTCAAGAAAGAGGAGCTCAAAATCTACCAACAAAGATGCGAAAATTGCACAAGTGGTACCTTCATTTCTGCAAGACGAGAAAAGAAGAATGGATCACTAGCATATAAGAGATGAGATTTTCTTGCGGAGACGACGCGATCGACTTCAACATTCAAGACTTGCATTTTCTATTCAATCGAAGGAACTCGACAAATCTGCCATCACCTTTATTGTGTGTAAGTACTATTTGTAATTTTATCTCAACTCATTCACTTCATTAATTGCATGTATATATATGCTCACCATATATGTATATACTATTATGCAGGAAAAAGGTTATGGAATGCAGGAAAGGAGGCCCTTTTGACATTGGGTTCGTTGACCCAAATAGAGTTCATGAAGAAGTGGTAAGAGAAAACCCGGCAAAGAAGATTACTTGCTAAAGTCTTTACTGAGACAACAAACCAAAAGGGAAATACTATTGCCTTACAACTTCTCGTGAGTCTTGTTACCCTCTCTCTTGTACACATTCTGCTTCGCTTACTCGATGTTAAGTGTAATCGATGATGAGTTATGCGTCATGAGTTCCACTTTATCGCTAGTCATTCAACCCGACTCGGGAAAAGTCCTTGTCATGGACTCGTTATTTAAAAGAAAAAGAGCTATGGGCAAACTTTAGAGAGATGCTCAGAGGTAATTTCAATCATATTATCGCACTAGATCGGCAACTTTCGTGACAATAAGTAATTAATTACTCTTTTATCCATTTTCTTTGTCGGACAGGGTTTGGAAAATGTTCACGGGCAGGGCCGTGGGTGAATGGTCGGAAGAACTAAAATTTGTAGACCAAAATGTAAGTAATACTAGCTAGCTTCCAATTCCATTATATCATGCTTTATTGATTATTATTTTGATTGAACTCTCTATTCTCGTAAAGTCGCGCATCAAGGACACGGCAATAACTTATGTGGGTACTATGTTTGCGAATTCATTCGAACACGATATGTGCGACAGGCCAAGCCGCACTAGAACAACTTAGAGTAAGTAAACAAAGTCCACAACATTATTTTATTACCATCAATTGTGTTGAGTTTTATTCTTATATATATATTGACGGTCCATTCTTCATATATATTCAGATCGAGCGGATGGGACCAACTCCTACCATTTGAACGCATACGAGCCATTCAAGAGGAATTGGCGGGTTCATACTTGATGAGGTCGTCACGCTGGCGGAGAACTCTTTAGATATCCACCTCCGGCGATGTAGATGTATGTGCCGATGTATGCCGATGGCGATGTATGTGCCGATGGCGATGTTTGTGTATAATAATAGTTGCTTAATTATTCATGTACTCGTATGTACCGACGATTTATAAGTATACGGCTCGATCGATTTCGCTCTCCCCCTCCGTAATCGCCCGAACGGGCAGAGTCTGCGCGAAGATTTAGGCGTTTCCGCCATGGCAGAACTCTGCCGCGGAAAAACGCCAAATCTCGCCAGTAGAAGAATTTTAACACCGGTTCGAATACGAACCGGTGTTAAAGGGGGGGGAACCTCGCAGCCTTATCGGCACCCTTTAACACCGGTTCGTATAGGAACCGGTGTTAAAGGGGCCCCCCCTCTAACACCGAACCCTCAACAGCGGTTGTGGAACCGCTGTTAGAGGGTCCTCCAAACCGGTGTTAGAGGGGTACGTGTGCACTAGTGCAAGTGATATGATCCAATTCGACCTCCACCTTGTGTTTCTTGTATGTACGTAAGCGCTGGATATCTGGATGCCCAGGTTTTTAATACTACCTGTTGTAGAGCTTTCGTGGCTCCTCTGATCACCTCTCAGATTGTAATGTAAGGGCAGACTTAAGTTGTCAAAAAGAAGCACAGACTTCCGTTCTCCTGAAGATGAGCCTGCTTTGAGTGACCTTTTAGGATCCAGTTCGATATATGTATGTAAGCAACGTCTCCTTTTCAGGGCTGATCGATGGATTACATTTTCAGCAAAATCGTACGTGTGCAGATCTCGATGGAACTCTACATTATTGCTGCTTTGTCACCCAGTAATGCGTACATGTTCAGGCGATGAAGTTCCGATAATGTCACGAGCTACGCAGGCGCCGACGTTGATTGACCACTTGCAACACGCAGTTATTGCCAAAACGGAATGAGCACAAGGCATATATGCATGCATGCGTGCGTGGAATCGAATCAGACGGCATTCATTTATTCATGCTGCAAGTTCAGTTGGAGCATGGGAATACAGAATATATTCGTATACGCCGCACACCAAGTTCAGGAAGCGACTGTTTTGGCATCAAATTTTCTTCATGTATGCAATTCCCTTTTCGAGGCTTTTTTTTCATGAATGAAGAAACTTCAGATTAATCATTCAACCAAGCCAAAACACAAAATGGAGGACGCACTACGGGAAAAAGGAAAGACGTTGACGACCTATTTCTATGCCGACGGCAAAAGATCGGGACTGTCGGCATAGGTAGATGGGCTCGGCAGCTGGACGACACGGTCATCGGCCTAGCATTGCCGTCGGCGCTTGCCAGCTGGACGACATGGTCATCGGCCTAGCATTGCCGTCGGCGCAGGACCGCAAGCGCCAACGGCAGCCGTCAGCGTAGAATTGCCGTCGAGTAGGCTCGTATCGTCTGACGTATCGGTCTGACGGTTACCGTCGGCTTAGACAAGGTCGTTAGCATAGAACACCACATGGCCCAAGTAAATAGCCCATCTGGTGCGCGGCGACGTTAGGGCACAGAGCTAGGCCAACAGCAAGCCGTCGGCCTAAATAGGGCACGAAGCTTCTGGCCCGATGGATCTATAAAACTCACTCAGTAAGACGTATTATCGAACCATACAAAATAAAAAACGATAAAACTCGCTCAGCAAATGCCGTCAGTGTAGCTTTTTTTGCCATATTAATCTTAGAAAAATCATAACTAAATCATTCTAATTTAGAAAAATACATATAATATATCAAAATTTGCAGAAAAATAATATCTATCTATCTAAACTCAAATATTACATATTTTCATTAAATAAAATATAAAAACATTACATATACTTTTGTATAACATATTTTTTATTTTCTAAGTGTCAAAAAGGGGTGTTTTGTGAAACAACCACCAAATGGAAGTTTCAAAATAGTTCCAACTTATTTTTCAAAAATACTAGGCCACCTTGCATGGACAATATCCCAACCGGGATAACTTAAACCTTTCCGTCCACCCCTCATAAAAAGACAAAATTTCTACCGAGTCGGTAGGAAGTGGGTCAGATTTGAACTACAGGTACATGATCTAATACTCATGATTTTTTTAAAAAATTATTTTTAGGTTTACAATATGCTATTTTATTAGAGATCCACTACAATTTTAGCGAGGTTCAGCCCCGAGCTAAGAATCTTGATGCCCGTCGTTTTGACCATAGTTTGAAACGTGCATAAGAAATTCAAAAACCATCCAAATAATGTAAATCCTTCACGTGGTGTCAAATTATGTGATATAGTTATAAGGAAAAATATCAAACTTAGAATATTGTAAATATCACAAATAAACCTTTTCAAAATAAGCTATCATGTTTGAGGTTTCATGGCTTTCAGATAAAATGACCAATGCTATGGATAGAATCGTGGCGTAGTTTGTGATAATATGCCCGTATTATGCACACATATGCATCATGAGATGATGAACACTGTTGTAGGAGCAATTTTTCTTTTTCGTTGCACCAAAAATCCATTTTCCATTTTCCAAGTGTCAAAAACGGCTATTTCGTGAAGCAACCACCAAATAAAAGTTTTAAAATAGTACCAGCTCATTTTTCAAAAATACTAGGCCACCTTGCATGGACAATGTATCAATCAGGGTATCTTAAACCTTTCCGTCCATCTCTCATGAAAAAGACAAATTTCTATCAAATCGGTAGTAAGTAGGTCAGATTTCAACTACAGGTACATGATATGATGCTCATGATTTTTTCGTAAAAATTATTTTTTGTTTACAATATGCTATTTCATGAGAGATCCACTGCAAGTTTAACGAGGTTTGGCCCCGAGCTAATAATCCTGATACCCACCGTTTTGACCATAGTTTGAAACGGGCATAAGAAATTCGAAAATGATTCAAAAAATATAAATCCTTTGCGTGATGTCATATTATGTGATATAGTTGCAAAAAAAATATCAAACTTGTAATATTGTAAATATCACAAAAAAAACTTCTCAAAATGAGCTATCATCTTTGAGGTTTCATGGCTTTCGGGCTAGACGACCAATGTTATGGCTAGAATCACGGTATAGTTTGTGATAATATGCCCATATTATGCACACATGTGCATCATGAGATGACAAACAATGTTGCAGGGGGTTTTAATTTTCATCGTATCAAAAAGGCATTCCCAGTTTCCGAGTGTAAAAAACGGGGTGTTTTTTGAAAAGACCACCAAATAACAGTTTCAAAATGGTACACCTCATTTTTCAAAAATACTAGACCATATGTAGCTCTTTATTTAAAAAGGAAACAAAAATCACATTTCAAAGTTTCAAAGAATTCTAAAAAACAAATCTTGAAGTAGTCACTAATATATAATATAAGCATGTACAAACTCAATGCCAAGTACTTTGTATTCTAAGCTACAAAAAATGACAAAAATGTGGATATGACTATAGTGAACACTTATATAAAACTCTAAAATTTGTTTGATTTTTTCATTGTTGTGTAGCCTGAACCCACGCGATCGCGCACCGGCACTGATACCGACAGGTGTCGGTTCCTCTTGACGTGGTTGTGTGGCTCTCTTCTCGTCGCATCCGCACGACTCCTCCTCCCACATGGCCCGACGACCCCCTGTCTCGTCCCCAAGAAGGAGAGGGGGCGAGCCGATTCCCTCATCATCGATTCACTCGACACCTGACTTCGTCTTCTGGCCGGCCTCGTCGCCAAGGGGTCGTCTCTTGTTCCATCGGCCGAGGAGGGACAAGTAGTTGACACTCCCGAAAAAGGTGCCCAAGGAGGAATCAACCTTCATTCTGAAGGACGAGCTAGTGGAGCAGCCGCGAGTGTCGTGGGTGGAGGGACACCACGTCATGTTGCCCTTGCGTCATCCCAACGACGGTGATGTACCACTGTTCACCACCACCACCATCATGTCGGTGAACACGGTGTAGCCCTCCTCCCCGCGAGACAACCTACCAGTCGTCTACGCAGCATCGGCAACGATGATGCGACGACGGCGGTAGCAGCAACGGCTACAATGTGTCAACACCGACGATGACGACGACGACGTGAACGGCCCTCCGGACTATAACGCCTTCCCGCTCTACCTTCATTAGATCTAGTATGGATCTATGGTTAAATTTCATTCAGATATTTAATATATCTTAAATATGAATGGAATTCACCGGTTTATATTTCATTCAGATATTTAATATATCTTAAATATGAATGGAATTCACCGGTTTATAAAAATGTTTAAATTTCCCTTTAAACTCATTTTAAGTATTCTTTTCAAATTTAAATGAAATTCCTAAAATTGACAGGAATGTGTGTCGCCCCATTTTTTTTCTCTCTTAAAATTAATCTACCGATGTTGTTAAGTGGAACTAAAATACTAGCAGGTACTTTGCTCGAGATAATGGGACTATCCATCTTGTGGTAAAATAGGAAATCAAGTTCGTCAAAAAGATATGCAATAGAGTTGGAGAAAAATAATAATAATTAAACAAGATAATCACTCGATCGATGCCTATCACTTAAATCTGAATAGAAAAGAATGTAGTCAACGACTATACTCCCTTTGCCTGGGTCCCTCTAAATGTGAAAGCCCCTTTGAAATTGGAGGCAATTAATCCCGTTACGGATGAGGCCTATTTTTGGCAGTAGTATTTTTCATTTTACCCCGATTTATTAAGGAGCAGCATCACGGTTATTCTGGTTTCACTTGTTTGCGCTGAGGTTTTTTTGTGTGTATTGCAGGAACATATATTCACAGCACATGAGAAGGTTGATAGGCAACACAAGCACTAAAACGGCAACATATTTCATTCATAACGTAGGCCAATGTCACCGTTACATTTTTACAAAAATATCGCCGATTACACATTATCATGTCAATAGCAAAATCATCTCACTAAACATATAAGACTTTCCATAAGTTCGATTATCACAAAATGTTTGCCATATACATATATAGCCCTTAGCGAAACTATGGCCGGTGAGTTATAACATCACTCTTACTTTTTGCAAGGCAAGAAAGAACCATATGTGCATTAGTGCCCTTCTGGAAAAGAGTGTAGAACAATTTACACTTGCATCGTGAACTACAAGGTAATAGAATGTATGACAGTCCTAGAAATCTATAGACATAGATCGAGAAGAATGGGTGGAACATCCAAAACCAAAAACCTCACTAAATAAGAAATAGATCCAGAACTTTTAGTATCTTCGAGTGGAAACGAATATGTCGCCAAAAGAAATTTTTAGCCCAACTCTGGTAGCCAAGGGTAACAAAAGAACGCACTTGGCTTGTACTACTGTATTTTTGCTTTTCCAGTTATCTTCTGAAACTGGAGTGTTACAAACTTTATACATTTGATTACTTAACTACTACTACAAGGTGTTAGAAAGACTAGAACTTCACACTAATTCCATTTGTTTTCTAGCATCTGAGTGCATGTAGAGTTGTAGACCACTAATTCATTCACTATGATATCAAGAAACATGTTTATTTCTCCATTGGCGTATACAGTATACAACACTTTCATTGCCCTATAAAGTTGTTTAAGGATGTGCTGTTCACCCCAGCTCTGTACAACTGCATGGATGCATGGGCACATGCAGAGAGCTTAACCTCAGTATAGGCGGGGACGAAGAAAACATCACCTTCCTTGGCCTTCTCGCCATCTAGCATGGAGTCTACCTGAATCTCGCCTTCCCCGGTCATCACAAGGAAGATGGATGGACTCGGTGTTGGGGGCATGGCAATCACTTCACCTGGAGGTAGCAAGCAGCAGTCAACCTCGAACTCATCAGTCGGCGGGGTGTAGCGTCGCACATAGGGATTTACGGTTACCCCTCGCAATATTTCAGGGAAAACCTGCATTCAGGAGACTCCATGATCATGGCACTGAGAGACATGTGAAGCAAAGCTCTAACGATATATCAGTCTGGTATGTAAAGTGGAACTAATGGGTTCAGAAGTTATAAGAATCTGGAAAATAAGCATAACGGAAAACAAGAGCAGTTGGCAGAAAATGTACTACTCCATCCGTCCCAAAATAGATGTCTCACATTTGTCAAAATTTGGATAGATATAAATTCATCCAAATTTTGACAAATCCGAGACATCTATTTTGGGACGGAGGTAATACTTGTTTCAAAATCAAGGAGAGTATTAACCTAATGCATCTAAGCTCTAAGGATCACAGTCAACCGTGTACACAGTTTTAAACCAAAAGTAAAGTGAAGATATCATAACTAGCTGCATGGTAAAGATGAAATATACAAATGAGGAAAAAGTAACAATGTAACTCACCTGTTTGTATGTCAGCATATCGGAAAGAGTCTTCACATCTCTGTATTTAGGCGTCAAACCAGCACGAACAACATTGTCTGAAGTGGCCATACACTCAATGCAATCCCCCGACAAATATGCATGTGGTTCATTGGCACCAATATAAATTGCTTCACCTGGACTAAGCTTGACATAGTTGAAGAAAAGTGCTGCTAGAACACCAACATCTTCTGGATATTGTCTCTCCAGCGATAAAATAAGTAGTTCTTTCTCCGTCAAGGTCCTAAACTGAATAACATCATCATTAACAACAAATGATGTTTCTCGAATGCCAAATGGCATTAATATACTTTATCTAAATTATAAAACTATATCGGTAATGGTGATGCACCATATTCTTACGGGGAAGCAAAAAATTGTTTGGCTAGCTGACCACTTGTCAAGGATCACTACACATAACGAGGATTATAAAACAGAAAATGTTTTCGAAGAATCTAGGTACTGAATAAAAACATGGTCTAAGTACATTGATCTTCTACTAGCTTTACTTGACAAGTTGCTTCGTATCATTCGAACCAATAGTTCTTGCCAATTTAGTCTTCGTGATCTACCAACTTGGTTGGTTATTTTTCCCATATTCACAATAAATATGATATCGTGTTCTATACCTTTTGCCTCTTTCTATTGTATTGAATCGTCTGCATTTTCCAATGGTTTCTAGTCCATACAACATTAATTGAGGGCTTTGGGAGCAACAATGATGATTTGTCGGCTATAATCACCATGCGTAAAATATATCATGTTAACATCGTTCATGTTTCATATACCATCTTAAATGGAGGCTAGACACCATATAGTTTTTTAACATTGCCTAAAAAACATTTTTTTAACTTTTGCTTTGGAGCCAATGATGCCACCTAGTAGTTGTTTACTTGACTATGTGACCTCATGTGCAAGATCACACAGAATTATACAAAGCGTTGGAGCATACAAACATTCAGGCCACTCAAAAACTATATTTTTCTTGGCCCATAATTGCGAGTTCTAACATGACATGTACACAAAACTGATTACCGTAGACAAAATTTTATCCACTGGGTAGAAAAATAATGAATACTTATTCATGGTACCTCCTAACTCCCTTTTTCTTGGCACATGAACTAAGATAACGTAAATGCACTAGAAATCAAACACCAAAGGAAAGGGGGAAGTCGGTACGCTCATATGAAGTTATGAGCACAAACCATCGGAAAGGTTTAACTGATCTAAGTCAAGAGAAAATGTAGATAGCAACATTAGTTCCAAACCAAGAAAGTTTTAATTACCTTGCTCTCATCATTCAGGCGACCCTTCAATTTATTAACTGCTTCGGAAATTGTGTCTTTGCTAGCCGTCATTAGCTTAGCAAAAGCTGATTGCATACTGGATTTTACATCATTATACTCTTTCACGGTCATAAGCTTGGCAGCATCTTCTTGTCCAATCAGCACTCTAACTTCAGGTACAGTTCTTATAACATCCTTGAGCTCCTTCACCATAGAATAAATAGTATGTCACTTCATCACAAGTAAAGGGAGTAAAAGGTATCTAGGGAAACATTGGTGCTAATAGAACTGTGCCATGCTGGAAACGAAATTTCTTTTTTCTACTACTATTAAAGATGATAAGAGATTATGCAAGGAAGTGCCTGCTCCCGATATCATTGAACATATATAGTACTAGTATGCAGCAAATTAAAGCAGAAGACAATAACAAAAAAAGTAATAAAAAAGATAAGGAGTACATTCCTAGCATAGCAGACTAGAATAATTAATTCATGAAGAAGTCAGCGTGTACTAATACCCACACTGAGATTCAGGTCCACGTCTACTTAGTGGACGGATCAATAATCAAGCACACGAGTTAATTGGGTTGACGATGATAAAAATACAAATAACAAATACTTTTCTGGAGGAAAATACAATAAAAATATTATAAACGAGCAACACGCGGATAGGAGCTGGGCACGATCGAGCTGGCACATTGCGACAGGAACGCACCTCGATGCCGGCGAAGCCGAAGAGCGCGCGGAACTCGGTGAGGGCGATGGCCATCTCCGGCTTGTGGTTGGCGTCCTTGTAGTCGGCGGGGCGCTGGTCGTGCAGCTCCTTGGCCAGACTCTTGTCCGGGTGCGCCTGGATCGACAGCGCCTTGGCCACCGACAGCACCTGCAAGAGACGACGCGCACGCCGCCGAGGAACGCGAACGGCATCAGCAGTCAGCACCGCGTGGATCGAAGCAGGCAAAGCGAGCGGGGATGCAGGGAGAGTGTGCCTTGAAGAGGAACGGCAGGTCGAGGTCCGGGCGCTCGTCGACGGCGTGGCCGAGAGCGTCCTTGTTGCGCGCCAGCCAGCTGCTGAGGGGCTCGCCGCCTGGGAGGACGATGGACGGCATGGAGGGGTGCGTCCCCATCCAGAGCTCAGCGTAGGGGAGGGCTTGGTCGATGGCGATGCCGAAGTCCGGGTCGGCGGCGGCGAGCCGGGCCACGAGGGAGGCGTCGCCGAGGCGGCCCCATTCGTAGTGCTGCACGCCGCAGCGCAGCCTCAGCAGGCGCGGCTGTTCATCGGGCGACGGGGACGCGTCGGAAATTTCCGGCGGGAAGGCGGCTGCGAGCGGCGTCGGAGGAGACGGGACGGGCGAGGAGGGAGCGGCCATTGTCGGAAGCAGTGGTGCTTTGGGTTGGGGGTTTGGCAACGTAGTGAGGTGAAGCTGTTTGGATTTTAAAGAGGGAATTTTTTGTACTCGGCAAGGCGGAGGTCGGCGTCATGGGCGCGGTGGTGGGTCCACCTTTATTTATCCTTCTCATTTAGACTAAGTATATCCTTTGAAATTTCCCAAAATAAAAAAGATCATCTCCTTTTACAAGCAATTGTCCTGGTGAAATTTAAATGCAATTATTCAGGTTTTTTCATCGGCGTTAAATTAATAAAGCCCCTAACGGCCAAAGTTTACAAATGCTGAAGAACATCCTACTTTTTTTATTTGAAGTGGAAGAACATCTTACTTTGATTTCAGATCACACCCCTTTATTCATATATACTTTCTCCGTTTTAAAATATAAGATGTTTTAGGTTTGTGAAGAAGATGAATCTAGACTCCTTTTAGTATGTAGATTCATCCCAAAGTTGAGTGAACCTATATACTAAAATAAGTCTAGATTCATTTTCTTCATAAACCTAAAACATCTTGTATTTTGAAACGGAGGGAGTATTTAAGAATTACATGTATTTTTAAGCCTGGTTGTGGCTCTAGCAGCCACAAATGTGTGCCAAACCGGCATAGATGAAGCAAACCGAGCTATCCCATGCATGTGTACTTCTCCGTTCGTATCCCTCCATTCATGAACAAAGGAGGTTCTTCCTCATTGGCGAGCTCTCTCCTTAATCTCAACAAGAATGCTCCCAAACACTCCCAGATTCCCAACGTGTAGTCCTTTGACCACCTCGACACAATTTGAGGCCAAATGAATCCGATCCAGGAGCAGATCGTCTCCAATGTCCAAAGACTCCCTGCATGCCAAAGCATCTAGGACACCTGGGTGGTTAATCTTGCACCCTTAACTGCAGACTTTGCAACAACAACATCTACATTGAATTTCACACATGTCCCGTCGGCAGAGCGATCCACTTCACCTGCTGCTCATGCATCCACCTCCTCGCTCTCTATTCTGCAGCTTGATCATAGCACCTAGCTAGATCCTCCAGGAAACGATTTAACGAAGAACAGTTTAAGATGAAGCACATCTTGAGCCTCGAGGCCCTTGTCAAGCCCGGGCTATCAAATCGAAGAGGAGGTAGAATCGGTGAAGGAACACAATAGAGGAGACCCGTTCCATCGTCATGCTCTAGAGCCAAAGATTGCCACAATGTCATCCATGTTCACCTCTAGAGAAAGCACCCTGCTTTCTTCCCCTAGATTGCACGGCGTCACACCGTCTAGAGGTAGATAAGCTCACCCTTGTTAGAAATAGACAACTTGTATTCCTCTGAGTGCCAAATGCCACAAAATATAGTACATGTACATGTGAAAATATGCAGGATAACCCCCTAACAAGTGGGGATATACAATATACAAATATACATCTAACACCCCCCCCCCCCTCAAACTCATGGTGGCTCGACAACATTGAGTTTGGAGAGAAAGAAAGTATGATGCGCAATAGCCTATGATTTCGTAAAGAAATCCGCAAACTGTAACTCTGAAAGTACATACTGAAGCGCAACAACCTAAGTCTGCACCTGAGCACGTGTATATAAAGCATCAACACCAATATGCTTGGTAAGCTCATGCTTGACCGGATTACGTGCAACACTAATAGCACTTGTACTGCCAGACAAAATCAGGGTGTGTGTGGTAATAGAGACCCCAAAATACGCAAGAAACCACCGTAACCAGGTCACCTCAGCAGTCAACAAGGCCATAGCACGCAACTCAGCCTCAACACTCGAACGGGAAACCGCTGTCTGTTCCTTCGTCTTCCAAGCAATGAGCGAACCACCAAGAAACACACAGTAAGCAGAAAGTGAACGGTGATCCGAACGATCACTCGCCCACGTAGCGTCCGAATAGCACTGGAGCTGGAACAAGGAAAGAAAAGGCGACGAGTGATCGTACCACGAAGGTAACGAAGAACACGGAGAAGATGACTATAGTGAACAGTGGTAGGAGCGGAAACAAACCGACTCAGAATATGAACAGGATAAGATATGTCAGGACGAGTGACAGCAAGATAAACGAGACTCCCAACAAGATGGCGATAACGCGTCGGATCAGTAAGACGATCACCATCGGTAGGGTGAAGCTTAACATTAAGCTCCATAGGGGTCTCAACAGTGCGCTCATCCCCAAGAGCAGCATGAGAAAGAAGATCCTGAATATACTTTTCCTGGGAGATAAAAAAGCCATCAGAGGTGGAGGAAACCTCAATCCCAAGAAAATAACGAAGAGGACCAAGATCAGTCATAAGAAACTGATCACGAATACGAGCCTTAACAAAGACGATATACTCAGGATCATCACCAGTAATGATCATATCATCAACATAGAGAAGAAGAAGAGTGCATCCACGAGGAGAAGTGTGAACAAACAGCGCTGTATCATGAGCACTAGGAGAGAAACCAGAAGCAGTTACCACAGAGGCAAAGCGCTCAAACCAGGCACGAGGGGCCTGTTTGAGGCCATAGAGAGAACGCCGAAGACGGCAAACCATCCCAGCGGGAATGACATACCCAGGAGGAGGCTGCATATAAACCTCCTCACTGAACTCACCATTAAGGAAAGCGTTCTGAACATCAAGCTGGGACACATACCAGTGACAAACAGAAGTGACAATAAGAAGAATGCGCATAGTGGTCATATGAGCCACATGAGCAAAGGTCTCATCATAGTCACGACCGTGCTCCTGCTGAAAACCACGAGCCACAAGACGCGCTTTTTAGCGCTCAAGAGATCCATCAGAGCGAGTCTTAATTTTATAGACCCACTTACACGTGATAGGACGAACACCGGGAGGGGGAGAAATAAGATCCCCAGTCGGTCGCTCAAGCGCGACAATCTCCTCGACCATGGCCATCGCCATTCGGGATGATGCTCAAGATCCGATAAGAAGTCGGCTCGAGGCAACAGAAAGACCATACCGACTAGGAGAGTAATCTGGGGGCGACGATTTAACAAGACGAGTAGAGGGAAGCTCATCAGAGGAAGACGACTCAGGAGATGACGATGAAGAAGAAGGAATAGCAGAGGAAGACTCCAGAGAACGAGGAGAACTAGGGGAACTAGATAGAGCAGAGGAGGATGGTGTCGAAGAAGAGACATCATGGAGAGTGGGTCCTGAGGAAGACACGATAGGAGTAGAAGGAGGTGTGTCAGAAAAAAGAAGAAAGGAGATATCTTCCACCGGGTAGGTACCAACGGTGGGACAAGGATAGAAAGGGCAAGTCTCATCAAAGGTAACGTCGCGAGAGATACGCATCCGACGACCAACGGGGTACCAACAACGATTGCCCTTATGCTCATCACTTTATCGAAGAAAAACCACTCAGCAGACTGAGTGGCCAGTTTGGTGCGTTCGTGAGGGGCAAGGAGAACATAGCAAACACAACCAAAAAAGCGAAGCATGGAGTAGTCTGGAGACTGACCAGATAGGCGCTCAAGAGGGATACCACCTTGCAGAGCGATAGAGGGCTGAATATTGATGAGGTAAGCCGACGTAGCGACAGCCTCATCCCCGAAATGCGGCGGAAGGGAAGAAGCAATCATCATGGCACGAGTGGTCTCAAGAAGATGACGGTGCTTGCGCTCAGCAACGCCATTCTGGGCATGTGCGCTAGGACAAGAGACCTGAGCAAAGGTACCCTGCTCAGCAAGAACACCTCGCAGCATCTGAGAGATATACTCACTAGCAGAATCAGCACAAAACACATGAATGGGTGTAGAATATTGAGTACGGACCATGGCCGCAAAATGCTGATATATGGAGAGCACTTCACTG
Organism: Avena longiglumis; assembly: GCA_030063025.1. Taxonomy (NCBI): domain Eukaryota; kingdom Viridiplantae; phylum Streptophyta; class Magnoliopsida; order Poales; family Poaceae; genus Avena; species Avena longiglumis. The sequence continues at coordinate 565,368,943 of CP125973.1, forward strand.
CGAGAGCGCATAAAATACAACCAAGTGTACCGAGAAAAATCATATAAAATATAGTAGAGATGCCCCCCCTTTCGAAGCGAAAGGAGCCGGACCCCAAACATCGGAATGAACTAAATCAAAAGGTCGCTGAGATACATACGCGCTAGTAGGATAGGGAAGCTGAATTTGTTTGCCCAACCTACAACCCTGACAATGTAAATACCCATCTCCTGAGACAGACCCCAGAAGACCACGATGTACTAATGACAACAGACGAGAGTCACAAAGGTGACCAAGACAATGCTGCCATTGCTGAAAGGAGCTGGTAGAAGAGGCGACGACCGGAGAAGAACTGACAGATGAAGTGGCAGCAGAAGGAACACGAAGCCAGTCTAACTCCCAAAGTCCTGAAGAGTCACGACTGCAAGGGCCAGCTCCAACCAGGGCCTGTGTGCGACGGTCCTGGACAACACAAGAATCAACATCAAGAATGACGCGACAACCTAAGCTGGCTAGCAGAGAACAGATTCATCTTAAGACGAGGAACATGAGAAATATCAGGAACATAAAAAGAAGAAGTAGAGAGGGTGCCCTGACTAGAAATAAGAAGAGAGGTACCATCGCCGTGAGAACACGGACATGAGAAGGGAGAGAATAAAGAGCGGACAGAAAAGAAGACTCAGAGGTCATATGAAAAGAAGCTCCAGAATCTAGATACCACGGAGACATACCTGACTATGTAGAAGGTGGTGGTCGCGCAGTGCCTGAAGAATCAGTCACAGAACCAGTAGTGCCCGTCGAAGAAGAGCCTCTAGCAGCAAGCAGACCGCGAAGACTCTTGATAATGTCCTGGTCGGAGAGAGCAACTGTTGAAGATCCGGAAGGAGTCGACTGCCCACGAGCCTGATGCTGCTGACGTAAACTGGGATTCCGTGTATAACAGGTGTCCCAAGTGTGGCCATCCCTGTTACAGTAAGAGCAGTGACGAAGGGAACCACGACGACCGACCACGACCAGCCGCTTGGTGACTCGGACCACAGAGACTCTGAGACTGGTGTGACTCGACCCGACTGGAGGAGTGGGTAGTCGGTGCCTGAGAGGACCGCAAGGTGAGTCAAGGGCGGCGGCAGGAGGACCACGAGTAGTGTAACACCCTCGAATCGGACCTATGCAAGTTCGGGCAAAATTCACCAAACCCAAGCATAAACGATTCAAAGGTGCCACCAGCACTTTAAATGCGGGTGGAAAGCGGTAATAACATTACACAACAGTCCTCGATGGGACCCACAGGCAATATATAGCGACTCAAAGAGTCAAGAATACAGATATAATATACAAAGATCCAAATCACCTTGAAAGCGATAGGCGTCCACGGACAAGATGCAAATGAGGCTAGGAGCCACGAAGAATAACCAATGGCGTCCATAACCCTGCCCAGCCAAGCCGGAAGGGTAACCGCTTAACGCGTCGATCTCAAAACCTGCTTAACAAAGGGGCGACAAAGGGCAAAGCAGAAAACAAAGAAAGAGCGTCGATCGAGGCCGAAGACACGGCGAGGCTAGAATTCGGTCCTCGCCTACATAGGTATGGTGGATCTGGCGGTGCAAAGATGCACTAAACAACCTATAGAAACTCGATACAACTGGCGGTTATCAGAAGGGGTGAGAATGACCTATCCGGATCCAGCCTGAAGCTAACACCAACAAACCCATCCTGGTGTTTCCCCCTCGAGACCAAACGAGGAAGTCAACCGAGGAACTCACGCGGTTGGCAGTTTTATTTAATCAGTTATCGTTGCAGCAATTACTAGTCAGGTATAGATAATCGTCCTGATAACATAAGCAGTGGGCACTTTTAGTTAACCATTCCGTTATAGTTGCAACAATTACTAAGCGAATCGGATAGCATGAGATAAACCCAAAACCCAGCGGTTGTTGGTACTTTTATTCAGCCATCTTGTTGTAGTTGCAATACTTACTAGTCGATACAATTGTCGCAAACGACAACCAAACAAGCAATTGTGGGCGTATTAATTAGCCATTCCATTATAGTGAAGCTGATTACTAGTCATTATAAGTCAAATTTAGAGCAGTAAACTTTAGTTATGCTTGTCTATGATCGAGAATCAGGCTCCAAGTCGTCCATATCCATGGACACGGCTTTGAGAAAGTTTTACCGGCGGGCGCACTAATAGCAACACACGCCGATCAACCTCGGAAAAACCAAATCAAAACCCAACGAGGCTTTCACGATGAACAATCACAAGATTCAGAAATATTTGGGGCCACCCTTAGAGTAGAATCCATAGGAGTAAGCAAGCTCGAGACGGCCTCAAGGTTATGGAGACGGCCGTGAACGATTTGGGAACCCGAAAGTGTGGCTGGGCTTGTCGACACCGGAACGGGCCATTATGTCCTAAACAATGCAGTGTGCTCCTCGCACAATCGTAAATAAAGCGAGAAAGCATGGCATAAGTACAGATAGTAATAAAACCTCAAACTAGTTTGTGGCCCCAAGAAATAAGACTGAATCAAGCTCGGCTCGGGGGTCCCATATACCTCCGGATGTGGATAGCGCAAAATCAAGGCAGTATCAAGTACTCGGGGTCTTCGGGACACAAGTGGGCGTTGAAACCAAATATTATCTATCACCCACCGATGCCTCTGCTTATTCAATTTTAGTTGTTAAACGTAAAGTAAAGTGACAATAAGTAAAACTAGAATCATCTCCAAACATCAAGATGCGGCAATACATCAGCAATCGTGGCATATGGCGACACATCAAGACTTGAGCAAGCAACTACGACGCGCAAGTCCAACTATCTACCAAACAACAGGTAATAGGGTGTGTCCAAGGCAATATAAGGCTGCAGGGGATATATCGGGTGCGGAAACTAGAGCATCGCAACACAGATAGCAATGGATCCACAGGAGGGAATAAAGACTATAAAAGTAAGATAGGTAGAAAGAGGGAGATGCTCGCCTGAAAACATTGTCGAAAAGGTTCATCCGAAGATCGGGGCGAAGCTCACATCAACTCATCGGTCCAATCCGCGAAGAAGCAAAATACTAGAAGAAACACCGGATGCGCTATTTAATAAAACGACAGAAGATCGGCATGATGCATGTATGATGGAGGACATGGCAAAGGTGCGATGCAATTAGGTCATATTAAGTGGAACCGGGGTCCCGACAATTAATTAGGTGGTTCATGTTATTTGTCTACCCTGCATATTAAATGTTGTATTAACATGGCCAAAAGATGATACGGGTTCGCTACTCAAGTTTAAATGAGGCCAATATAAGGCTAGATTTGCCCGCATATGGGCCCCATATTTAATTATTAGGTGAATCGGCATAAGGCCCCCAAACCACATGATATGCATGCGAGTATGACAATTCAATATGCAATCAAATTGTTATTATGCATTTATAAAATAGGGTTTGCGGGAAGGGGTTCACACATCAGAGGGGGCTCGACGATCTTGGGGCTTCCGGGGTTCGGGGTTCGGGGTTCGGGGGTCAGGGTTCGACGGTCCGTTCTCGGCGCATCCGGGTCTTGGTTCACGTTGCGGTCATGGCGCGCACTTGGCGAAGCCTTATCTCGGGTTCTCGGCGTCCGGGGAGCAGAACTTGGGTCGGTGCTGTTCTCGTCATCGCGAAGATCTTGTCGGGTCCATGCTTCGGATTCCGTGAGGCGATCTTGACGCTCCGTGCCCGTGAAGTAGATCTTGTCATCCGGCGGTAGATCTTGTCGATTCCAGGAAGGAGGTCTTGTCGAACCGGACTCCATAGTCCTAGTCGCGTTCTTCCGCCTTGTTGACGTGGAACCAACGTGCTTGCGGATCCGGGGCATGCTCCGTGTCGAGTACTTGACCCAGCAACGATCCCGGGTTCGAGAAGAAGATCTTGACGTGTCTGGCGACTTGATGATGATTGGCCGCCTTATCCGAATTAATTTTCCGATTGTACCGAGCATCTTCAACACACGCGTAGGGGGGCATACGGGCTCAACTTGGCCAACTCTAGAACAGGGGCACCGGAGATGCGGGCATCTGCACCGCCGAGGAGTCCAAAGGCCGGGGACACGCCGACTTGGAGCAGCAGGAAGGACGAGAATGGGGGTCGCGCTGCAGGAGAGACGGCAGGGCAGCGACGGCCCGCCATCGCGGCGCAGGCGTCGGGAGAAGAGGATCGGCGGCGCGGCGGCGCCGGGCGCAGACGCCGAACGGGAGGAACGGGCGAGCGAGGTGGTTGGTGGGGACCGACGACGCGAGGCGGCAGGGGGGCTCGGTCGGCAGCGGGGCCAGGGCCGCGGGCCGCAAGCTGGAGAGGATGACGCGGGACGGGCGGTGGAGAGAAAAGTGGCGGACGCGCGTGGAGAGGAGCGGGCGGAGGCGAGGGAGGAGGCTTGGCGGAGCTCGGGTGGGGGCGGCGTGGTGAGGCCGGAGAAGGGGAGGCGGGGCGGCGCCGGGGGAGGCGGACGACGGGGAGGGCGGTGGTCGGAGAGGGACTGTGCAAGGTCTCTGCAGGGAGGAGGGAGGCGGCGCGCCAGAGTGAGAGGCGCGCAGAGGGTGGAGGAGGGTGGCCGGGGCCGGCGCTTGGAGGAGGCCAGGCGGTGGGGCGGAGGAAGGATGGGAGGACGGGGGCGTGCGGGAGAGGAGGGAGAGAGGAAGGGAAGCCATGAGGGAGACGAGGTGGTGGGCGGTGGGGACACGGGCGACCGGTCCAGTGAAAGGGGGCAAGCGGCCCGGAGGGTTGGGCGAGGGCGACTGGGGGCTACCAGGGGGAGGCGGCCAGGTGGTTGGGGGGCTGCCAAGTGGGCCTGTGACGAGGGGCCCACGGTCGTGGGTGGTGTTTCTGGGGCTGTGTGAGGGTTAGTGGGGCAGGGAGTGGGGCCGGCTGGGGGGTGGGTTTGTGCTGAGAGAGAGGGAGAGAGAGAAGAGAGGGAGAGGGATGTGGAGGAGGCCACGTGGCAGCACGTGGTTGGGTGGGGGCTAGGAAAAGGTGAGGTGGCAGGATGGTATTGGAGGGAGTGAGGTGGAGAGGGGATTGGGTAGGATTTTAGGTAGACTTAGGATTAGATGGGGCAGGTGGGGTGGACCGATGAAATGGGCGGTCGTCGCTAAACGCCCGCTCGACCGCCTCAAAAATAAATATAAATTTTATTTGTTTTAAACGGGCCGTTGGCAAACCGATAGCGGCCAAAACAAAATATTCCGGGGACCCGGTTTTGGAGTTTGAATAAGATGGGGCGTTTGGAAAACAAATCAGGTGTTGCGCAAATAGTTTTGGCAAACAATGCATGATGATGACGTTGCAATGCACAAATTCAACGCGATTTTCTAGTAGTGGTTTTGCGGGATGCCACAATTCGACACCACTAACAATGGATCTCGCCCTCGAGATCCGCCTCATGGTACCGGAAAGAAGGTCGGCGTTCTCCGTCTTCTCGCTTTGTGTAGATCCTCGCGACACCACTAACAAGAGGTCGTTGTCCGTGATCGTCGAGAGCACTCCGGATAACAAAAGGTCGAAGGTAGAGGTATCAACAAATAAAGCCACCTCTAACTTCGATGGAAAGAGGGAACCGATGCATTCTCGTCCACTTCAATGTACAAAAGCGAATAGAAAGGGTAGTCGGCATGGGGGCCAATCCATCACGCACCCAAACTATTACTTCCGACAATCGGGAAAAGCGCAACCATTCTAATCGATCAAGATCTCGACAAGCGAGGTTCGAAACAAAGGAGGGATGCCGACTCGACCGGTCCGCTCAGGATGTCGCGTCGGAAAACACCGGAGGCACAACCAAGGAACAAAGAATGATAACACCGTAGACGGATTCATCAGGCAGCTGGAACACCGGATGGTAGAACACCGTTATCGGCAGAGGAAGCGAAACCCTAAAGGTACGACGGAAACCCAACCACGAGAAATCCTGGACTCGAAGAAAAGATAAGAGGCAGATTCAAAACACGTCGAGATAAGAGGAGAATAGCAGAGGGGTACGGAGTAAAATCAGACCTAATCAGAACTATCCAACCGATTTTTCAAAATAGTTTTGACACTCTACTTCGGCCGTTAGCTAGGTTATCCTACAGGCTGGACTTGTGGGGTATCGCAACTGCTGAGCTCTGATACCACTCTGTAACACCCTCAGAATCGGACCTATGCAAGTTCGGGCAAAATTCACCAAACCCGCATAGAAACGATTCAAAGGTGCCCACCAGGCACTTTCGTGCGGGTGGAAAACGAAGTAATAACATTACACAACAGTCCTCGATGGGACCCACAGAACAGGTATATATAGCAGCGACTCAAAGAGTCAAGAATACAGATATAATATACAAAGATCCAAATCACCTTGAAAACGATAGAGCGTCCAGCTACGGACAAGATGCAAATGAGGCTAGGAGCCCTGAAGAATAACCAATGGCGTCCATAACCCTGCCCAGGCCAAGCCGGAAGGGTAACCCTGCTAACGGCGTCGATCTCAAAACCTGCTTAACAAAAGGGGCGCCGACAAAGGGCAAAGCAGAAAACAAAGAAAGAGCGTCAGTACTGAGGCCAGTACACGGCGAGGCTAGAATTCGGCGGTCCTCGCCTACATAGGTATGGTGGACTGAGCGGCAGCGGCAGCATGCACTAAACAACCTATAGAAACTCGATACAACTGGCGGTTATCAGAAGGGGTGAGAATGACCTATCCGGATCCAGCCTGAAGCTAACACCAACAAACCCATCCTGGTGTTTCCCCCTCGAGACCAAACGAGGAAGTCAACCGAGGAACTCACGCGGTTGGCAGTTTTATTTAATCAGTTATCGTTGCAGCAATTACTAGTCAGGTATAGATAATCGTCCTGATAACATAAGCAGTGGGCACTTTTAGTTAACCATTCCGTTATAGTTGCAACAATTACTAAGCAGATACGGATAGCATGAGATAAACCCAAAACCCAGCAGTTGTTGGTACTTTTATTCAGCCATCTTGTTGTAGTTGCAATACTTACTAGTCAGATACAATTGTCGCAAACGACAACCAAACAAGCAATTGTGGGCAGTATTAATTAGCCATTCCATTATAGTGAAGCTGATTACTAGTCATTATAAGTCAAATTTAGAGCAGTAAACTTTAGTTATGCTTGTCTATGATCGAGATATCTGTTCCAAGTCGTCCATATCCGCGACACGGCTTTCGAAAGTTTTACCGCCGGGCGCACCAATAGCAACACGCCGATCAACCTCTAAAACCAAATCAAAACCCAACGAGGCTTTCACGATCGAACAATCACAAGATTCGAAATATTTGTGGGGCCACCCTTAGAGTAGAATCCGCAACGGAGTAAGCAAGCTCGAGACGGCCTCAAGGTTATGGAGACGGCCGGAACGATCGGGAACCGAAGTGTGGCTGGCTTGTCGACACCGCTGAAACAGGCCATTATGTCCTAAAGACAGTGTGCTCCTCGCACAATCGTAAATAAAGCAAGAAAGCATGGCATAAGTACAGGATAGTAATAAAACCTCAAACTAGTTTGTGGCCCCAAGAAATAAGATGAATCAAGCTCGCTCGTGGGGTCCCATATACCTCGGATGTGGATAGCGCCAAAATCAAGGAACAGTATCAAGTACTGGGGTCTTCACGGGACACAAGTGGGCGCTCGAAACCAAATATTATCTATCACCCACGATGCCTCGCTTATTCAATTTTAGTTGTTAAAGCAGAAAGTAAAGTGACAATAAGTAAAACTAGAATCATCTCCAAACATCAAGATGCGGCAATACATCAGAATCAGGCATATGGCGACACACATCAAGCACTTGAGCAAGCAACTACGACGCAGAAGTCCAACTATCTACCAAACAACAGTAATAGGGTGTGTCCAAGGCAATATAAGGCTGCAGGGGATATATCGGGTGCGGAAACTAGAGCATCGCAACACAGATAGCAATGGATCCACAGGAGGGAATAAAGACTATAAAAGTAAGATAGGTAGAAAGAGGGAGATGCTCGCCTGAAAACATTGTCGAAAAGGTTCATCCGAAGATCGGGGCGAAGCTCACATCAACTCATCGGTCCAATCCGCGAAGAAGCAAAATACTAGAAGAAACACCGGATGCGCTATTTAATAAAACGACAGAAGATCGGCATGATGCATGTATGATGGAGGACATGGCAAAGAAGGGCGTAATTAGGTCATATTAAGTGGAACCGGGGTCCCGACAATTAATTAGGTGGTTCATGTTATTTGTCTACCCTGCATATTAAATGTTGTATTAACATGGCCAAAAGATGATACGGGTTCGCTACTCAAGTTTAAATGAGGCCAATATAAGGCTAGATTTGCCCGCATATGGGCCCCATATTTAATTATTAGGTGAATCGGCATAAGGCCCCCAAACCACATGATATGCATGCGAGTATGACAATTCAATATGCAATCAAATTGTTATTATGCATTTATAAAATAGGGTTTGCGGGAAGGGGTTCACACATCAGAGGGGGCTCGACGATCTTGGGGCTTCCGGGGTTCGGGGTTCGGGGTTCGGGGTTCAGGGTTCGACGGTCCGTTCTCGGCGCATCCGGGGTCTTCGGTTCACGTTGCCGGTCATGGCGTTCGGGGCGAAGCACTTGTCGCATCTGGGGTTCTCGGCGTCCGGGGAGCAGAACTTGGGTCGGTGCTGTTCTCGTCATCGCGAAGATCTTGTCGGGTCCATGCTTCGGATTCCGTGAGGCGATCTTGACGCTCCGTGCCCGTGAAGTAGATCTTGTCATCCGGCGGTAGATCTTGTCGATTCCAGGAAGGAGGTCTTGTCGAACCGACGGACTCCATAGTCCTAGTCGCGTTCTTCCGTCTTGTTGACGTGGAACCAACGTGCTTGCGGATCCAAGGGGCATGCTCCGTGTCGAAGGTACTGTTGACCCGCAAAGAACGATCCCGGGTTCGAGAAGAAGATCTTGACGTGTCTGGCGACTTGATGATGATTGCCGCCTTATCCGTCGAATTATTTCCGATTGTACCGGAGCATCTTCAACACACGCGTAGGGCACATACGGGCTCAACTTGGCCAACTCTAGAACAGGGCACCGAGATGCGGGCATCTGACCGCTGGAGGAGTCCAAAGGCTGGGGACACGCCGACTTGGAGCAGCAGGAAGGACGAGAATGGGGTCGCGCAGGAGAGACGGGGCAGCGACGGGGCTCACACCGGCGCAGGCGGCTCGGGAGAAGAGGATCGGCGCGGGCCGGGCGCAGACGGAACGGGAGGAACGGGCGGCGAGGTGGTTGGTGGGGACCAGACGCGAGGCGGCGCAGGGGCTCGGCCTTGGGCGGGCCATGCAAGCTGGCCGGCACGGAGAGGATGACGCGGACGGTGGCGGAGAAAAGTGGCCGGACGGGCGTGAGAGGAGCGCGGAGGGCGAGGTGGGAGGAGGCGGAGCTCGAGTGGGAAGGCGTGGTGAGGCCGGAGAAGGGATGCGGGCGGGCCGGGGAGGCGGACGACGGGGAGGGCGGTGGTCGAAGAGGGGCCTGGCGGTCTCTGGGCAGAGGGAGGAGAGGCGGGCGGGCGAGCGCTAGAGGGTGAGGCGGTGCGCAGAGGGTGGAGGAGGGTGGCGGGCAGCGCTTGGAGGCCAGGTGGGGCGGCGGAAGGATGGGAGGACGGGCAAGGGAGAGGAGGAGAGGAAGGGAAGCCATGAGGGAGACGTGGTGGGGCCCGGTGGGGACACGCGGGGCGGACCGGGTCCAGGGAAAGGGGGCTGGCAAGCGGCCTGGGAGGGTTGGTGAGGGGCGGTCGACCTGGGGGGGGGCTACCCGGGGGAGGCGGCCAGGTGGTTGGGGGGCTGCCACGTGGGCCCAGGGACAGGAGGGGGCCCACGGTCAGTGGGTGGGTGTTTCTGGGGGGCTGGGCGCGTGTGTGAGGGTTAGTGGGGCAGGGAGTGGGGCCGGCTGGGGGGTGGGTTTGTGCTGAGAGAGAGGGAGAGAGAGAAGAGAGGGAGAGGGATGTGGAGGAGGCCACGTGGCAGCACGTGGTTGGGTGGGGGCTAGGAAAAGGTGAGGTGGCAGGATGGTATTGGAGGGAGTGAGGTGGAGAGGGGATTGGGTAGGATTTTAGGTAGACTTAGGATTAGATGGGGCAGGTTGGGGTGGACCGATTTAGAAATCTGGGGCGGTCGTTCGGGCTAAACGGCCCGTTCGACTGCCCCGCAAAAATAAATATAAATTTTATTTGTTTTAAACGGGCCGTTGGCAAACCGATAGCGGCCAAAACAAAATATTCCGGGGACCCGGTTTTGGAGTTTGAATAAGATGGGGCGTTTGGAAAACAAATCAGGTGTTGCGCAAATAGTTTTGGCAAACAATGCATGATGATGACGTTGCAATGCACAAATTCAACGCGATTTTCTAGTAGTGGTTTTGCGGGATGCCACAAGTAGCAAGCATAGACGAAACCGCAAGCTCAGACAACACCTCAGAGAGCGGAACACGACCACGAGCATTCAACTGAGCATGGTGAGGCTCGAACTCCTAGCGAAGTCGAGACAGAAACTCATAGATGCGGTGGAACTCTAAATCCGAGCGCACAATCTGACAGCACGGACATGTGCCACAAACAGCAGTACAGAGAGAATCAAGCTGACGCCAGATAGCAGCACTCTGAGTATAGAACTCATCAATAGTGGAATCACCCTGTTGAAGAGCATGCTCCTGGCGAACCACGGACAGGTAAAGAGCATCCCCAGATGGCTGATAGCGCCGACGAAGATATGCCCACTGAGCGGCAACAGTAGGAAGACTCATGAACTCAGACAAGAAATGGGGCGTAAACTGGAGGTGAGAACAGCAGCAGCACGAGCATCCTCATCGACCCACTGAGTGTAGGCAGTCAGATCGTGGCGATAGGTCTCGAGATCAGCAGAGTACTGTTTAAACTTCAGGTCATAAAGCAACAACAACACTATCAACGGCACTCTGAGCAGCATCCTTGGCCTCCTGAGAAGCATCAACACCGAGAACAATCGGCGTCTGCGGAAGAGGAGCCACAGGAGCGGAGGTCTGGCGATCTGACAAGTGGGACGGAGCGGAGCTTGCAGGTGGTTGCAGCGTGCGGGCGCCCGAGGCAGGGTGTGTAGCGTGCGGGCGCTCGAGGCAGGGGGTGCAACTTCGAGGCGGGCGGGTGCAGCGTCGGGGGCCTGCGGCTTGTAGCGTCGAGGCGGGCAGGTGCAGCGTCGGGGGCCTGCGGCTTGCAGCGTCGAGGCGGCGTGAGTAGATCACGGGCTACAGGCGGCCCGAGCAAAATATCTGGAGACGAGAAGATAGCCCGCGTGCCTGGTCGATGTCGATCTGGAGACCGATCGGGATCGGGATCTGGATCTGGAAACCGATCTGCAGACAGGCAGACAAAACGGGCAACGACACTAGACGGCCAGGAACTCAGCGGAGACAGGCGGCGACGACGGCAAGGCCGGCGGCGACAGGGACGGTGGTGGCGACGAAGTTGTGAGGAGAAAACTAGGCTAAACGTGACTCTGATACCATGTTAGGAATAGACAACTTGTATTTCTCTGGGGGCCAAAGGCCACAATATATAGTACATGTACAGGTGGAAATATGTAGAAAACCCCCCTAACAAGTGGGGACATACAATATATAAATATATATCTAACAACCCTAAGCACACATGGTCACTTATAAACAAGCTTGCAGAGGAGGGGATTGAGCATTGTCACCCCATCAAGCCACCACCAATGAACACGTCGTTGCCTGCATCACCAACCACAAAGCCTTACATAAATTGTTGGGATAGATCGCCATCAAAGATGCGGTGATGGAATATCGACGATGACAACACAGACGAGACTAAAAACAGAGATAAGTTGGTAGCAAAGAGGGGAGCACTTCCCATCTTTCCCAGGGTCGAGGGTGTTGATCCACCATAATTAGAAACTTCATAGAAACTTAGCACCACGAGCACTCGACCAGTCACAACATGAGGGAGAGAGGGGAGGGGGTAGATGCGGTGCTAGGGTTAGGACCCTCGAGTCGCGACCAAAGGGCCGACATGAGGGATAAAGGAAGAGTATCGTGCTATCAAAATCCTCAAAATCCGTGGTGAAATGAATGACGAATCTGATTGTATTTGTATGCTAATGTTTTTCTCTATCTACATGCTTGGCTAAATTTTACATTGCTTGACTTAAAAAAAATCGTGTATGCATTACATTTTGGCAAGATGTGAATATAGTACTCCTTCTGTTTAAAACAAATCTGAGTCAATTATTTTCAGAAGGCGGAGTATTAGTATTAGGGCATGTACAATGCTAGGGAGAACATGTCTTCTCTTAGCTCTCCATGTTATTTAGAAAAGACACAATGTATACCTTGTACAATGCATTATCTCTTATTGCTATCTCTAATAATAAATGGGAATTAACTATTTTTAGTAAAAAATTGGTTGGCTAAAGAAAGACATATGACGCAACTTATTTATAAAAGATTATCTTAGATAAGGGAAGACAACATTTTTTTTCTTATTTCTTTTTTTTGTAAGTAAGTAAAAATTCAACATAGCGAACATAACAAAAGACTAACGTCACCGCATAGGTGTCCTTATTTTCCTCTCTATGCCAAGATCGATCGCGCACGCATATCCAGATGGGTAGCCAAAAATGGTAGTACTCGTAGTATATCCTACTACCACCTAACTAGACTTCGGTGAGCGTCGACGTCGCGCTCAATTTGAATGCATCTTCTTGTGGGTATCTTGGTGGGACCAGACAAGTCGAGATGAGCTAATCCGATCCATAGCTGCATCTTTTAATTTACTCTCCGGCCAAGATTGCCATGGATGGGCGCATGGACACTCGTGCTGTTAAGACTATAATACGCCTCTAGACTTTTTTTCATTAGTTTGGACTTTTGGTCCAAATGGCTAGTGCATGCAAGGCAAGTGCTAGGCGTTCCCGGACGATGGGAAGCTCCCATCGTCCTGCTTCCCGTGCTGACACGAGTCTATTTGCTGCAAAACATCTCACGTTTGCTACATATATCCTTGCTTTTGCTTTCGAAGAAAAAATACGGTTTGTTTCAGAAATAGAACGTCTTGCCGGAGATTTCATCGGAGACCTCGCCGGAGACCATGCAGCAAAAAATTATGTTAATACAGCAAAACCGACTTCGCCGGAGATATCGTAAAAAAAAACTCGTCGGTGACTCTCACCGTTGTAGCAAAAAGTTGACACTGTTGTAGCAAAACCACAAGACGGTTGTAGCAACAAAGTTCTTCTAGTGTAGCAAAAAACCTACTTCGCCGGAGACATCGCTGGAAAATTTAGCCGGAAAACCTCGTCGGAGAACTTGTAGCAAAAATTTTATGGTATTATAGCAAAACAAAAAAAACAGAGATAGCAACAATATATCAATATAGCAAAATCAAAGGCTAGATTGGTCGTCGCATGGAGCAGCGCCGCCCTCAGCAGGGAGAAACTCTGGCCGCCGCTTGTAGCAAACGTTGCCCCCACATGGAGCAAGGCCGCTCTCCGCAAGAAGCAAAGGCCGCCGCCGTTAGGGAGCAACACCGCTCGCCATAGGGAGCACCCCCGCCGTTCCCGTCGCAGTAGCCACCGACACGGCCCTCGCAGCACGGCATCAGGCGCCTCCTACCCGTGGCAGAAAACACGCCGTCGTCGCCGATTCCCGCGGTCGGTACTACCACGTCGCCGTCACCAATTCCCCACACGTGACTGATTGGGGGGGGGGGTGAGAAGATTGGGAGCAGCGGGGATGCATGGTTGAGCAGGGCGGCGCCGGCGTGGTTGGGCAGGGCGGTCGCCAGGCACGAAGGCGGTCGGAGCCTCGCCATGGCGGAAGCACTCGGAGTAGAGGAAATCGAGAGGTTCAGGAAACAAACAGGGAAGAGATAAGATGGGGTAGTTGAGATGTGGGCCCGCGCACAACGCACAACACGCAACACCACCCCGACCCGGACGATGGTCATCCGGGGGTAGGAAATCATTTTCCAATTAAATATGGTATCAGAGCCAAGCGGTATCAAGTTCAAGACTCTGCTCATGCAGTTTAAAAAAAGATTCTATGTCCTGCACCGAACCCACGCTAAGGACTAAAATAGCCAAGGTCCAAATCCTCCTCCTCCCGACCCCTTCTCCTCCCCGCACCCGCGCGGCGGTGCCGCGCCGGGCAGCCTCCCCTCCCCACCGAGCCCTCCCTCTCGTGGTCTCTCCTCCTCGTCGCCGCTGCCCGGATTGTCGCCAGGCAAACACCTAGGGGCGTGGCGATGGCGGCAGCGTCCGTCCCGGCTGGTTTGGCGGTGGTGTTGCAGCGAGCGGCGGCCGGTGATCCTCGGCCCAGATGGCGGCAGGCGGCAGCGGGGATCTGGACCTAGACGCGATCTGTCCCATACGTTGGCCTCGACGCCGGCGCCCAGACGACCCGGGCCTTGTCCGTGACACTAGGGACAAATCTGCCCCCGGCATGGTGGTGGTGGCCTCCTTCTCCGCCGAAATGGTCGGCCGGGTGGTATTGCCATCTTGCGGCGGATCCTCCTAGTTTCCGGCGGGTGGCGTGGGGGCTGCTGGACCGGTTTCAATAAAGTAGGTGGTCCTGGATCCCTCTCAAGCCAAGACGATGAACTGCCAGATGTTGGTCTCCATTGATCTGGTTTCTGTGTCGTGTTCCGGAAGGCTTCGCCGGCGAACTCCATAAGTGCTATCATGCCGTGAGTTTGCTGGAAGGATTGAATTCGATCGTACGCACTCATGTTTTACCCTGACCGTTTGGTTTCAGAGGGTATGCTTCGAAGCTTTGTTGGCTGTTATTATCATGGGGCATGTTCTCGTTCCATGGTGCCGACGGAGAAAGTCATGGAGACCGAGATCTGAGAACGGACAATGGTAGTTCGAGTCTGGGTGATGATGAGGAATTGGCTAGGTGACTTGTAAATTGGAGTAGTGGCATGCAAGTGGGGGCGACTGCATGGGAGAGGTTCATGGTCCTACCTCTTAGGGTGAAAATCCAGGGTCTGGCCTTAATTGGTTGTGCCTGGCAATGGCTTTGTTGAAGGTATTGTTTTGAGAGTGCAGATTTTCTTTAGGGTGAAAACCTAGATCTTTGATCGGGCGATGCCGGTATTTGTGCACTGTGTTCCCTTCTTGAAGGCATCGTTTTTGGAGAAGCTGAACTTCTGGTGCTGTCTTGGTGATGGTAGTACTGTTGTTTCAATGATCACTGTAGCGGGACTTTTTTTTCTTTTTTTCTTTTTTTTTATTGTGTGCATCTATGTGACCGCCAGGACAATGCGTTGTTACATAGGCCGGATGTAATTGGTATCATCTGATATTAACATAGCTCTTTTCGAAAAAAATGACTAGAGCATGCAATTCAATACCTACAAGTCGGGATAGACATCACGACGTACATATAGGCGCTCTACCGGAAGTCGTCGTTGCCACAATCGTAGTCATACAGATTACAACAAGTCAACAAACCGAATGAAATCAGATCAGATCGGCCCGTATCAGCGCAGGATATATCAGAACGTGGTCACTGGCCAAGCCAACTGAGTCAATATTGCCTAATAAACGATGCTAGCTAGCTACTACTAGCAGCTAGACACCGGCCGTGCATATGTACAACGTGTTAGACAACCGTATATATATAAACTGAACGTGCGCGATCGATCAATCGCCAGAGAAATCGAGCCCATGGACAGCTTGCTAGCTAGCACCACCCACATGCAGATTGAAACAGATATGGTTCGGGTACTGCATACCACAGTGCAGTACTGCACTCTTGTATGTACTCCCTTCCCGATTTAGAAATACAAGATATTATAGGTTTATAAAGTGAATGTACACTAAAAGATATATAGATACGAAGTGTGTTAGCTTCATTAATCTAAAGCATCTTATATTTTCAAACGGAAGGAAGGAAGTACACGATCTCTATCATCTTTCTTTTTTTGGGGGAGTCCTCTCTTTATACATACATACACTTTGTTTATAGGAGTATCATGTAGCGTCCTAGCTACAAGTACAAATGCAAGTTTTAAACCTTTAGGGTATCCTCTATTTTAATCTAGTACTCCTTCGGTTTAGAAATATAAGACGTTTTAGCTTTGTAAATCAAATATATATAGACGTCTTTTAGTGTATAGAACGTTTTAGCTTTGTGAATCAAATGTATCTAGACGTCTTTTAGTGATAGGTTTATACAGACTCAGAGTGAACTATATATACTAAAGGAGTTTAGATATATTTATTTTACAAAACTAAAATGTGTACAAACAAATAAACTAGTTTTCTAAAAAATTAAGATTTGTAAAAAATCAGTTTATCTTTTTTTTTACTAAGAAGGGTAAAGGATAAACGTTCTCCGTTTGCATCCATAGCTGCAAGTTCAGTCGGATACGCCACATGCGTGGGCGTACACGCGTGACGCGTATAGCGTTAGTTAGGGCGCTCGCGATCAAATATTCGCACGCAAAGGCACATACGGTGACCGCTCTGCCAAGTTGTTGATGATGCTCGAGTCTTTGACACAAGCTGCCACATGCAGAATTTTGATGGATCCAAGGGCCGTCAAACGAGGGTGTTCGACCTTGCTTAACTAATTGAGGTCCACGGATACGCATGGCACTTTTGATTGCACTAGGAGGAAGAGGTTGATTTATCATCAAACTTCCTTCAGAAAATAAGAGATATCTCAGACACGCAATTCGGCCCTTTGTAAGTTTTTCTTTTTTTGGCGGGAACAAAAAAACTTTACCCTAGTCATTTGTTAAAGCATTATATCTAGCATTTTTCATCGGTTCAGGCTCTTTTGTTTCAGCTGGCTAGGCTATGGTATCATATCCAAGACGTCTCAGGTTCAAGATCGATGCCTATCGAGCCACTTGGGTCTAGATAGGAAACATTCTACTCTTGCATTGCTAAAAGACACTATTTGACACTCAACCGGGCTCTGACGGACCGTCAGCGGGACCATACAGGACGCTGGCCTGGTCTTTGAGAAGTGCAACGGAGGAATTCCTACTTGATTTTAGATTCATGTGATTGCTTTCTCCCTTGTTAAACTATCGGCCGTTTCTTAGTTTTGGCTGTCTCGTTCTACCACTGCGACCAGGGGGGAGATATGTCGCCGGTACTACTAACCAATAACCAGCGGCCCAAAACCTATCAGAGGTGAACCTAACAAACAATCTAATAAGGCAACATATCGGGTGCATCCGCTAGGTTCGTGCATCCGTGCATCCCAAACTTTTTCAGCCCCACGATCATAATCTAGTGGGTTGACCAAGTCTGCGGCTATTTTTCACAACACGACCCCTCCACCTCATACTAGAAAATCTATTTTTGAGAAAACCCCCTGGCCACGATACTACATCGTGCCCACGTTGTAGAGATCCCCGACGGCGGCCAGCCGTGAACCCTAGACAAAGGCGAAGACTCTGTGCGCATCTCTGCTCCAACGCTGAGTCGAGTCGCCGTCCAGTTGCAAGCCTACGTGATCCCCCGTCTGCCGGCAAGCGTCTGACGCATGAACGTAATGTCCTGTCCTTTTTCCTGTCTCACGTGTAATTTTCTGATATATGTCAGGCTCCATTGTTCCCTGTCTCATGTGTTGTTGAACACTAGTGCAACATCAGGCAAACTTTGCTCCAATGACAACCAATCACGAGGGGGCAACAAATACCATGGAACCAACAGCAGCAATCAGCGACACCACAAGTTTCAGGTAACAGAAAAACGATATTCAGTTTTTCGGTATGTTATTAACCTGTGAGTGAAATCTTAACCTTTTAGCAACGTCTGCAGTCATATGGAGCCAATAACCATCTTTCAAATGCATACGAATGAGCCAGTGTCTAGTACACCCAAAAAGAATGCAGATATACCGCAAGCTGTAAGTCTTATTACTCAACTGTTTTCATCGACAAATAATGATATTTAGTTTTAGCAGTCTGTACATGAATGTATATGAAGTCACTTATCAATATTTACCTTGATGCCACAGAATTCATCTTTTACACCTCAATGTGATGATAATTTGAAGCCTAAAGTAGGAATGATATTTGAAGGACTTGAGGCTGTCGAGGAGTTTTACAAGTCATATGCACATCATGTGGGTTTTGGAGTTCGTGTCGGACAACAGAAGAAGACAGAGAATCAGCTTGTTAAGACTAAACGTTTTGTGTGTAATAGGGAAGGATTCAAGTCCAAAAATAGTGAGGTGATCGGTGGCCCCTTCAATAAAAGGCGTAAGAAAACAGACACAAGATGTGGTTGTGATGCACATATTTTTGTTAAACTATGTGGAGACAACACCTACAAGATAGAGTCATGGGTTGAGCACCACATCCATGGTCTTGTCTCTCATAAGCCATTTAATCAGATAAAACCGTAGAGTTAGTGAGAGGGCAAAAATACTTTGTACACATGCCACAAGGCAAGCATTGGCACTTCCTGCATACAGGCTCCTCCAGGTCAGCGAGGGTGGGATTCCGAATGTTGGGTGCATGAAAAGAGACTTGCAGAATTACTACCGTGACCTCAGGTGTAAAATTAGGAACGCAGATGCTGAAATATTTGTAGCCCAGCTTGCTAGAAAGCAGGAAGTCAATTCAGCATTTTTCTATGATTTTGAAGTGCACGATGATGGAGAGTTGGTGCATGTGTTCTGGGCAGATGCCACAAGCAGAAAGAACTACAGTCACTTTGGAGATGTGGTATCATTCGATTCTACATACACCACTAATCAGTATAACATGATCTTTGCACCATTTACAGGGGTAAATCATCACTTACAAAGTATATTTTTTGGTGCTGGATTCTTAGCAAACGAGTGCACAGAGTCTTACATTTGGTTGTTTCAGACCTTCATAAGAGCAATGGGAGGGGTAGCACACTCATCATAACTGATGAAGCTGTCAGCATCAAGAATGCTATTGACGTAGTTCTTGCAACATCTGTGCATAGATTTTGCATGTGGCATATAATGGAAAAGGTTCCTGAGAAGATTGGACCTTCGGTTAGACAAGAACCTGAATTTTGGAAGAGGTTGAATTCGTGTGTTTGGGGTTCAGAAAATTCTCAGGAGTTTGAGACACAATGGAATTCAATAATTACAGATTTTGGGTTAGAAGATAATGAGTGGTTGGCTAACAGGTTCAACATTCGCCATACATGGATACCAGCCTACTTTATGGATATATCACTCTCTGGTATTCTCCGAACCACTTCAAGGTCAGAAAGTGCAAATTCTTTTTTTAACCGTTTCATTCACCGGAGACTCGCTTTTGTTGAGTTCTGGCTTAGGTTTGACACAGCTTTAGAATGTCAACGTGAGGAAGAGTTGATGGCAGATAACACTAGCCTACATACCACACCACAATTATTGACACCATGGTTAATGGAGAAACAAGGCAGTGAAGTATTCACATATGAGGTTTTTGTAAAATTTCAGCAACAGGTTATGGCTGCTAGAGACAATTGTTTTGTTCAGGGCATTACACAAGGTGAGGGACTAAAAACCGTGACAGTGAGAGGTGCATCTGGTAAGGTCAGGGAGGTCCACTACGACATGGAAACCATGATAGCAAAATGTCCATGCAAGTTATTTGAGTCAATCGGAATTCCATGCCGCCATATTATCCAAGTATTGAGGATTGAAAACCATACCAACCTTCCAGATTACTACATTATGAAAAGATGGCAAAAAAGGTGCAAAAGGTAAAAAATGAATACAGTATAGTTCATTTATTATTTACTTGAAAATGATATGACTAACGGTATATCTTTCTTTTAGGGAGAGTGTTTACGATGATAAAGGGAACCTATTAGAAGAGAAGCCCGCTGATTCATCGGACGCCCACGAGAAAGAAGATTTCAACCATACGCAATAAAATCGAAGATCTGATTCAAAAGGCAAAGCACTCAGATGAAGGCATGGACTTTTTATCATCAAGTGTGTTGAACATTGAGCCACCTCTGGACCAAATAGTTCCTGCAGCTACGAAGCACACTAGGCAGGAGGAATACGAGGCATTTATTGGTTGCAATATTCCTACCGAAGTTCATATCCGTCCACCAACTGATGTTCGTACAGTGGGAAGATGCAAAAGAATTAAGAGAGGAAAAGAGACCAAAAAGGAGGATAAAAAAAAGGATAAAGAAGTGAAGGAAAAGGTCCCACGCTTGTGCAAGACATGCAAGAAAATAGAGTTTCATGATACACGCAACTGTCCGAGCAAAAAAGGTCAAGGAAAATAGTGTTTCATGGTGTACTAAATTCATGCGGTGGCTGATAGTTATGTAACTAGCTTCCTTTTCTTTTGTTAGTATACCTTCCTGTTGTTTTTGTGACTTGGTGTGTGTTGAGTAGAGTAGCAGCAGAAATATCATGTATCATGTGGCCTTCAGGTTTCGGTAATGAACTATTAGAATACCATTCGAATTTAAACGACAGGCTGGGATAGTAGCTACTGGAATATCACATAACATACTGTCCATAATTCAAAGAGATAACTTTATTGATTAATCAGAACGAATGTGGTTACAATCAGTTACAACAGTATACATCACACATTCCCTTGGTGACAATCAGTTACAACAGTATACATCATACACGCCCTTGGTTACAAGCAGTTGCAGCAGTATACATCACACATGCCAATTTTTTCTAGTATAGACCACTAATTCATGTGTAAAGTCGCTTGTTCTCTTGCAATCTTGATCTCAACTTCAGAAAGCACATTACACAATAAGCTAAGTTCTCTTAATGGTAAATAGTATATGGAGACATCACAGCCTCTTCCTAGACTGATGACACCACTAAAGCACAATCAGACCGAAGAATCTCTAGATTATTTTCCCAATCCAGATCAAGAATATGTGTTATTTTAAATTAATTTTGACTTGATTTGTGGCAAGTTTGATCCTTGTTAAACTGTTACAGAACACTGACAAATTATCTACCAGAAGTTTTTCTGGCAACTTATTAAATCACACCCGGAGAAGACATTGAAGTTTCTCAATCTATTGTAGTTCTTACTACTACAGGAACAATCAAGAATGTCCGCAGCATAATAGAAACACCTCAAATTAGAGCATCCCATCGGTATGAACTCTGAAGAATTGCTTTTCATCAACAACGAGAAGAACAAAAGAAATCAAACTTATTTTCTTTCTGCAATTTCCATTAACCAGCAGCTCCATCTACTAATGGCACGACAATCCCATTGTAAAGCTACATCCTAAATACACGTATACTTAATCAGAATTACTACACTCGAGAAGCTACATTCAGATTTCAGAGACCATTCAACAAGAACTAAGGAGAGAAAAAAAATCAAGGATGTGGTCGTGGTCTCCATCATAGCACCGTGGGAGAGATCTCCGTGATATTCGCAGGCCTGCAGCTCCGAAAAGTATTCGCCGCTTGTGCAGATCGCCTTGCCGCCGGGATCGCCACAGGCCTCGTCTCCGAGGCGTGGCAGCCGCCGACACCTCGCAAAGCCACCGTCTCCAGGAGATGGCCACCTTTAAAGGAGGAGATGGTCGCAGGATAAAGAGTCGCCACCAAAACATGAGAGATCCACTAGACATTGGCGTTGCCGGCCGCCGTCTCGACGAACGACGGAGCAGTTGAGCGATTTGGGGGAGACGAGTCCAGCTAGTGGAGAGGTTGCGCTTAACCAAGGGGTTTTCCGAAAATTAGCAGGGCTAGCTTGGTAAGCTGCGGGCGTGTATCTGCAAATTTACACGGTTTTAGATCGGCCGGTCCATACAGCTCGGATGCACGGATACACAAACTTGCCGGATGCACAGGATATGTTGCCTAAAAATAATAATGGGGAAAACTCCACATAAAAGCCAAAAGTGATCAGGCACCTGCCACT
This sequence comes from Avena longiglumis, assembly GCA_030063025.1. NCBI lineage: Eukaryota > Viridiplantae > Streptophyta > Magnoliopsida > Poales > Poaceae > Avena > Avena longiglumis. The sequence continues at coordinate 565,390,832 of CP125973.1, forward strand.
GACAGGGTTCAACGCTGAATATTACTCTTTTCCAACTGATCAGAGAAAACGGTTGTATTTTGGTAAACAAGAGAAAACTAACTTTTCCACCCCTTTTCCAACTGCTAATTCTAATAATATCACCTCCTAGCCGGTCGTATACACCCCACTCATTTCTCTCACTTCTCTCTATCCACCTCCTCCACTTCAACTCCTCTCGATCCATTTCCTTGTTAAAAAGGTATACAACTAAAATGCACCATCGTCAAGTTGTTGAAACATATGTCAACTTGTTGATAAGATTTGTTCGTGCGGGGTCCAGGAAGGGAGCCGTTGCATGCCATGGACATTGGCTTTAAGATAGGAGAATGGTACACATATAGATCGGTGAGAATGATGAATCATGGTATGTGGATAGAACTTGGTCAAGTAGCAGTTTGGGAAATCGATTCAGCCAGGAATCACGAAAAGAAACAATTGTGTGCCACTAAATGCTATGTTGCCATATAAAGTTGCAGCTTTTTTTGCTAAAGAGAGATGTAGCACGTAAAAACCACCAAATGGAAACTCGGAGGACACAAGGTACAACGTCTTCTAGGCATGGATGAAGGCAACGTGGATGTTGGTCGCGGAATTTAAGCTATTCACGTGAAGAAATATGTTTCTTGCATTATATAACGTTTGGCGTTTAAATATCGTTATATACCATTATTATTTTCTCAATTAAATAGACATGCATGAGGGCTTTGTCGGCAATACACTATTTCTCTTGCTAATCATGGGTTCGTGTCAATGTAATGTTGTTGTAGTGCCAAGTACCGAGTCCGGTCACTCTTACATAGTTTTGGATACTTCTCGATAATTTTCTCAAGTTTAATAGTTTTAAAGTTCATTATCCACAACATTTTCTTATTCATTTTTTTAGTTTACTACTGTTAAATCGGTAGTAATCTTTTTTAGATAATATAGATACATTCTAGAAACTGGATTTAGTTCAAACCTACACTGTATTGTTGACAACCCACTTTACAATTTCAAAGATTATTTTATAAATGATCCATGTGAAGGGAATATGCTCTGAGAGGCAATAATAAAGTGTTTATTATGTGTATTCCAAGTATATGATAGATGTTTATTTTGCATGCTATAATTGTATTAATACGGAAACGTTAATACATGTGTGTTTAATAAACAAACAGAAAGTTCCTAGTTATGTCTCTCTCATAAACTAGCTCGTTGATTAACAAGATGATCAAGGTTTCCTGATCATGGACATTGGATGTTGTTAATAATGGGATCACAACATTAGTGTAATGGTGTGATGAACATTTATCCGAAGTATAGCATTACGATCAAAGTCATTGAGTTTATATTGCTATAACAACTTACGAAGTGATCCTAATCCTTAGACCATGAGATCATGTCAATCACTAACACCGGAAGAGTTTCTTGATAACATCAAACGTCACACCGTAACAGGGTGATTATAAAGATGGATTCAGAACTAATAAAGTGTTATGTTGAGGCTCATGGATCGAGATTGGAATTTGTTCATCCCGATGACGGATAGATATACTCTGGTCCCTCTCGGTGATATCACATTGATTAGCTTGCAAGCAAGTGATTTGATCACTAGAATGTTATATCACAGGAACGAGAAAAGAGTGCATGTCGTGAGATCAAACTAGGTATGGAGATACCGATGATCGAATCTCGGACATGTAATATATCGTGAAACAAAGGGATTAAGATACTAGCGTAAAGGTTCCGGACGATCACAAGAAAGTCATCGTTGAATGTGTGGGAGTCGGTATGGGTCTCTAGATCCGCTTCGATTATTGATCGAGAGGGTCTCGATCATGTCCGCATTATTCACGAACCGTAGGGTGACACACTTAAGAGACACCGACATCCAATTGGAGCAAATGTTTCATGCCGAAAGAATGAACAAAGCGCGAATTTATTTCACTAGATACCAAACAGGTTTTGGTGAAATTGCATAAAGTGGTTATGCATGTGAAATAGAATTCTAGCAAGGGTTATTTGTGAATGTTTGTCATTAAAGTAATTGACAAAATTCTGAATAAAATAAAGAGTTTTATTTAATGAGAGTTTGCATTAAATTTGGTGGAAATTTAATGGGAATTTGAGTGGACTTTTGAGGGGAGGGAATTTAAAGGAGATTTGTGAGTGGAGTGTCCACCCACATGAAGAGGGGAGGGCAAGGGGCAGCCCCATGCGCCGGCCACCCCCTTGGGGTTCCCCCCCTCCTCCTATAAAAGGAGCGCCCCTCCTCACTTGTCTCTCACACCTCCTCATGAAGGATCTCTCTCCCCCTCTAGAATTTATCCCTCATGGTCTCGGACTAGCGAGATACATGTTCCCAGTGGCTATTCGGCAAGAAAGAGTTGTGCTTCCGATGCATCGCTGGAGCGAGGAGGCGGAGGTTGCTCGGTGCCTCGAACGTGTGTGCGAGCCGGATGCTGGCTGATTTCGGCGCTAGGACTTCCTCTCGATCTTGAGATCGGCAAGAGATCGTCTACATCAACCAGGAGTTGAACTCGTTAAACTTTGTCGGTCTTCAAGGGTATGTTCTCTCGGATATACATCCGCCGTTGTTTGTATCTAGTAGATAGATCTTGGTATATAGTTCACATCGTGAGGAAAATTTTGTTTTCTATCTGCGAACCCTTCAAAGGTATCGAGCCGGATCTATGTGTAGATACTTTACACGGTAGTACACATATGAGTATGTGGGATGATGATCATGTTGTTGCTCCTTTGTTGTAATTTTGGATATTGGTGGCATAGTGGGATGAAGCGGCCGGACAAACTTTACATGTCCTCGCACATGAGACCTGTTCCACGCTTGACATGCAACTAGTTTGCATAAGTGGCTAGCGGTGTCATCTCTCCTACTATAGTCAATATCTATTTTTGCAAGCGAGTTGTCAACAATTTGATTATCCTCGTTGTGGTTCATGTTCGTAAGTAAACGGTTCTATCTCGAAGCCCTAAGCCACGTAAAACTTGCAATGGATAAATTAGAGGCGTCTAGTTTAGATTGTTCTTTGGGCTAGTGTTATGATATGGTAGTGTTGTAAGTAGAAGTATGAGATGATACTCTTACAACACACATAGCGTGTAAAATCCATAGACCTTGGATTTACACATATAGGTATGATAGTGATCATACCATGATGCACATGATAGAGATCATCTGCGGGAACCATATAATTTCACTAATAAACATATGATGTTTGATAGCATCTTATATTGCTTGTTTAGCGCTTTGTTAGCATAATAAGATGATCCCTCATTTAAATATCAAGATAAGAATGTGTTCTTCCTTTAGTATGCACCGATTATGTTTTCGTCGCTCCAAGACATCACGTGATGATCGGGTGTTCTTGGATCCACGACCATATTTCGTGTGTAAAACGTTACACGCGAATACTAAGGTTCTAACTTGGCGAGCCTAGCATGTATGCACAAGGCCTCGGAACACGGACCGAAAGGTTAAGCATGAGTCATATAGTTGATATGATGCCCATTTGATGCTCGCCTTTGAAGCTATACCGACTCACGTGATGATCGGACTTGGTGTAGTGGATTTGGTTCATGTAATCACCAAAAAGGCACGAGGGATGTCGTTTTTGAGTGGGAGTTCATTCGTAATATAGATTAGTTGAACTCAATCTATCATACACTTAGTCTAAACTTTACAAATTCTGTTGTAGATGGCACCACCTGCTTTTAATTTCAATGTGTTCATGGAGAAAGAGAAACTAGCAACTTTACCGAATGGGCCATGAATTTGAGGATTCTCCTCTCTGCTGCACAAAAGCAATATGTGCTAGAAGCGCCGTTAGGCCCCCCACCTTTAGATGATGCCCCTGACGAGGAGAAGAATGTCTATCAGACTCGTCAGGAGGACCACAACTTAGTTCATTGCGGCATATTGTATGGGCTAGAGCCGGAACTTCGAAAGCATTTCGAAAACGGCAATGCATTTGATACAATGGGTGAGTTGAAAATGATTTTCGACACACATGCTGCTATAGAGAGCTACGACGCTTCAGAAAAGTTCTTTAGCTGCATGATGGAAGAGCACAGCTCCGTTAGTGAGCATGTACTCAAGATGTCGGGTTACGCCGATAAGCTTGTGTCCTTGGGAATATCGATTCCCATTTACTTAGGCATCCGTCGTGTTCTGCAGTCTCTGCCACTAGCTATAAGAGCTTCGTGATGAACTATAATATGCAAGGCATGAAGAAGTCTCTCCCCGAGCTTCTGTCAATGCTTAAAACTGCAGAAGTGGAGATCAAAAAGGAACATCAAGTGTTGATGATCAATAGGAACACTGGTTTCAAGAAAGACAAGAAGGGAAAACGGAAGGGAAGTAAGGGCGGCAAGCTGTTGCCGCTGAAAAGAAACCCGAGTTGGACCTAAGTCTGATTCTGTGCTACTATTGTAAGGGGTAGCCCTTTGGAAGCGAATCGCCCCAAGTATCGCGCATAAGAAGGCCGGCAAGGCAAACAAAGGTATATATGATATACATGTTATTGATGTGTACTTGACTAGTACTCGCAGTAGCACCTGGGTATTTGATATCGGTTCAATTGCTAATATTTGTAACTCGAATCAGGGGTTGCGGAACAAGCGACCGCTAGCAAGGGTGAGGTCAAGATGCGTGTGCAATGGATCAAGCGTTGATGTGATCGCCGTCGGGCTGCCTCTCCACTTGCCGTCGGGATTAGTTATAAACTTGAATAAATGTTATCGGTGCCCGCGAGCATGAACATTGTATGGATCGTGTTTGATGCGAAGTGGTTATTCATTTAAATCCGAGAACAATGGTTGTTCCATTTATATGAATGAAATCTTTTATGGTCATGCACCGATGATGAATGGTTTATTGCTATTAGATCGCGATGATAATGTTACACATATTCATAATGTTGATGCTAAAAGGATTAAACTTAATGATGATATATCCGCATATATGTGGCACTGCCGTCTAGGTCATATTGGCGTTAAACGCATGAAGAAGCTCCATTCGGATGGACTTTTGGAATCACTTGATTATGAATCATTTGATACATGTGAGCCATGCCTTATGGGCAAGATGACTAGAACGCCGTTTCCGGTTCAATGGAACGGGCGACAGATTTATTGGAAATCATACATTCTGATGTATGTGGTCCAATGAGTGTGTCGGCGCGAGGTGGATATCGTTATTTTGTTACTTTCACGGATGATTTGAGTAGATACGATTATCTACTTGATGAAACACAAGTCTGAAACCTTTGAAAAGTTCAAGGAATTTCAGAATGAAGTGGAAAATCATCGTAATAGAAAGATCAAATTTCTACGGTCCGACCGTGGAGGTGAGTATCTAAGTTACGAGTTTAGCACTCACATGAAAGAGTGTGGAATTGTTTCACAACTCACACCTGCCGGAACACCACAGCAAAATGGTGTGTCAGAACGTCGTAATCATACTTTATTAGATATGGTTCGATCTATGATGTCTCTGACGGACTTGCCGTTGTCATTTTGGGGTTATGCACTAGAAACTGCTGCATTCACTTTAAATCGGGCACCATCTAAATCCGTTGAAAAGACACCGTATGAATTATGGTTTGGAAACAAACCTAAGCTGTCATTTCTTAAAATTTTGGGATGCGATGTTTATGTGAAGAAACTTCAACCGGATAAACTCGAACCCAAAGCGGAAAAATGCATCTTCATAGGATACCCTAAAGAAACTATCGGGTATTCCTTCTATCACAGATCCGAGGGAGGTTTTTGTTGCCAAGAATGGATCCTTTCTAGAGAAAGAGTTTCTCGCGAAAGGTGTGAGTAGTCGGAAGGTAGAACTCGAAGAGGTTGTGGAACCTTCTCTTCAAAGTATGGCGAGTAGCGCAGCTGTAACACCCTCAGAATCGGACCTATGCAAGTTTGGGCAAAATTCACCAAACCCGCATAGAAACGATTCAAAGGTGCCCACCAGGCACTTTCGTGCGGGTGGAAAACGAAGTAATAACATTACACAACAGTCCTTGATGGGACCCATGCACGATATATATATAAGCGACTCCATGAGTCAAGAATACAGATATAATATACAAAGATCCAAATCACCTTGAAGACGATGGGGTGTCCGACTACGGACAAGATGCAAATGGGGCTAAGAGCCCTGAAGAATAACCAATGGCGTCCATAACCACCTTGTGCCAAGCGGAAGGGTAACCTGCTAACGGCGTCGATCTCAAAACCTTTAACAAAAGGGTGCCGACAAAGGGCAAAGGAAAACAAAGAAGGAGGCGTCGATCGAGGCCGATACTGCGAGGCTAGAATTCAGCGGTCCTCGCCTACATAGGTATGGTGGATCGAGCGGCAGCGCAGATGCACTAAACAACCTATAGAGACTCGATTCAAGCGGCGGATGTAGAGGGTAAGAAAAGACCGGATCCAACTGAAGCTAACACCAAACAAACCCATCTGGTGTTTCTCGAGACCAAACGAGGAAGTCAACCGAGGAACTCACAGTTGGCGTTTTACTTATTCGCCAGTAGTTGTGGCACCTTACTAGTCAGAATTAGATAAGCGTCCTGATAAAGTAAGCAGTGGGCACTTTTATTTAATCATTCCGTTGAAGTTGCAGCAATTACTAATCAGATACAGATAGTATGAGATAAAACCAAAACCCAGCAGTTGTTGGTACTTTTATTCAGCCATTTCGTTGTAGTTGCAATACTTACTAGTCAGATACATTTGTCGCAAGCGACAACCAAACAAGCAATTGTGGGCAGTATTAATTAGCCATTCTATTATAGTGAAGCTGATTACTAGTCATTATAAGTCAAATTTATAGCAGTAAACTTTAGTTATGCTTGTCTATGATCGAGATCTTGTGCTCCAAGTCGTCCATATCCATGGACACGGCTTTCGTAAAGTTTTACCGGCCGGGTGCACCAATAGCAACACACGCCGATCAACCTCGGAAAAACCAAATCAAAACCCAACGAGGCTTTCACGATCGAACAATCACAGGATTCAAATATTTGGGGCCACCCTTAAGTAGAACCATAACGGAGTAATCAAGCTCGAGACGGCCTCAAGGTTTGCGGGGCTGTGAACATCGGGAACCCCAACGGGGCTTGTCGACACCGCGAAATCGTGGTCCGAACCTAAGACAATGCAGTGCACCTCGCAATCGTAAATAAAGCGATAAAACATGGCATAAGTACAGATCGTAAATAAAACCTCAAACTAGTTTGTGGCCCCAAGAAATAAGACTGAATCAAGCTCGGCTCGGGGTCCCATATACCTCCCGGATGTGGATAGCATAAAAACAAGGAATGTATCAAGTACTCGGGGTCTTACGGGACACAAGTGGGCGTTCGGAAACCAAATATTATCTATCACCCACCGATGCCTGCTTATTCAATTTTAGTTGTTAAACAGAAATTAAAGTGCCGATAAGTAAAACTAGAATCATATCCAACATCAACATGCGGCAATACATCAAGAATCGGACATATGATGACACACATCAAGACTTGAGCAAGCAACTACGACGCAAGTCCAACTATCTACCAAACAAGGTAATAGGGTGTGTCCAAGGCAATATATGGCTGCAAGGGATATCAAAGTGCAGTATCTAGAGCATCGCAACACACGATAGCAATAGATCAACAGGAGGAATAAAGACTATAAAAGTAAGATAGGTAGAAAGGGAGATGCTCTTTGAAAACATTGTCGAAGGTTCATCCAAGAACGGTGAAGCTCACATCAACTCAACGGCCTTATCCGCGAAGAACCAAATCACTAGAAGAAACACGGATGCAATATTTAATACAACGGCGTAAGATCGGCATGATGCATGTATGATGTATGGCATGGCAAGAATGCGATGCAATTAGGTCAAGATTAAGCGGGCGGGTCCCGACAATTAGTTAGGTGGTTCATGTTATTAAGGACCCCAAATTAAGTGTTGTTTAGCAATGCACAGATGGAACTTCGCTACACATGTTTAAATGAGGCCAATATAAGGCTAGATTTGCCCGCATATGGACCCCATATTTAATTATTAGGTGAATCGGCATAAAGCCCCCAAACCACAGATATGCATGCGAGATGAATGACAATTCAATATGCAACAAGTTGTTATTATGTTATAAAATAGGGTTCGAGGAAAAGGGGTCACACATTAGGGTTCGCGATCTTGTTAGGGTTCCGGTTCGTGGTCCGGGTCGGTCTCGTGGTCGAGTTCGACGTTCCGTTCTCGGCATCGGGTAGGTCTTGGCGCATCCGGGTGCGGGACTTGGGGTCATGTCGACGGTCATGGCGTTCAGGGGGAAGTTCTCGGTGTCCGGGTGGAGCACTCGGCGTTCTATGGTTCCACGTCGACGGCCTTGGCTTCCTCGATGAAGAACTTGGTGTGTCCGTGTCGGGGTTCTCGGCTTCGGTCGTCGGGCGTCAGTCTTCGGGACCTCGATGTCCGGGAAGCAGAACTCGGGTCGGTGTCGTTCTCGTCATCGCGAAGGTCTTGCCGGGTCCCACCTTGGTTATCGGGGGGGCGAACTTGGGCTCGATGCCGGGGTCTCCAGGGTTCCCGGTCGGAGTACTTGAAGTTCCGTGATGGAGTTCTTGTCGGGGGTTATCCGGCCACCTTCGGCTCGGTGCGGTCTTGGGCTGCGATGAAGATCTCACGACGCGACGCAACGCTTACGGTCTTGTCGGACGATCTGCGTTCTCGGCGTGGCAGCGAGCCACGACGTTGCACGAGGCCTTGGATTGGGCACACGCAGCACGGAGGGCTGGGGTGCCTGCGAGACATGCGGCAGCACGGGCCGGGCCCCGCCACGACGTCGCGAGGGGGCTAGAGCAGGGCGGCGCCAGGGGTCCTCGGGGTTGCGAGGCCAAGGACCACGGCGGCGGAGGGACCCGGGCCCGCGGCGGCGGGATGCAGATCGCGGGGAGGCGCGGAGCTCGCGGGCCTGCAGGAGGTCGGGGCCGGCTCGAGGACGGTGGCACCTGGGGCCGGCGACGGGCAGAGCGTCATGAGGCACTGGGGACGGGCGCCGCCGGCGAGCACGGGAAGGCTGAGCGGCGACGCGTAGCGGCCTTGTGGCGCGCCGGAGCGGGTGGTGCTTAGGCGTCGACGGTGGCCGGTCGGCGGCGATGAGCGGAGGCGACGGAGGTGAGCGGTGGCGCTTCGGGGTGAGGCGGTGAAGGGTGGCGGGAGCTTGAGGGTGAGGCGCGCCGCGGATGGAGGCTGCGGCGAGGTTGTCGCGGAGGGATGGTCGTCAGGCGGCCGATCACGGTGAGGGGAGCTGAGGAGGAAGGTGGGGAGGCCTTGGCGCAGTGGAGGCCAGCCGTGCGCGGGGAAGAACCGTTCTTGGGCGGTGGACGGCGGGCGGGCGAGGTGGCGGCCAGCTGGGAGAGGAGGACCCGGACGCGGTGCTTGGCGGGCGCCGGGAGAGGACGCCAGGGGAGACGGGAGAGGCGCGCCGGCGGGCATGTGGAGGTGGACCAGGCGGCGTGGGGCCAGGTGCTGCAGTGGTTGGAGACGATGGGGAGAGGAGAGGGGGAGCGTGCGGGCGCGGGGGCTGGTGGGGGCCTGCAGGTGGGCAGGCGTGGGAGTCAGGTGCGTGGGGGTGGGGGGGGGGGGGGGGCCCGGGGGGGGGGGAGGGGGGGGGCGGGGGGGGGCCCGGCGGCTGGCTGGCTGTGAGGAGAGAGGGGAGAGAGAGGGGGAGGGAGAAAAAGAGGAGGTGGCAGGGTATGATTGGAGGGGGAAGAGGGACAGCTGAGGTGGCGAGCACCGATAGGTTGAGGTGATGTGGCTGCTAGGGAGGTAGATTTTGGGTGGCTTTAGGAATAAGGGACGGACCGCTTTATATTTCCGGGGTGGTCGTTGGTCGGGCAGCTCGATCGCCTCAAGAAAAACAATTAAATATTTTATTTAATCGAATTGGGCCGTTTGAAACCCGATAGCAACAAAACAAAATTATTCCGGAGACCCGGTGTTTGACATTTGAATAGAGATGGGGCGTTGGAAAACAAAACGGGGTTTTCGAAAATAGTTTTGGCAAACAATGCATGATGATGACGATGCAATGCACAAATTCAACGCGATTTTCTAGTAGTGGTTTTGCGGGATGCCACAATTCGACACCACTAACAATGGATCTCGCCCTCGAGATCCGCCTCATGGTACCGGAAGGAAGGTCGTCGATCTGATCCTTCGCGCTTCGTGTAGATCCTCGCGACACCACTAACAAGGGTTCATTGTCCGTGATCGTCGAGAGGACTCTCCGGAACAAGAGATCGAAGGTAGAGGCATCAACAAATAAAGCCACCCCTAACTTCCGTGAACGGAGTAAAATCGCGGGACCCACCGATTCGATGTACAAGAGCGAATGATAAGAGTAGTCGGATGGTGATCAGTCCATCGCGCACCCAAACCATTACTCTGCACACGAATAGGCGAATTTTGCAACCAACTCTCGGATTCAGACTGAAGATCTCGACAAGCGAGGTTCGGAACAGCGGGTGATGCAGATCAGATCGGATCCGGCGAGATGATGTCGCGTCCGAAAACACGGATAGCACAAACGAGGAACAAAGAATGATAACACCGTAGACGGATTCATCAGGCAACTTGAACACCGGATGGCAGAACACCGTTATCAGGAGAGGAAGCGAAACCCTGAAGGTACGACGGAACCCAACCACGAGAATTCCTGGACTCGAAGAAAGGGACGAGAGCGGATTTAAAACACGTAGAGGTAAGAGGAGAACAGCAGAGGGGTAAGGAGTAAAATCAGACCTAGTCAGAACTATCCAACCGATTTTCAAAAATAGTTTGACACTCTACTTGAGTTAGCTAGGTTATCCTACAGGTGGACTTGTGGGGTATCGCAACCGCTGAGCTCGATACCACTCAACACCCTCAGAATCGGACCTATGCAAGTTTGGGCAAAATTCACCAAACCCGCATAGAAACGATTCAAAGGTGCCCACCAGGCACTTTCGTGCGGGTGGAAAACGAAGTAATAACATTACACAACAGTCCTTGATGGGACCCACAGAACAGATATATATATAAGCGACTCCATGAGTCAAGAATACAGATATAATATACAAAGATCCAAATCACCTTGAAGACGATGGGGTGTCCGACTACGGACAAGATGCAAATGGGGCTAAGAGCCCTGAAGAATAACCAATGGCGTCCATAACCCTGCCCAGGCCAAGCCGGAAGGGTAACCCTGCTAACGGCGTCGATCTCAAAACCTGTTTAACAAAAGGGGTGCCGACAAAGGGCAAAGCAGAAAACAAAGAAGGAGCGTCAAGATCGAGGCCAAGACACGGCGAGGCTAGAATTGGCGGTCCTCGCCTACATAGGTATGGTGGATCGAGCGGCAGCATGCACTAAACAACCTATAGAGACTCGATTCAACTGGCGGATATCAGAGAGGGGTAAGAAAGACCTAACCGGATCCAACCTGAAGCTAACACCAAACAAACCCATCCTGGTGTTTCCCCCTCGAGACCAAACGAGGAAGTCAACCGAGGAACTCACACAGTTGGCAGTTTTACTTATTCAGTTGTAGTTGTGGCACCTTACTAGTCAGAATTAGATAAGCGTCCTGATAAAGTAAGCAGTGGGCACTTTTATTTAATCATTCCGTTGAAGTTGCAGCAATTACTAATCAGATACAGATAGTATGAGATAAAACCAAAACCCAGCAGTTGTTGGTACTTTTATTCAGCCATTTCGTTGTAGTTGCAATACTTACTAGTCAGATACATTTGTCGCAAGCGACAACCAAACAAGCAATTGTGGGCAGTATTAATTAGCCATTCTATTATAGTGAAGCTGATTACTAGTCATTATAAGTCAAATTTATAGCAGTAAACTTTAGTTATGCTTGTCTATGATCGAGATACTGTGCTCCAAGTCGTCCATATCCGCGGACACGGCTTTGAAGTTTTACCCGGCCGGGTGCACCAATAGCAACACACGCCGATCAACCTCGGAAAACCAAATCAAAACCCAACGAGGCTTTCACGACGAACAATCACAGATTCAGAAATATTTCAGGGGCCACCTTAAGTAGAACCCGCGAACGGAGTAAGCAAGCTCCGAGACGGCCTCAAGGTTTGGCGGGAACGGCTGTGAACGAGGGAACCCCAAACGGGCTTGTCGACACCCGAAATCGTGGTCCGAACCTAAGCAAAGCAAAAGCGCACCTCAATCGTAAATAAAGCAAGAAACATGGCATAAGTACAGATCGTAAATAAAACCTCAAACTAGTTTGTGGCCCCAAGAAATAAGACTGAATCAAGCTCGCTCAGGGGTCCCATATACCTCCCGGATGTGGATAGCGCAAAAACAAGGAACAGGTATCAAGTACTGGGTCTTCGGACACAAGTGGGTCGAAACCAAATATTATCTATCACCCACCGATGCCTCTGCTTATTCAATTTTAGTTGTTAAACAGAAATTAAAGTGCCGATAAGTAAAACTAGAATCATCTCCAACATCAACATGCGGCAATACATCAGCAACTGTGACATATGACGACACACATCAGCACTTGAGCAAGCAACTACGACGCGCAAGTCCAACTATCTACCAAACAGCAGGTAATAGGGTGTGTCCAAGGCAATATATGGCTGCAAGGGATATCAAGGGTACGGTATCTAGAGCATCGCAACACAGATAGCAATAGATCAACAGGAGGGAATAAAGACTATAAAAGTAAGATAGGTAGAAAGAGGGAGATGCTCGCCTGAAAACATTGTCGAAGGTTCATCCGAAGAACGGGGCGAAGCTCACATCAACTCAACGGCCTTATCCGCGAAGAACCAAATCACTAGAAGAAACACCGGATGCAATATTTAATACAACGGCAGAAGATCGGCATGATGCATGTATGATGTATGGCATGGCAAGGTGCGATGCAATTAGGTCAAGATTAAGCGGAACCGGGGTCCCGACAATTAGTTAGGTGGTTCATGTTATTAAGGACCCCCGCAAATTAAGTGTTGTTTAGCAATGCAACAGATGGAACCGGTTCGCTACACATGTTTAAATGAGGCCAATATAAGGCTAGATTTGCCCGCATATGGGCCCCATATTTAATTATTAGGTGAATCGGCATAAGGCCCCCAAACCATAGATATGCATGCGAGATGAATGACAATTCAATATGCAACAAGTTGTTATTATGTTATAAAATAGGGTTCGAGGAAAAAGGGGTCACACATTTAGGGTTCGGCGATCTTGTTAGGGTTCCGGTTCAGGTCCGGTCGGTCTCGTGGTCCGTGGTTCGACGGTTCCGCTTCTGCATCGGGTAGGTCTTGGCGCATCCGGGTGGGACTTGGGGTCATGTCGACGGTCATGGCGTTCAGGGGGAAGTTCTCGGTGTCCGGGTGAAGCACTCGGCGTTCTATGGTTCCACGTCGACGGCCTTGGCTTCCTCGATGAAGAACTTGGTGTGTCCGTGTCGGGGTTCTCGGCTTCGGTCGCCGGGCGTCAGTCTTCGGGACCTCGATGTCCGGGAAGCAGAACTCGGGTCGGTGTCGTTCTCGTCATCGCGAAGGTCTTGCCGGGTCCCACCTTGGTTATCGGGGGGCGAACTTGGGCTCGATGCCGGGGTCTCCAGGGTTCCCGGTCGGAGTACTTGACGTTCCGTGATGGAGTTCTTGTCGGGGGTTATCCGGCCACCTTCGGCTCGGTGCGGTCTTGCGGGCTGCGATGAAGATCTACGGACGCAACGCCTTTACGGTCTTGTCGCCGGACGATCTGCGTTCCTCGACGTGGCAGCGAGCCACGACGTTGCACGAGGCCTTGGATTGGGCACACGCAGCTGGAGGGCTGGGGTGCCTTACGAGACATGCGGGGCAGCTCGCACGCCCCGCCACGAGACGTCGCGAGGGGGCTAGAGCAGGGCGGCGCCAGGGGTCCTCGGGGTTGCGAGGCCAAGGACCACGGCGGCGGAGGGACCCGGGCGGCGGATGCAAATCGCGGGAGGCGCGGCTAGCGCTCGCAGGAGGTCGGGCCGCTCGAGGACGGTGGCACTGGGCGGCGACGGCAGAGCGTCATGAGGCACTGGGAGGACGCAGGGCTGCAGCGAGCACGGGAAGGCAGCGGCGTCGCTGGACTGGCGCGCGGCCGAGGCGGGTGGTGCTTGGCGTCGACGGTGGCCGGGTCCGGCGACGAGGGGCGCGGGGCGGAGGCGACGGAGGTGAGCGGTGGCGGCTCGGTTCAAGGGTGAGGGTGAAGGTGGCGGGAGCTTGAGGGTGAGGCGGCCGCGGATGGAGGCTGCGGGCGAGGGGTTGTCGCCGGAGGATGGGGTCGTCCAGGGCCGATCGTGAGGGGGCCGAGGAGGAAGGTGGGGAGGCCTGGCGCAGTGGAGGCGCCCGGCGGCGCGTGGGGAAGAACTGCATGGGCGGTGGGCGAGTGGTATGGCGGGCGTGTACTGGGGAGAGGAGGACCATGACTTGGTGGCCGGAGAGGACGCCACGGGAGGAGGCAGGGAGAGGCTGCAGGCGGGCGGTGAGGAGGTGGACGCCGGCGTGGCGGCAGCGCTGGGCAGTGGTTGGGAAGACGATGGGGAGAGGAGAGGGGGAGCGTGCGGGCGCGGGGGCTGGTGGGGGCCTGCAGGTGGGCCAGGGGGCGCGTGGGAGGGGTCTGGGTGGCGTGGGGGTTGAGTGGGAGGGGTCCAGGCGAGGGAGGAGGAGTGGGGCCCGGTGGCTGGTCCGTGAGGAGAAAGGGGAGAGAGAGGAGAAAAAGAGGGGGTGGCAGGGTATGGTTGGAGGGGGAAGAGGGACAGCTGAGGTGGCGAGCACCGATAGGTTGAGGTGATGTGGCTGCTAGGGGAGGGTAGATTTTTGGGTGGCTTTAGGAATAAGGGACGGACTGCTTTATATTTCCAGGGGTGGTCGTTGGTCGAACGCCTGCTCGATTCCCATAAAAAATAATTAAATATTTTATTTAATCGAATTGGGCCGTTTGAAACCCGATAGCAACAAAACAAAATTATTCCGGAGACCCGGTGTTTGACATTTGAATAGAGATGGGGCGTTGGAAAACAAAACGGGGTTTTCGAAAATAGTTTTGGCAAACAATGCATGATGATGACGATGCAATGCAAAAATTCAACGCGATTTTCTAGTAGTGGTTTTGCGGGATGCCACAGCAGCGCCGGAAGTTGTTCCGGAGTTGGCTCCACCTGTTGAAGAGGGAACTAATGATAATGATCATGAAACTCCGAAAGAGAGTACTACCGAACCTCGCAGGTCAAACAGACGCTGCGGCTCCGAGTCACGGAAATCCTTTCATGAATTTCATGGTTGATGAAAATGATGACCCTGCGACGTATGAAGAAGCGATGATGAGCCCGGATTCCAACAATGGTTAGAAGCCATGAAATCCGAGATAGAATCCGAGATAGATTTTCAAAAGGAAAACTGATGCTGATGGTAATGTGACCGTCTATAAAGCTCGACTTGTCGCAAAAGGGTTTCGACAAATTCAAGGAGTTGACTATGATGAGACTTTCTCTCCCGTAGCGATGCTAAAGTCAGTTAGGATTATGTTAGCAATTGCTGCATATTTTGATTATGAGATATGGCAGATGGATGTCAAAACTGTTGGAATTATGCCCTAGAGGCAATAATAAAGATGTTATTATTATAATTCTTGTTCATGATAAAGTTTATATTCCATGCTATAATTGTATTAAGCGGAAACTTTAATACTTGTGTGGTTTGTGAACAACACCGTGTCCCTAGTACGCCTATATGGACTAGCTCATTGATCAATGATGGTTAAGGTTTCCTAATCATAGACATGAGTTGTCAATTGATAATGAGATCATATCATTGGAGAATGATATGATGGACATACCCAAACTAAGCAAAGCAATTAGATCGTATCATCGTATTCATCTTTGCGAAGCTTTTCTTATGTCAAATATTGTATTCCTTAGACCATGAGATAATACAACTCCCTGGTATCGGAAGAAAGCTTTGAGGTCATCAAACGTCATCCTATGAGAGGGTGATCATAAAGGTGTCTCTCAAGTGATCGGAAAGTATCTGTTGGGTTGTATGTATCGAGATGGGATTTGTCCCTCCCAAGTCGGAGAGATATACTTCGGGCCCACTCGGTAATCGATATCAACACCGCTTGCAAGCATGTGGTTAAGGAGTTAATCACAAAGTGATATCGGATTACGGAACGAGTAAAGTACTTGCTGTGAACGAGATTGAACTAGGTATGACGGTACAAGTAAAATATTGAACTAGGAATCTCGGGCAAGTAAAATATCGCGAGACGAAGGGAATATATATATGGGATTGTTTGAATCCTGGCATCGTGGTTCATCCGATATGATCATCGATGAATGTGTGGGAGTCAATATGGGTGCCTGCACTTCAAGTTGATTATTGATAGAAGATCATGTCTGCATATTCTCGAACTCGCAGGGTCACACACTTAACGTGTCTCGACGCTAGGATAGATTGGATAATTGGTTTATGAATTTTTGTTCGGAGTCTCGGATGGGATCCGGGACATCACGAGAGGTTCCGGAGTGGTCCGGAGAATAATCTTCATATAAGGCAGTGCAGTTTTTGGAGTTCGGAATTGTTCCGGGTTAATCAATATTGTACCGGAAGCTTCTAGAACCTTCCGGAAGGGGACCAACGTGGCCCCACCTTCCGGGAGGGGGCATGGGCCTATGATGGAGTGTCCTGGCCGCATTGGGCCAGGGGCACAAGGCCCCATAGGGCCCAACCGATCCTAGAGAGTTTAAATCGTTTAAACTAGAGATAGGGTTTCTAGAAGAGGGGAGAGTCCATGCCCCCCACTCCTTATACTTTGGGATTGGGGGAGGGGCTAGGGCTGCGCCCCCCCTCTATATAAAGAGGGGTGGGGGCGCACCAACCCCCCACACCTCTCCTCCAAACCCTAGCCGCCTTGCTAGCTTTCCTCTCTCCCTCCCAACTGTTTGTAAGCGAAGCCCTGCTGCAGAAATTCTCCACCATATACACGCCGTGTTGTAGATCCAATCTATCTCTCCACCATACTTGCTGGTCCGAGGAAGGAGGAGACGCCGAGGTGCTGCACGTGCATCTCACGGAGGCACCGCCACTTGTGGTGCTAGATCGGATCGGATCGCGAGGAGGAGAAGCGATACGACTACATCACCCACGCCCGGATTTAACGTTCATGTCGAATCTTCAAGGGTATGAAGATCTAATCCAATCTCTCTCGTTGTTTGCATCTCCTAGATTAGATCTTGGCTTTCCCTCTTCGCTCCGTAGAAAATTTTGATTTACTATGCGAAACCCTTCAGGGTATCGAGCTAGATCTATGCGTAGATGTGTTTCACGAGTAGAACGCAACATGGTTGTTCTTGCGCTGATGTTTTCTGCTGCAAGCCTCTTGTTTGTGTTCTTATTATGATGCGGATAGTGAGATTGAAGCGGTCCAGGCCAACCTTACGCGACGTCGTTCATGAGACCGCTCGCACTTGACGTGTGGCTTGTTCCACACATGCGGTGGTGGATGCCGCCTCACTATAGTTGTCATGGGATTAACACGGAGTTTGGCAACCATAATATCACCGCTTGTGGCTTTCCGTAGGTAAGAATCGTTTAGCATCTAATCCCATAAGCCACGTAAAACATGCAACAACAAAGTAGAGGCGTCTAACTTGTTTTTGCAGGGAGTGTTTTCTGTGATATGGTATGGCCCAAGATGTGATGTGTATATTGTATGCGATGATCATGTTTTGTAATGTTTCACGACTTGCATGTCGATGAGTACACAACCGGCAGGAGCCATATGGTTGTCTTTATAATTGTGTATGACCTGCGAGTCAACTTCTTATACGCCATGTAATAGCTTTACTTTATCGCTAAATAGTTAGCAATAGTTGTAGATGCTATTCGTGGTGGAGGCAATCATGGTGGAGTGATGGAGATCATGCCGGAACGCACAAGATGGAGATCATTGCGCAAAGATTGGCTATACCATGTCACATAAAGTTATATGCATGTGATATTTATCCTTTTATGTATCTTATTATGCTTAGATCGCGACGGTAGCATTATAAGATGATTCCTCACTTAAAGATCAAGATAAAAACTGTGTTCTCCCCAAGTATGCACCGCTATGAAGTTCGTCGTGTCCAAGCATCACGTGATGATCGGGTGCTATAGACTCTACGCTCACATACAACGGGTGCAAGCCAGTTTTGCACACGCGTAAATACTTGGGTCTAGCTTGACGAGCCTAGCATGTACAGACATGGCCTCGGAACACAAGAACCGAAAGGTTAAGCATGAGTCATATGATGATATGATCGACACTTTGTTGTCCACCATTGAAACCACATCTCTTCTCGTGATGATCGGATTAGGTGTGGTGAATTTGGATCGTGTTCACTAAAAAACTTGAGGGATGTTGAATTTAGTGGGAGTTCATCTAGTAATTTGATTAAGTTGAACTGTTTGTCATGAACATAGTCTAAATTGTACTTGCAAATACTGTAGATCACATGGCCAAATCCAACTTCAACTTCAACGTTTTTGCTGAGAAGGAAAAGCTTAGAAACAATGGGTCTAACTTCACCAATTGGTTCCGTAATCTAAGAATCATTCTGTCTGGCGGACAAAAGGACTATGTCCTTAGTAAAGCGTTAGGTGACCCCCTGCAAGAATCGCGACCGATGAGAAAGCTGTCTATCAGTCACGCAAAGATGATTATGGTGTGATTAAGAGCACCATGTTGTTTGCTATGGAACCGGAACTTCAAAATCGTTTTGAAACCTATCCCGGGCCCTTTGAGATTCTCGAGGAGCTGAAAACCATGTTTCAGACTCAAGCCCGTTCTGAGAGATATGAGATCTCTGAGAAGTTCTTTAACTGCAAGATGGAGGAAGGGAGTTCCGTTAGTGAGCACACCATAAAGATGTCGGGCTACACTCAACGCCTTGAGCAACTGGAATGCACGATTCCAGAGGAGCTCAAGATTGACAGTTCTCGCAATCACTCCTCCCGGCTACAAAGGTTTTGTAGTGACTCATAATCAGATTGGCTCAATCGATACGATCACCGAGCTCTTCGCAGTCAAGGCTGCGGAGGTGGACATCAAGAAGGATAATCATGTGTTGATGGTCAACAAACCCTCCTTTAAGAAAGGTAAGGGAGCAAAGAAGCCCTTCAAGAAGGGTGGCGTAAGCGCAATGCTCCTCGCCGAGAAGAAGCTCAAGTCCGTCCTAAGCCGTACATCGAAGTGCTTCTATTGCAAGGACAAGGGTCCTTTGCGCAATCGTCCAAGTACTTAGCGGACAAGAAGGCTGGCACCATCAAAGGTATATTTGATATACATGTTATTGATGTTTTCCTTACTAGCCCTCGTTGTAGTGCTCGGGTATTTGATACGGTTCGCTTGCTAATATTTGTAACTCAAACAGAGCTACGGAATAGACGGGCTTGCGAGGATGAGGTGACGATGCGTTGGCAACGGATCAAGAGTTGATGTGATGGCGTCGCACGCTCTCCTTAGTTTTACCTTCGGATTAGTTTTAAACCTTAATAAATGTTATGTACTGCGTTGAGCATGAACATTATTTCGATCGTGTTTATTGCAAGACGGTTATTCATTTAAATCGGAGAATAATGGTTGTTCTATTTATATGAGTAACATCTTTTATGGTCATGCACCTCTTGTAAATGGTTTATTTCTTCTAAATCTCGAAAGGGATGAAACACACATCCATAACATTGAGGCTAAGAGATGCAAAGTAGATAGTGATAATACTACTTATTTGTGGCAATCGCTCTAGGTCATATTGGTGTAAAGCGCATGAAGAAACTCCATTCGATGGACTTTTGGAGTCTCTTGATTTTGAATCATTTGACACATGCGAACCATGCCTCATGGGCAAGATGATCAAAACCCGTTCTCCCAGATAATGGAGAGAGCAGACTTGTTGGAAATCATACATACCGATGTATGCGGACCGATGAGTGTTTCGACGCGTGGTGGATATCGCTATTTCCTCACTTTTACCGATGACTTGAGTAGATATGGGGAGATCTATTTAATGAAACATAAATCTGAAACATTTGAAAAGTTCAAGGAATTTCAGAATGAAGTGGAGAACCATCGTAATAGAAAGATTAAGTTTCTACGATCCGATCGTGGAGGTGAATATTTAAGTTATGATTTTCTCACGCATCTTAAAGCAAGTGGAATCGTTTCACAACTCACGCCACCCGGAACACCACAGCGCAATGGTGTGTCTGAGCGGAATCGAACCCTATTAGATATGGTCCGATCAATGATGTCTCTTACTGATTTGCCGTTATCATTTTGGGGTTATGCATTAGAAACCGCTGCATTCACTTTAAATAGGGCTCCATCTAAATCCGTTGAGACGACACCGTATGAACTGTGGTTTGGTGCTAAACCTAAGTTATCGTTTCTTAAAGTTTGGGGATGCGGCTTACGCCAAGAAGTTGATGCGGACAAGCTCGAACCCAAAGCGAATGCGCCTTCATAGGATACCCTAAGGAATCTATTTGGTATACCTTCTATCACTTATCCTAAGGCAAAGTGTTTGTCGCAAAGAACGGTTCCTTTCTTGAGAAGGAGTTTCTCTCGAAAGAAGTGAGTGGGAGGAAAGTAGAGCTAGACGAGGTTATTGAACCTTCTCTTGAATTGGAGAGTAGCGCAGCACCTGAAATTGTTCCAGTGCCGCCTACACCAACAATAGAGGAAGCTAATGACAAGGATCATGAAGCTTCGGACGATGCTGCTACTGAACGTAGCAGGTCGACAAGGTCGCCTGCCCCTCCTGAGTGGTACGGCAACCCTGTCTTGCCTGTCTTGTTTGTAGAAGACAGTGAACCTACGAACTATGAGGAAGCGATGATGAGCCCAGACTCTGAGAAATGGCTGGAAGCCATGAAATCCGAATTGGGATCCATGTGCGAAAACCAAGTATGGACTTTGGTGTACCCTCCTAGCGACCGAAAGGCCGTTGAGTGCAAATGGATCTTCAAGAAGAAAACGGACACGGATGGTAATGTTACCGTCTATAAAGCACGGCTTGTCGCAAAAGGTTTTCGACAAGTTCAAGGTGTTGACTACGATGAGACTTTCTCTCCCGTAGCGATGTTTAAGTCCATTAGGATTTTATTAACAATTGCTGCGTTTCATGATTATGAAATATGGCAGATGGATGTCAAGACTGCTTTCCTCAATGGCAACATTGATGAAGAGTTGTATATGATGCAACCCGAAGGTTTTGTCGATCCTAAGGATGCTAGTAAAGTATGCAAACTTCAGCGTTCCATTTATGGACTGAAGCAAGCATCTCGGAGTTGGAACCTTCGTTTTGATCAAGTGATCAAGAGTTTTGGATTTGTTCCAAATTGCTCTGAGCTTGTATCTACAAGAAAGTGAGTGGGAGCTCGGTGACGTTTCTGGTACTATATGTGGATGACATATTGATTATTGGAAATGACATCAACATGCTTAACGATGTGAAGAGTTATTTGAACAAGTGGTTTTCAATGAAAGACCTAGGTGAAGTCGCTTATATATTGGGCATCAAGATCTATAGAGATAGACAAAGACGCACGATAGCTTTAAGCAGTACATACCTAGACAAAGTTCGAAAGGTTCGTAATGGATAAGGCAAATAAAGATTCAAAGCCTATGTTGTCGTAAGATATTGAGCAAGGCTCGGTGTCCATTCTGATAAATGATAGGGAAGCTATGAGCAAAGTGCCTTATGCCCCGCCATAGGTTCCATCATGTATGCCATCTTGTGTACTAGACGGATGTGTCCAATGCTCTTAGTTTGACGAGCAGATATCAAAGTGATCCAGTGGAACATCGACAGCCGTGAAGAACATCCTAAAGTACCTAAATAGGACTAAAGAAATGTTCTTAGTCTATGGGGTGATGAACAACTTGTCGTAAAGGTTACGCCGACGCTAGTTTTGACACCGACAAAGATGATTCCAAATCTCGACAGGATACGTTTATATTTTGAATGGAGGAGCTGTGAGTCGAGAAGCAAGCAAAGCGTGATCGCAGGATCTATAGTAGAAGCGGAATACATGGCTGCCGCAGCGTCAAGTAAAGGAGTTTGGATCAAACTTCATCATCGAGCTTGGTGGTTCAAGTGCATTGGACCCACTGGAGATATTGTGTGACAACTGGCGCCATAGCACTTGCTAAGGAACCAAGATATCATCCAAAGACCAAGCATATCAACTGCAAGTTTCATATAATCCGAGATTATATTGCGGATGGAGATCAAGATTAGCAAAGTACATACGGATCGAATGCAGATCCATTGACTAAACCTCTTCCACGTGTAAAACATGATCAAGACCTTAGTGCCATGGGTGTGAGATTGTTGCCAGATGTAAACTAGATTATTGACTCTAGTGCAAGTGGGAGACTGTTGGAATTATGCCCTAGAGGCAATAATAAAGATGTTATTATTATAATTCTTGTTCATGATAAAGTTTATATTCCATGCTAGAATTGTATTAAGCGGAAACTTTAATACTTGTGTGGTTTGTGAACAACACCATGTCCCTAGTACGCCTCTATGGACTAGCTCATTGATCAATGATGGTTAAGGTTTCCTAACCATAGACATGAGTTGTCAATTGATAATGAGATCATATCATTGGAGAATGATATGATGGACAGACCCAAACTAAGCAAAGCAATTAGATCGTATCATCGTGTTCATCTTTGCGAAGCTTTTCTTATATCAAATATTGTATTCCTTAGACCATGAGATAATACAACTCCCTGGTATCGGAAGAAAGCTTTGAGGTCATCAAACGTCATCCTATGAGAGGGTGATCATAAAGGTGTCTCTCAGGTGATCGGAAAGTATTTGTTGGGTTGTATGTATCGAGATGGAATTTGTCCCTCCCAAGTCGGAGAGATATACTTCGGGCCCACTCGGTAATCGATATCAACACCGCTTGCAAGCATGTGGTTAAGGAGTTAATCACAAAGTGATATCGGATTACGGAGTAAAGTACTTGCTGTGAGATTGAACTAGGTATGGTGATTCGACGATCGAATCTCGGCAAGTAAAATATCGAGGCAGAGGGAATATATATGGGATTGTTTGAATCTCGGCATCGTGGTTCATCGATATGATCATCGATGAATGTGGGAGTCAATATGGGTGCCTGCACCCCGCTGATTATTGATAGAAGATCATGTCCATATTCTCGAACCCGCGGTCACACACTAACGTGTCTCGGCTAGGATAGATTGGATAATTGGTTTAGGAATTTTGTTCGAGTCTCGGATGGGATTCGGGACATCACGAGAGGTTACGGAGTGGTCGGAGAATAAGATTCATATAAGGCGGCAGTTTTTGGAGTTCGGAATTGTTCGGGTTAATCGGTATTGTACCGAAGCTTCTAGAACCTTCGGAAGGGGACCAACGTGGCCCCACCTTCCGGGAGGGCATGGGACTATGAGGGAGTGTCCTGGCCGCATTGGGCACAAGGCCCCATAGGGCCCAACCGATCCTAGAGAGTTTAAATCGTTTAAACTAGAGATAGGGTTTCTAGAAGGGAGAGTCCATGCCCCCCCTCCTTATCCTTTGGGCTTGGGGAGGGCTAGCTGCCCCTCTATATAAAGAGGGGTGGGCGCACCCCCCCACCTCTCCTCCAAACCCTAGCCGCCTTGCTAGCTTTCCTCTCTCCTCCCGACTATTTGTAGGCGAAGCCTGCTGCAGAAATTCTCCACCATATACACCACCGTCGTGTTGTAGATCCAATCTATCTCTCCACCATACTTGCTGGTCCGAGGAAGGAGGAGACGCCGAGGTGCTGCGTGTGCATCTCACGGAGGCACCGCCACTTGTGGTGCTAGATCGGATCGGATCGCGAGGAGAAGCGAGTACGACTACATCACGTTCCACGCCCCGTTCCGTTGTGCGAATCTTCAAGGGTATGAAGATCTAATCCAATCTCTCTCGTTGTTTGCATCTCCTAGATTAGATCTTGGATTTCCCTCTGTTCGCTCCGTAGAAAATTTTGATTTACTATGCCGCGAAACCCTTCAAAAACCGCGTTTCTCAATGGTAATATTGAAGAAGAGTTGTATATGATACAACCAAAGGGTTTTGTCGATCCTAAGGATGCTAACAAGGTGTGCAAGCTTCAGCGATCCATCTATGGATTGAAGCAAGCATCACGAAGTTGGAATCTCCGCTTTGATGAGGTGATCAAAGAGTTTGGATTTGTCCAAACTTATGGAGAAGCTTGTATTTACAAGAAAGTGAGTGGGAGCAATGTGGCATTTCTGATATTATATGTGGATGACATATTATTGATCGGAAATGATATAGATCTTTTAAACAGTGTTAAAAGTTATCTAAACAGCAAATTTTCAATGAAGGACCTGTTGCCTGCCAAAACCCACCGGCGAGCAGCGACGAGCAACACGGAGAGCCGGGAGGCTCCCGATCAGTGGGCCCTGGTCCCTCGGCGGCAAAAGCTCCGCACACGTCCGGCTTGGTTTGAGGCGTGCCGACCTATACCTGGTCGTGAAGGTGAAGGATTGCTCGATTGATTTCTGCATGGTAAACAAGTATCGTAAAATTCGAGCCGTAATCGGCTCCCTGTGTTTCTCAGAATCGGCTCCTAAAGCCGATTGCCCCATGGTTCTGCGTTAGATTTATGATAACACGGGTTTTGCTTGATCACTACAAGTTAAATCGATCTACGATAGTCTAATGTTTTCACCACGTCGAACGCCCCACGCGTGATTGAGCCGACGCGTAAAAGATGAAGAATATTAACCCTAGAGGCCTAATAACCAACGTAAAGCCAATTACCGAACATCTTCTCTAGAACGAATAAGCCACGCCCTTATGCATTCTTGGATCGTTCAACCCGCTTGTAAGGCCTGATTACGTAGATATTAAACTAAACCTTGGTGAACAAGGCACAACTATAACAGATCGAATCGACTAAATAAAGATCAAGCAAGGTGCTACCCTTGCACTTTGGGAAAAGGTGCAAGGGTAGCGAGATAGCTAGAGGTAGCATAACTTCGACGATAGTAATGAAAAAGCACCGATGCTAGCCTCAAACAATCTATGATAATGGTATTACTCGCCATCAACAACGCTTCAGTACGAGTAAAACCAGGTAACGCATAAGTAGATACTGCCTAGATCGCAAGATGCGATCTAGGCAGCATGGCACTTACCCGAAAGAAACCCTAGAAACAAGGGGTGGCGATGCGCCGAGATTGTGTTTGTTGTGAACGTGGTTGTCCTCTTCTTTCGATAACCCTAGGTACATATTTATAGTCCGGAGACTCTCTACTTTTTGGAATAACTCTACAACTCTATCTCTACCTAAACATAAACGGAACCTAAACAAACACGAAACCTACTATGATACAAGATACACGGGCAATTTAGCCCAAATCCACGCACTAGGCCGATCCAACAATACATTGAATATATGTATCTTCCAAGCCCATCTTGATCACGGCCCATCTCCGTCTTTGGCCAAAATACGGTGATAACACATGCCCCCCTGGTTTTGGCAATGATAATTCCAAAACCACTCTGTGTTTTTTTTTTCTTCTTCTCCTCCTTTTTTTATCGGCCGCGTCGAGAATGCGTGGCGAATGTAATCGCCACGCTACCCCTTCATCATGATGCCTGTCTTCTCAACTCCTGCGCGAAGGCATGATTTGACGATTTTGGCGGTAACTGGGAACCGCTATGGCATTGAACCGTCTCTCCACTATTCCCTTATTTAAATCGCTGAACAGTTCAATCCCCATCTTCCTCCGGTTGCGAAAACCCTCTTTCGCCGAAAACCCTCTTTCTTGCCATGGCCTCCTCTGCTTCCTCCGTGTGTCTTCCCACGCCCAATTCGATTAGCGACCAGAGCCGACGCGAGCACCGCCACGGCGTCTGATACTTCGCCAACGATGGTGGGACGAAGGGATCGATTCGCCCGTCAGTCGAGCGATCGTCCCCGATCGACGGTGAAGAGAGCCTCTGATTCCTCGCTGACGGGGAGGCGAGGCAGAGCACGACGCCTGGTCGTGGACGGCGTCGAGTCCTCCGACGAAGAGGAATCGGAGAGGACACCTCCTCCGACGAGTATCCGCTGACGAAGCGCTTCCGCGGTCGTGAAGACATCAAGATGATGGCGAGGACGAAGAGGTCCCCGCCGGTCTCTTCAGCAGCAGCAGCGAGGATGATGCCGGCAGCAGCGCTGAAGACATCGAAGAGGACGGCGGCGACGACAGCGGCGACGATCTCGCCCTTTAGATTAGGAACGATGCGCAACGGTAGTAGTAGGCCCTTTGTAATCGATCGTCCTTTGTAAGCAATCATCTTTTGAATGAATGAAAATCTATTTCCCGAAGATTGCCTTGTTCGCCCCTGATCTTGCCGATAGCCACGATAGGTCGATGCCCTAGAAGTCGATGATACTGCATCGGCTCTCAACATACTGCACGCATACGGTTAAACAAGTCAAATAGCAAAGAGCCGATGACTATCCATCGGCTTCTCCCAAAAAACGTTGACAGGGTCAAACTTTGGTCGCATCTTTAGGCACATTAAAACGGCCACTTCTTGATTTCAAACGATGACCTGCGACCTTTCTCAAGACGGGCGACCCAAATCTCCAATTGCCCATCGAAAAACGTGCCCTGCACAAACGACCAGTGACAAGTAAAGATGAAGATGACGAAGCTGAGATTGCCGAGGTGGATCGTGTCCATGCTGGCGCCCTCCACGCCCTCGAAGCATTTCTTCAGCAGCTTGTATGCGCGAACTGGCACCTGTTTGTAACACGTGTGAACCTCTAGAGTCGATGACCGTGCATCGGCTATATATTTTGTTTTTTATTCGGCTGATTTTCAAGATCGCCCTTATATTTTTCTTGTCCATCGTCTCACGTGCCTTTACTTAGCCGATTTCATGTATCGCCCTCAAGTTTCTTGTCCAACATCCCACATGCTTGGGAAATATTCCTTGAGATGTTGACCGTTGATCGCCATCGAACTTTACGCCATCCAACCGCTCGAGCATGTATGCGTTTCCTCTTAAAACTTGGTCGACCATTTGCGGACCGTGCCAATTTGGAGACCATTTACCATATGTTGCATCCTTAGTCCCCAAGGGCAACACAGCTTCCCATACCAGATCACCAACGTGGAACTCCTTTGGCTTCACTTTCTTGTTGTATGCACGAGCTACTTTGGCCTTGTTCTCTTTGATTTTCTCCAGTGACCATAGCCTGAGCTCGGTTAAATCCTCACCATCACTCATCAGGGTTGCGTATTCTTCAGTTGTTAGATCGTCCTGAAAAGTGACGCGTCTCGATCCAGCCGTAATTTCCCAGGGTAGGACGGCTTCTTGTCCATATACTAGATGGTATGGTGAGGTTTTTATTGCTCCATGGCATGACATGCGATAAGCCCATAACGCCTCTGACAAAACCTCGTGCCAACGCCTTGGGTGCTCATCGACTTTTCTCTTGATCAGCTTGATGAGGCTCTGATTGGACGCTTCAGCTTGCCCATTTGCTTGAGCATAGTATGGAGATGATCTAATCAGCTTGATACCCATGTCCTCAGAATTTTCTAAACTCACGAGAAATAAAGACCGAACCTCCATCGGTCGTGATAGTTTGGGGAATCCGAATCTATGGATGACATGTTCTTTCACAAAATTGATAACATCCTTGAGTTCTCGACTTCATCGGGACAGCCTCCACCCATTTTGTGAAGTAGTCGGTGATAGCCGAATCCACATGTGGCCTTTGCTTGATGGAGGATTGATTTTGCCGATCATGTCCATGCCCCAACCTCGGAATGGCCAAGGCTTGATGATGGGTTCATTGTCGACGCTGGTACCATCTGGATTTTCAAATTTCGACATGCTTGACACCCTTTGTAGTAGTTGAAACAGTCTTCAAGCATGGTGGGCCAATAAAACCCCGATCGCTGATCAACCATTTCATATTATGAGCCGATTGGTGAGTTCCAGCGCCTTGTACCTCGTGTAGGAGCTGATTGGCCTCGGTGACCCGGGCATTTGAGCAATAGCCCTTCCAGTCCTGTAAAACATGTCATCCCAATAAGCACGTACTTCATGGCTTTGTACCTTATCCGCTTAGGTGCCCCGAGCGAATCTTTCAAGTAATTGAAGATATCGGCTCTCGATCGTCAGCGTCCGTGAATGCACGACGTCGGCTCCTTCTACCACGTCCTTGTATCCTGAAGCCATCTGCGCAAGATCGTTCGCCTCGGTATTCTGCGATCGTGGGATCCAAGTGAAGTTTACGTCGAATTGCGTCATCATCGCGGCGAAGGCAGCCATAATGGGAAGAGGACTCGCTCTCGCACTTGTAGTCCTCCGTGAGCTGGGAAATCACCAACTTGGAGTCTCCAAAAATTTCCACTGCTTCCGCTCCGGCTTCGAGGAGTAACTCCATCCCCTTGCATATCGCCTCGTACTCGGCTACATTGTTGGTGCGAGAGGTAGACAATCTGATGGAGAAGGAAAATGTTGCCCCCGGGGCGACACGAGTAAAATGCCGATGCCGCAGCCATCGTCACAAACTGATCCGTCGAAAAACATAGCCCACGCTCTTATGGACAGTGCGGCTATGTTAGTGTTGATCCTTTCAGCGATAAGATCGGCCAGCGCCTGTCCCTTAACTGCTTTCGCGGGTTGATACCGGATGTCAAACTCTGATAATGCAAACATCCATTTGCCCAGTCGGCCTTTTAACATAGGAGCCGACAGCATGTGCTTTATAACGTCTGATTTGCATATGATGATGATCTCTGCTGATAACAAAATGTGGCGCAACTTGGTGCAGGTGAAAAACAGGCAGAGACACAACTTATCGATATCGTGGTACCTTGTCTGCGTCCGGCATCCTCACCTTATGTAAAAGACGACTCGCTCCAGCCCATCATAAACTTGCACCACCGAGGCGATGGGCGTGTCGACCAACGACAAGTAAATGTAGAAACGATCGGTCAGAGGTGGAATTAACCGCGGCTTTGTCAAATATTCTTTGATCTCGTCAAAGGCTCGTTGTTATTACGCCCCGACGAATTCCTCGTCGATTTGATTTTACTAGTCCCATGAACGGCTCAATCCTTCCCAGTTGGAGATGAATCGTCGGCGAAGTTGATCTTGCCGATAAGGGATGCAGTTCTTTCTTCGTGGTGGGTGGCTTCATTGTCCGTGACCGCCTCGACTTTTCAGGCGATCTTAATTCGCGTTCATGGACCAAAACCCAAGAACCGACCGGCCGTCACCCCAAAGCACACTTCTTTGGATTCATCCGTAGGGTCAATTTTCTTGTTCGGTCCAGACGTTGCGATCGTCCAAGTGTCCGCAGCCGAGGCGTAGTTGACCACCACGTCATCGATGTAGATTTCAACCGGTTGCCGATCGGATCATGGAAAATATAATTCATGGCCCTTTGCACGTGGCGCGGCATTTTCATCCAAACGTCATGACTACATATTCAAATAACCCCACGGACCACGAGACTCAATGCAGTCTTGTGTATGTCTTCGGAGCCATGAAGATCTGGTTGTACCGGCATTGCCGTCCATGAAGCTCAAAATTTTATGACCAGGTCTGCATTGATTAATGTTTACGCCACGCATCGGATACTCATCCTTTGGGGTAGCTCTTGAGATCTCGAAAATCTATAGCAACACGCCATTGGCCACCCTTCTTCTCTACAGTGCGATACTAGAAATCCTCGGCATACACGCATGGTCCGATCAACTTGGGTCAACATTTTCTCGACCTCTTTCTTGACTTCTTCGAATTTCGGCCTTCATTTGTCGTGCTCGCTTTTGAAAGCGGCGAAATCCTTTTTTGGGAGTCGATGCTCGATGATGCTCTGTCCAACCGAGCATCTCTGTGTAGTCCCAGGCGGCTTGATGCGGATATTGTTTCAACAGGGCTATCGCCGGGCCCCGCAGACTCGGCTCTAACTTTCGCCGATAAATGTTGGTGGCTTATCCCCGGGACCAATGTCGATCTCTTCTAGCTCATCGCGGATGTAAACCCATACCCTAGCTTTCCGTCACCGTCAAATCGACGCTAAACACGGGGCAAGCGGTAGGTGAGGACAACAAAAATAATTTGGGCGATCGCTTGAATCGGCCCCTTTCTTGCATCGGTCAGGGCGGTTTATACCTTATTATTTTACAGTGGCGAGCATCTCTACTTTCGACTACATGAGCCGCTTGTCGATGATCGCTTTTTATTTTTGTGGCGATCGCGAGGATCGGCCGTACCACTGGATGATCGTGGGCTTTTCTACTCTGTAAGGCGATGGATAAGACCAGCCTCACCCGTTTTTGTAGCTTCAATACGCCGCAGCCGTCTAGATTGATTCCAGATCGGCTCTTGGTCTTCGCTTCCCAGACGTTCATGCCAGCTATGGAGATCTCGATAGAATAAATGCGTGGATGACCTCCACTTCGTCTCCATCCTTTGGATCGAGCCGGTGCATTGTGGACGGATGCAACAATTAACGTGAATCAATCCCTTCCTAGCAAGGCGGTGTAAGTGCTCTTGCTGTCTGACGAAGAATGACGTGGTACGGTTTTCCTGCCCACCGTCAAGTCTACATTCGACGCTTGCTTCGTTCGGACCGTTGAAGTCGCTCAACGTGACGTTGGTTTTGATCAGATCTGCAGTGGAGCGTCCCAAACGTCGTAGCATGGAGTATGGCATGATATTGACTGCCGCTCCGGTGTCCACCAACATCTTGCTGACAGGTTGCCCATTGATGTAACCTCGCAGGTACAGGGCTTTCAGATGTTTGTAACCCTTCTCTCGTGGCTTCTCAAAGATAACCCACCGTGGACCGCAGTCAAACTGTGCCACTGGTAGCTCGTCGGTTCTTGGCGCGCAGAATTCTGACGGGAGTACAAACACCATGTTTGTGCCAGCCGATGTCTTTGCATCGCTTTTTACGGTTTAGGCGCCACTCTTTCCTTGTCGGGCGGTCTTCCGTTTCCAAAGTCTGCCTCACTTTGTGGCCAGATCAGGCCGTGCTTTCTTCAAAGCGTGGAATCTGCGCTTGACTTCCTCTAAGTTACGCAGCCGCTGCACTCTCACGCTCGGGTGTGTCTGAGTCCGTCGGGACACCACCTTGGACGGTGATACCTGTCTCCGTCTTTGTCATCCTTTGGCTTCTCGAGGTCTTCTGCTCGAGCGGACTCCTTGTGACGGCCCTGGGGCGGAAGAGGCCTGTGGCATCCCGCAAAAACCACTACTAGAAAATCGCGTTGAATTTGTGCATTGCATCGTCATCATCATGCATTGTTTGCCAAAACTATTTTCGCAACGCCCGTTTTGTTTTTCCAAACGCCCCTTTTTAATTCAAACCATAAAACCGGTCGCGGATTATTTTGTTTTGGCCGCGAGCGGTTTGCAAGCGGTCCAAGTAAACGAATAAAATTAGATTATTTTGTAGGGCGGTCGAGCAGGCCAGCCCGACCCGAGCGACCGCCCATTTAATTATCGATCCAAACCTGCGCCCGGCTAAACTCCTAAACCCACCTAAAACTCTACCCACAACCCCCGCCACCTCACCCTGCCCAACCCCCATGTGCCACCTCACTTTCCTCTCTCCCTCACCCTATCCTACTCTGCCACATCACCAACCCCCTCTCACCCTTCCCTCTCTCTCCCTCTCAAACCCACACCCCACCACGCCAGTGCCCGCACAACCTCACGCACACACGCTGCGGCGCGCCCCAGTCCTCCCCTCTCTCTGCACGTGGGACCGCCCGGGCCCCACCGAGCCAGACCCTGTCCCCGCAGTCTCTCCCTCCTCCCACCTCGCGCCTGTTCCCACCTTCCTGTCGCCTTCTCCCTCTCCCCGCGAGGCAGCATCGATCCCCTCCTCTGCTCCTTGTCGCGCGCCGTCGCGCAGCACCCTCCACCCGCCGCCAGGTCGCCTACCCTCTCCCCTCGCCTCCATAGCCTCGCCGCTCTCCTCCTTGGCGCTCCCCTCCTTGGCGCTCGCCGGCACCGCTGCCCCGAGGCCGCCCGTCCCCGGCCGCGTGTCCCCCGCCGACCTCGCCTGCGCTCTTTGGGCCACGAGCCGCCAGCGTCGCCTGTGCCTCGCCGCCACGCGCCGCCTCGCCCGCCCTCTCGCAGCGCTCCACGGCCTCCCGACCCGGCCCGCGCCGCCCGGCGCGCTTTTCCTCCCAAGCCCGCCCCGGCGAGCCTCCTGCCTCCGTCCGTGCCACCTCGCGCCCACCGTCCCGCCGGCGAAGCTCCTCCCGCAGCAGCCCTCCTCCGCCCGCGGGCTCGCCGCCGGCCAGATCCCCGCGGCCGCGTCACCCTCCGCCTCGTCGCGCCTCTCCACCGCGATTCCGCCCCGCGCCCCTGCCTTCGCCCGGCGCCGCCCGGTGCCGAGCACGCTGCGTGCCGCGTCCTGCCCTCCACGGCGCGCTTGGTCCAGCGCCTCTCGGCCCGTCCGCCGCGGTGTCCTTCCGTCGCCTCCCGTGCGCCGGGACCGCCAGGACCTCTTCTCCGGCGAGCCGCCGAGCCCGTCCGCTCCCGTCGCCAAGCCAACGAGCCCCGAGCCCCGCGCCCCTGCATCTCGCCGTCCCCGCCGAGCTCCTCCCGAGTGGCCCTGCTCCGCGGCTCCGCCCTGTCCTGCCGTGGCCCTGCAAGCCGCTGCGGGTGCCCTCTCCGACCGTTTCAGTTCAGAGACTGTGTTCCCGTGTTGCTAGCCCATTACCACAGTACCTTTTGGAGATGTGACCAAGGGTTCCAAGAAAACAACCGCCAAGAACTCCACGTAGTTTCGGATGCGACAAGGACCCCTCGGAGCTGCCAAGGTCGCCAAGAACCCCGTACCCGAAGACCGATCCTCGAAGACCGAATTCTAGGCACGCCAAGACCGAACCCGGAGATCTCCGTCACGGAACACCATGATCGCCAACCCGGAACGCCAAGTGCTCCTTTTCCGGACCCGAAGACCAACGGTTAAGTTCACCACCGACAAAAGACGGGCTATGAGATCTACTTCGCGGGCACATGTGACAAGAACTACCCCCGATCCGTAGACCGAACCCCGGAATTCGAGTCCGACACCGACAACTAGAACCGGGGAACCGACAAGATCGACCTCACCGACGCCATGATCTCCCTCACGTAATCCGAAGCGCGGACCCGCCAAGACCTCGCAACGGCAAGATCGACCCCGTGGGGCCCGACAAGGTCTTCCCGACGACAAGAACGACACCGCCCCGAAAGGACCCGATGCGCCCCGACACCGAACTAGGTCCGGCTTCCCGGAACGCCAAGATCCACCCCGCTATCCGAGAACGCGTCCGTCGAACCCCGAACCCCAGATCCGTCGAACCCTGGACCCTGAGACCAACCCCGAACCCCGGAACCCCAAGATCGTCGAGCCCCCTCTGATGTGTGACCCCTTTTCCTCGAACACTATTTTATAACATATCAATTTGTTGCACATTTAATTGTCATTCCCGCATGCATAGCATTGGTTTGGGGGCCTTATGCCGATTCACCTAATAATTAAATATGGGGCCCATATGCGGGCAAATCTAGCCTTATATTGGCCTCATTTAAACTCGTGTAGCGAACCGGAGATATATTCTGTCTTGCTAAAACAACATTTTAATATGCGGGGTAGCTAAACAACTTGCACCATCTAATTAATTGTCGGGACCCCGGTTCCGCTTAATCTTGACCTAATTGCATCGCACCTTGCCATGTCATCCATCATACATGCATCATGCCGATCTTCTGCCGTTTTATTAAATATTGCATCCGGTGTTTCTTCTAGTGTTTTGCTTCTTCGCGGATAAGGCCGTTGAGTTGATGTGAGCTTCGCCCCGATCTCCGGTTGAACCCTTCGACATGTTTTCAGGCGAGCATCTCCCCCTTTCTACCCATCTTACTTTTATAGTAATTTACTCCTTCCTGTTGATCTATTTGCTATCTGAGTTGCGATGCTCTAGTTTTCGTACCCGTGAAATCCCTTGCAGCCCTATATTGCCTTGGACACATCCTATTACCTGTTGTTTGGTAGATAGTTGGACTTGCGCGTCGTAGTTGCTTGCTCAAGTGCTGATGTGAGTCGTCATAAGCCACAGTTGCTGATGTATTGCCGCATGTTGATGTTGGAGATGACTCTAGTTTTACTTATCGTCACTTTACTTTCTGTTTAACAACTAAAATTGAATAAGCGAGAGGCATCGGTGGGTGATAGATAATATTTGGTTTCGAACGCCCACTTGTGTCCGTAAGACCCAGTACTTGATACCGTTCCTTGATTTTGCGCTATCCACATCAAGGTATATGGGACCCCCAGGCGAGCTTGATTGATCTTATTTCTTGGGGCCAAACTAGTTTGAGGTTTTATTTACGATCTGTACTTATGCCATGCTTTGCTTTATTTACGATTGTGCGAGTCGCACCTTTGTCTTATTTAGGATCGGGACACGATTCCGCGGTGTCGACAAGCCCGTTTGGGGTTCCCGATCGTTCACCGTATACCCAAGACCTTGAGGCCGTCTCGAGCTTGCCTACTCGTTGCGGATTCTACTTAAGGTGGCCCCTGAAATATTTCTGAATCTGTGATTGTTCACCGTGAAAGCCTCGTTGGGTTTTGATTTGGTTTTCGAGGTTGATCGGCGTGTGTTGCTATTGGTGCACCCGCCGGGTAAAACTTTCTCGAAAGCCGTGTCGCGGATATGGGCGACTTGGAGCGATATCTCGATCATAGACAAGCATAACTAAAGTTCTGCTATAAATTTGACTTATAATGACTAGTAATCAGCTCCACTATAACGGAATGGCTAATTAATACTGCCCACAATTGCTTGTTTGGTTGTCGCTTGCGACAATTGTATATGACTAGTAAGTATTGCTTCTAGCGAATTGGCTGAATAAAAGTAACAACCACTGCTGGGTTTTGGGTTTATCTCATGCTATCTATACCTGATTAGTAATTTTTGCCACTATCACGGAATGATTAACTAAAACGACCCACTGCTTATTTTATCAGGATGATTATTTAAACCTGACTAGTAAAGTGCCGCAACTATAACTGAATAATTAAAACTGCCAACCGTGTGAGTTCCTCGGTTGACTTCCTCGATCGGTGTCGAGGGGGAAACACCAGGATGGGTTTGTTTGGTGATAGCTTCAGGTTGGATCCGAATAGGTCTTCCTTACCCCTCTCTGATCACCGCCAGTTGTATCGAGTCTCTATAGATTGTTTAGTGCATGCTGCCGCTGCCGCTCAGTCCACCATACCTATGTAGGCGAGGACCGCTGAATTCTAGCCTCGATTGTTGGCCTCGATCTTGACGCTCCTTCTTTGTTTTCCTTTGCCTTTGTGGCACCTTTTGTTAAGCAGGTTTTGAGATCGGCGCCGTTAGCGGGTTACCCTTCCGGCTTGGCACAGGGTTATGGGCGCCATTGGTTATTCTTGAGCTCTTAGCCCCATTTGCTTCTTGTCCGTAGTCGGACGCTCTTATTTTCAAGGTGATTTGGATCTTGTATACTATACATATTCTTGACTCTTTGAGTCGCTGTTGTATCTCATTGTGGGTCCCATCGAGTGTTGTGTAATGTTATTACTTCGTTTTCCACCCTTGCGAAAGTGCTGGTGGGCACCTTTGAATCGTTTCTATGCGGGTTTGGCGAATTTTGCTAAAACTTGCATAGGTCCGATTCGAGGGTGTTACAGTGGTATCGAGCCCAGCGGTTGCGATACCCACAAGTCCAGGCTGTGGGATAACCTAGCTAACGGAAGTAGAGTGTCGAACTATTTTTAAAAATCGGTTGGATAGATCTGGTTAGGTCTGATTTTACTCCTTACCCTCTGTTCCCTTACCCCTCGTGTTTTGAATCCGCTCTCTCTCTTTCTTGAGTCGGGAATTCGTGGTTGGGTTTCCGTCGTACCTTCAGGGCTTCGTTTCCTTCTTTGATAACGGTGTTCGCCATCCGGTGTTCAAGCTGCCTGATGAATCCGTCTACGGTGTTACAATTCTTTGTTCCTTGTTTGTGCCTTCCGGAGTTTTCCGACGCGACGTCCTCTACGCCAGATCCGATGCAGATTCTGCATCACTCCTTTGATCCGAACCTCGCTTGTCGAGATCTTCAGTCTGACTCCGAGAGTTGGTTGCATAATCCGCCTATTCGTGTGCAGAGTAATGGTTTGAGTGCGGGATGGAGTAGCTACCATACCACTACTCTTATCATTCGCTTTTGTACATCGAATCGGTGGATCCAGCAGTTTTACTCCGCCCATGAAAGTTAGAGGTGGCTTTATTTGTTGATACCTCTACCTTCGACCTTTTGTTACCGGAGAGTTCTCTCGACGATCACGGACAACGACCCTTGTTAGTGGTGTCGCGAGGATCTACACGAAGCAAGAAGACGCAGATCGCCGACCCTTCCTTCCGGTACCATGAGGCGGATCTCGAGGGCGAGATCCCTTGTTAGTGGTGTCGAATTGTGGCATCCCGCAAAAACCACTACTAGAAAATCGCGTTGAATTTGTGCATTGCATCGTCATCATCATGCATTGTTTGCCAAAACTATTTTATAGCGCCCGTTTGTTTTTCCAAACGCCTTTTAATTCAAACGCAAAACCGGGTCGCGGATTATTTTGTTTGGCATGGCGGTTTAAAGCGGTCCAATTAAGCGAATAAAATTATATTATTTTTGTAGGGCGTCGAGCAGGCCAGCCCGACCCGACCGCCCAGATTTAATTATCGATCCAAACCTGCCCAGCTAAACTCCTAAACCCACCTAAAACTCTACCCACAACCCTGCCTCACCTGCCCAACCCCATGTGCCACCTCATTTCCTCTCTCCCTCACCCTATCCTACACCGCCACATCACCAACCCCTCTCACCCTTCCCTCTCTCTCCCTCTCAAACCCCACCCCTTGGTGCCGCACAACCTCACGCTTTTGCTGCCACGCCAGCCTTGATCCTCCTCTCTCTGCACGTGGGACCGCTGGGCCCCCAGGCAGACCACATCCCATGATCTCTCCTCCCACCTCGCTGTTCCCACCTTCTGTGCCTTCTCCCTCTCCCATGAGGCAGCATCGATCCCCTCCCTCTGCTCCTTGTCGCGCCCGTCGCGCATACCCCTCCCGCCGCCAGTCGCCTACCTCTCCCTCGCCTCCATAGCCTCTGCCGCTCTCCTCCTTGGCTCCCCTCTGGCGCTCGGCTTTCCGCTGCCCAGGCCGCCCGTCCCGGCGCGTGTCCCGCCGACCTCGCCTGCGGCTGGCTTTGGGCCGCCAAGCCCGCGTCGCCAGGCTCGCCTCGCCGCCTGCGCCGCCCGCCCTCCTCGCTCCGGCCTCCCGGCCGATGCGCTGCCGCGGCCCGCCAGTTTCCTCGGCCAGCCCGCCCGGCGAGCCTCTGCCTCCGTCGCCACCGTGCCCCCACCTCGCCCGTCCCGTGGCTCCTCCGCAGCAGCCCTCCTCCGCAGCAGGCTCGCCGCCCGGCGGATCCCGACGCGTCACCTTCGCCTCGTCGCGCCTCTCACATGATTCGCCCTCACGCCCTCTCTTGCCTCGCCCGCCCGGTGCCCGAAAGCTGCAGCGCAGCCGCGTCCTGCCCCTCCCGGCGGCGCGCTTCCGCGTCAGCAGCGCCTCGCCCGTCCGCGCCCGTCTGCGGCCGCGGACCCGCCGAGACCCCTTCTCCGGCGAGCCGCCGAGCCGTCGCTCCGTCGCCAAATAGCGAGCCCCGAGCCCCGCGCCCCTGCATCTCGCCGTCCCCGCCGAGCTCCTCCCGAGTGGCCCTGCTCCGCGGCTCCGCCCTGTCCTGCCGTGGCCCTGCAAGCCGCTGCGGGTGCCCTCTCCGACCGTTTCAGTTCAGAGACTGTGTTCCCGTGTTGCTAGCCCATTACCACAATACCTTTTGGAGATGTGACCAAGGGTTCCAAGAAAACAACCGCCAAGAACTCCACGTAGTTTCGGATGCGACAAGGACCCCTCGGAGCTGCCAAGGTCGCCAAGAACCCCGTACCCGAAGACCGATCCTCGAAGACCGAAATTCTAGGCACGCCAAGACCGAACCCGGAGATCTCCGTCACGGAACACCATGATCGCCAACCCGGAACGCCAAGTGCTCCTTTTCCGGACCCGAAGACCAACGGTTAAGTTCACCACCGACAAAAGACGGGCTATGAGATCTACTTCGCGGGCACATGTGACAAGAACTACCCCCGATCCGTAGACCGAACCCCGGAATTCGAGTCCGACACCGACAACTAGAACCGGGGAACCGACAAGATCGACCTCACCGACGCCATGATCTCCCTCACGTAATCCGGCGGACCGCCAAGACCTCGCCGGCAAGATCGACCCGTGGGGCCGACAAGGTCTTCCAGCGACAAAACGACACCGCCCCGCAAGGACCCGATGCGCCCCGACACCGAACTAGGTCCGGCTTCCCGCAACGCCAAGATCCACCCCGCTATCCGAGAACGCGTCCGTCGAACCCCGAACCCCAGATCCGTCGAACCACGGACCACGAGACCAACCCGAACCCGGAACCCCAAGATCGTGAGCCCCTCGATGTGTGACCCTTTTCCTCGAACCCTATTTTATAACATATCATTTTGTTGCACATTTAATTGGCATTCCTGCATGCATGTCATATGGGTTGGGGGCCTTATGCCGATTCACCTAATAATTAAATATGGGGCTCATATGCGGGCAAATCTAGCCTTATATTGGCCTCATTTAAACATGTGTAGCGAACGGAGATATATTACATCTTGCTAAAACAACATTTTAATATGCGGGTAGCTAAACAACTTGCACCATCTAATTAATTGTCGGGACCCGGTTCCGCTTAATCTTGACCTAATTGCATCGCTTCTTGCCATGTCATCCATCATACATGCATCATGCCGATCTTCTGCCGTTTTATTAAATATTGCATCCGGTGTTTCTTCTAGTGTTTTGCTTGGCGGATAAGGCCGTTGAGTTGATGTGAGCTTCGCGATCTCGGTTGAACCCTTGACATGTTTTCGTGAGCATCTCCCCCTTTCTACCCATCTTACTTTTATAGTAATTTACTCCTTCCTGTTGATCTATTTGCTATCTGAGTTGCGATGCTCTAGTTTTCGTACCCGTGAAATCCCTTGCAGCCCTATATTGCCTTGGACACATCCTATTACCTGTTGTTTGGTAGATAGTTGGACTTGCGCGTCGTAGTTGCTTGCTCAAGTGCTGATGTGAGTCGTCATAAGCCACAGTTGCTGATGTATTGCCGCATGTTGATGTTGGAGATGACTCTAGTTTTACTTATCGTCACTTTACTTTCTGTTTAACAACTAAAATTGAATAAGCAGAGGCATCGGTGGGTGATAGATAATATTTGGTTTCCGAACGCCCACTTGTGTCCCGTAAGACCCCGAGTACTTGATACCCGTTCCTTGATTTTGCGCGCTATCCACATCCGGGAGGTATATGGGACCCCCAGGCGAGCTTGATTGCTTATTTCTTGGGGCCACAAACTAGTTTGAGGTTTTATTACGATCTGTACTTATGCCATGCTTCTTGCTTTATTTACGATTGTGCGAGTCTTTGCTTTGTCTTGTTAGGATCGGGACACGATTCATGTGTCGACAAGCCCGTTTGGGGTTCCCAATCGTTCACAGACGTATACCCGGCACCTTGAGGCCGTCTCGAGCTTGCCTACTCCGTTCGGATTCTACTTAAGGGTGGCCCCTGAAATATTTCGAATCTGTGATTGTTCGTGAAAGCCTCGTTGGGTTTTGATTTGGTTTTCGAGGTTGATCGGCGTGTGTTGCTATTGGTGCACCCGGCGGGTAAAACTTTCAAAGCCGTGTCGCGGATATGGACGACTTGGAGCACGATATCTCGATCATAGACAAGCATAACTAAAGTTCTTGCTATAAATTTGACTTATAATGACTAGTAATCAGCTCCACTATAACGGAATGGCTAATTAATACTGCCCACAATTGCTTGTTTGGTTGTCGCTTGCGACAATTGTATATGACTAGTAAGTATTGCAACTACAACGAATTGGCTGAATAAAAGTAACAACCACTGCTGGGTTTTGGGTTTATCTCATGCTATCTATACCTGATTAGTAATTTTTGCCACTATCACGGAATGATTAACTAAAACGACCCACTGCTTATTTTATCAGGATGATTATTTAAACCTGACTAGTAAAGTGCCGCAACTATAACTGAATAATTAAAACTGCCAACCGTGTGAGTTCCTCGGTTGACTTCCTCGATCGGTGTCGAGGGGGAAACACCAGGATGGGTTTGTTTGGTGATAGCTTCAGGTTGGATCCGAATAGGTCTTCCTTACCCCTCTCTGATCACCGCCAGTTGTATCGAGTCTCTATAGATTGTTTAGTGCATCTTTGCCACCGCTCGATCCACCATACCTATGTGGCGAGGACCGCTGAATTCTAGCCTCATGGTGTCTTGGCCTCAAGATCTTGACGCTCCTTCTTTGTTTTCTGCTTTGCCCTTTGTGGCACCCTTTTGTTAAGCGGTTTTGAGATCGGCGCCGTTAGCGGGTTACCCTTCGGCTTGGCACAGGCGAGTTATGGCGCCATTGGTTATTCTTGAGCTCTTAGCCCCATTTGCTTCTTGTCCGTAGTCGGACGCTCCAATTTTCAAGGTGATTTGGATCTTGTATACTATATCGTATTCTTGACTCTTTGAGTCGCTGTTGTATATATATCCGTATGGGTCCCATCGAGGACTGTTGTGTAATGTTATTACTTCGTTTTCCACCCGCACGAAAGTGCCTGGTGGGCACCTTTGAATCGTTTCTATGCGGGTTTGGCGAATTTTGCTAAAACTTGCATAGGTCCGATTCTGAGGGTGTTACAAGGCCCTAGACGTTTGAATACTGACACTGGCCTCGTGTCTTCCTTTTGCTGACCGCATTCCGGGCAGTTGTCGATTGTAGGCAATCGGCTCATTCCCACGCCCCAGCAATACTTGAAGAAAGGACAATCCCAATGCCTGTCTGCGCCTTCCTTCTCTTTCGACGGTCCCCTAGCAAGGTGCGCATATCTTTCGTCGTCTACAGCGCCAAATGGCGTTGGTCTCTTGGCGCTCATACTTGTTAAGGAGATCGTGGAATGGCACGATATCGCACTCTCCTCACTTGTTCCTCTGTTAAGTACTTTGTCATTGGCTGGGCGGTCATGGACTAGCCTCCTTTCTTTCCTTGCCCGAGGCGACCACCGTCCTCCTTATGCGTGTCATGGTGGTACCCAGACCTGCCATAATGCTTAACGAGCAGAAATCCAGCTTCGCCTCATGGAGCTTGAGTTCTACCATGTTGGCCGGAAATGGGTTTGGGTCCACTTTCATGGCCAATCGCCCAAGGATCGAGGCCTTGTTCTATCGCCATTTGGATTTGGCGGTGAGCTCTTTGCACTCGTTGGTGGTGTGAGTGAGCGAATGATGCCACTTGCAGTATGGTCTCCGTTCATTTCTGAGCCGTAGGGATTTTGTGGCCTTCGGGTAACCTCATTTGCTTCTCCTTCAAAGCAGATCGAATATCTGCTCGGCTTTGCTCACAAGTCGAACCCTTCGCAGGCCCTTCTTTGTTTCACCCATTTGCAGGCCACAGGATCTGCCCCGAGCCCATTCAGCACGGCCACCTCCTGGTCTGTGTAGGATCTTCTTCTTACGCATCGACCAGGCCTATCGGACGTTGAATTTGTCTTGGTGCAACTCGGTGGAGCTGTTCATACGTCGTCAGTTTAGGGCCATGTCGCCAATGAGTTGTACTCTACACAGAAGCGGATCCTTGATGGGTGCTGAGAGACCCAACATTTCATTGCTTCCTTCTCGATTAAACGAGCGAGTAACATCGGTTCTTGGCGACAGTCTGGCGCTGGATGTACTCGGCTACGTTTCTCCTAAACCGCCACTTGCGCAGTGCAATGCCAGCCTCGGTAGCCTCGAATGGTCTTGGATGTGGAACTGCTCTTCCGATTGCTTCGGTATGAATTGAATCGGTGGTAGTGAGGTGTACCACCCAAAGGCTGGTCTGTCGGAGATTGCATAAAAATCTTACGCGCATCGATCCGATGCGAAATCATGCCTAGTTGTGCGGTATCGGCTTATGTGCTCGATCGAGCTCGACCCTTGACCACTGAACCTTGAGAACTCGGGAGCTTATACTTGGGTGGCGGAATTAGATCAAACTCGTTGGGTACGGCTTTGAATAGCCGATTGTCCTTCTCTTGACGGTTTAACCGGTCCCTCGAGGATGGTACCGATTTGCTCCACTGTTTGAGCTGTAGGGCTAGATTCTCATGACTTGTTCGATGTCATACTTGGCTATCCGCTTTGTTTGTCGGCGTCCATCCCAGCCATCGCTTTCAGGACACGCCTTCAAGATCCGCCCAAGAACTCCTGCGCGAAACTCCTGCGGTTGCAATCTGTTTGGCGTGTCGTTATTGCAGTCCAGCACGTGGCGCATATATATCCATGTGGGATCACCTTAGGTGGCTCAAACAGGAATTGGCAATCGCTGGGTCGCCTCGACCTTGTAGGCAGCGTGGCCGCTGCTCTGGCGGCTCTGGAGCGGCAAGTGCGAGCAGGAGGCTGGCACAGCAGGCGGTCTTTCTCCTGGTGAGTCCCTAAAGTAGGTCCCGACGGAGAGTACGATGCTTCATGATCTCGACCTCGCGAACCGCGACCGCTCAGCGTTCACGAGCTCTCGAGAATGGCGGTGCAGAGAATGAGCCACCATGTAGTTGACTTCACTGTCGTAGAGCTCAGTGCGCTCCTCCAGAAGAAGGCAGATCCACCTCATTGAGCGCCCTCGAGAGAACCCTTCCACGATGCCATGCTTACGGGTCCTCTCTCAAAGAGCGATGAGGTCTTCCTCGAAGAGCCTTGATCTCGTCGTGCCTTGGCCTTGTGCTCGTCGGGTAGATCGTCGTAAGTGGTGAGTGCATTCTCCATTGCAGCGTCGGATGTTGATGTGAGCGTTGTTGAATGTCCCAGGCGTGCGAATGTGTTGCCTGCCAAAACCCACGCGAGCAGCGACGAGCAACACGGAGGCAGGGAGGCTCCAGGCTCTGGTGGGCCACTGGTCCCTCGGTGACGGCCATAAAAGCTCCGACTGCGTCTGGCTTGGTTTGAGGCGTGCCACTGACCTATACCTGGTCGAAGGTGAAGGATTGCTCGATTGATTTCTGCATGGTAAACAAGTATCGTAAAATTGAGCCGTAATCGGCTCCCGAGTTTCCACAGTAAATCGGCTCCTAAAGCCGATTGCCCCATGGTTCTGCGTTAGATTTATGATAACACGGGGTTTTGCTTGATCACTACAAGTTAAATCGATCTATGATAGTCTAATGTTTTCACCACGTAATCTGGGCGTCCTACGTGATTGAGCACGTGCGTACAAAAGATGAAGAATATTAACCCTAGAGGAGGCCTAATAACCAACGTAAAGCCAATTACGGAACATCTTCTCTAGAGCGAATAAGCCACGTCCTTATGCATTCTTGGATCGTTCAACCCGTTTGTAAGGCCTGATTACGTAGATATTAAACTAAACCTTGGTGAACAAGACACAACTATAACAGATCGAATCGACTAAATAAAGATCAAGCAGGTGCTACCCTTGCACTTTGGGAAAAGGTGCAAGGGTAGCGAGATAACTAGAGGTAGCATAACTTCGACGATAGTAATGAAAAAGCACCGATGCTAGCCTCAAACAATCTATGATAATGGTATTACTGCGCCATCAACAACGCTTGATGAGTAAAACCAGGTAGCATAAGTGAATCGCCTAGATCGCAAGATGCGATCTAGGCAGCATAACTACCGAAAAGAAACCCTAGAAACAAGGGGTGGCGATGCTTGAGATTGTGTTTGTTGTGAACGTGGTTGTCCTCTTCTTTCGATAACCCTAGGTACATATTTATAGTCCGGAGACTCTCTAATTTTTGGAATAACTCTACAACTCTATCTCTACCTAAACATAAACGGAACCTAAACAAACACGAAACCTACTATGATACAAGATACACGGGCAATTTAGCCCAAATCCACGCACTAGGCCGATCCAACAATACGTTGAATATATGTATCTTCCAAGCCCATCTTGATCACGGCCCATCTCCGTCTTTGGCCAAAATACGGTGATAACAGGACCTAGGTGAAGCGTCATACATATTAGGCATAAAGATCTATAGAGATAGATCTAGGCGCCTAATAGGGATATCGGAAAGTACATACCTTGATAAGATTTTAAAGAAGTTTAAAATGGACGGAAGTAAGAAGGGGTTCTTACCTATGTTGCAAGGCAAGACATTGAGTAAGAATCAAAGTCCGGCTTCGGCGGAAGAAAGAGAGATAATGGACAAAGTCCCCTATGCTTCAGCCATAGGCTCTATAATGTA
Organism: Avena longiglumis; assembly: GCA_030063025.1. Taxonomy (NCBI): domain Eukaryota; kingdom Viridiplantae; phylum Streptophyta; class Magnoliopsida; order Poales; family Poaceae; genus Avena; species Avena longiglumis. The sequence goes on from CP125973.1 coordinate 565,435,366, forward strand.
CGCCATGCTATGTACAAGACCGGATGTGGCACATGCTATTAGTTTGACTAGTAGGTACCAATCGGATCGAGTTGAACCTTTGGATAGCGGTCAAGAATATCCTTAAGTACTTACGAAGAACTAAGGATATGTTTCTTGTATATGGAGGTGAAGAAGAGCTCGTCGCTAAGTGTTATGTCGGCGCTAGCTTTGACACCGATCCGGATGACTCTAAGTCTCAATCCGGATCGTATTTCTCATGAATGGCGGGCGGTTAGTTGGAGGAGCTCCAAACAACTGTGGTAGCGGGATCAACAACGGAGGCCAAATATGTTCTTTGCTTGAGCGGCTCGAAGCGATTTGGATGAAGGAGTTCATATCCGAACTAGGAGTGGTGGCAAGCGTTGGACCCAATGGTGATCTATTGTGACAACAATGGTGCCATTGCCAATGCCAAAGAGCCAAGGTCTCACAAGCATTCCAAGCATATTAAGCGCCGGTTTCACTCCATCATGAGCATGTCAAGGATGGAGATATAAGATTTGTAAAGTACATACGGATCTCAATGTAGAAGATCCGTTGACTAAAACTCTCCTAGAGCAAAACATGATCAACACCGAACTCAATGGGTGTTAGATTTATCACTATGTAACTAGATTATTGTCTCTAGTGCAAGTGGGAGGCTGAAGGAATATGCCACGAGAGGCAATAATAAAGTGTTTATTATGTGTATTCCAAGTATATGATAGATGTTTATTTTGCATGCTATAATTGTATTAATCTGGAAGCGTTAATACATGTGTGTTTAATAAACAAACAGAAAGTTCCTAGTTATGCCTCTCTCATAAACTAGCTCGTTGATTAACAAGATGATCAAGGTTTCCTGATCATGGACATTGGATGTTGTTAATAATGGGATCACAATATTAGTGTAATGGTGTGATGAACATTCATCCGAAGTATAGCAGTACTATCAAAGTCATTGAGTTTATATTGCTATAACAACTTACGAAGTGATCCTAATCCTTAGACCATGAGATCATGTCAATCACTAACACCGGAAGAGTTTCTTGATAACATCAAGCGTCACCGTAACGGGGTGATTATGAAGATGGATTCAGAACTAATAAAGTTTTATGTTGAGGCTCATGGATCGAGTGGAATTTGTTCATCCCGATGACGGATACATATACTCTGGGCCTCTCGGTGATATCACATTGATTAGCTTGCAAGCAAGTGATTTGATCACTAGAATGTTATATCACAGAACGATAAAGAGTGCATGTCGATAGCGAGATCAAACTAGGTATGGAGATACCGATGATCGAATCTCGGACATGTAATATATCGTGAAACAAAGGGATTAAGATACTAGCGTAAAGGTTTCGGCGATCACGAAAGTCATCGTTGAATGTGTGGGGTCGGTATGGGTCTCGGATCCGCTTCGATTATTGATCCGAGAGGGTCTCGATCATGTCCGCATTATTCACGAACCGTAGGGTGACACATAAGAACACCGACATCCAATTGGAGCAAATGTTTCATGCGAAGAATGAACAAGCGCGAATTTATTTCACTGGATACAAAGCAGGTTTTGGGTGAAATTGCATAAAGTGGTTATGCATGTGAAATAGAATTCTAGCAAGGGTTATTGTGAATGTTTGTCATTAAAGTAATTGACAAAATTCTGAATAAAATAAAGAGTTTTATTTAATGAGAGTTTGCATTAAATTTGGTGGAAATTTAATGGGAATTTGAGTGGACTTTTGAGTGGAGGAATTTAAAGGAGATTTGTGAGTGGAGTGTCCACCCACATGAAGAGGGAGGGCAAGGGGCAGCCCCATGCGCCGCCACCCCTTGGGGTCCCCCTCCTCCTATAAGGAGCCCCTCCTCACTTGTCTCTCACACCTCCTCGTGAAGGATCTCTCTCCCCCTCTAGAATTTATCCCTCATGGTCTCGGACTAGCGAGATACATGTTCCCGGTGGCTATTCGGCAAGAAAGAGTTGTGCTTCCGCTGCATCGCTGGAGCGAGGAGGCGGAGGTTGCTCGATGCCTCGAACGTGTGTGCGAGCACGGATGCGCTGCTGATTTGCGGCTCTAGGACTTCCTCTCGATCTTGAGATCGGCAAGAGATCGTCTACATCAACCACGAGTTGAACTCGTTAAGCTTTGTCGGTCTTCAAGGGTATGTTCTCTACGGATATACATCCGCCCGTTGTTTGTATCTAGTAGATAGATCTTGGTATATAGTTCACATCGTAGGAAAATTTTTGTTTTCTATGCTGCGAACCCTTCACCATGGATGTGAAATTCGTCATACCCTTGTGAACCTACCACATTCAATAAAAAAAGTTTAACTATATGACCACACAAAATAGACAAAAGTATGGTTATAGAAATAGGTCAATTACTTGGATAGTATCAAATTAGGATTTTCATGTGCAAACAATTGCATGACTTACATCCATGTTTTATTTCAAAAAAAAATCTTGTGAATTAGGAAAGTGAAAATGAAGAGATAGATTGAAGTGGAAACTAGTTGCCAAAATTATTTTCCATGAAATTTGTAGGAATCCAAAGGGATCTTATACTACATGTTTCTAAGGGTCAAAGTTCTCCAAAATTGTTAGAAGAATGTACAAGCCCAAATGGCCTTTTAATTTGTAAGGCATACTTATTAGATCTATTTATATGTGTGTGGAATATAAAATCGTATGTCAGCAGAAGATTCTAGTCTGCTTGACTATCTGGTTATCACAATCTTATATAGAGTTTAGTTTAAAAATATAGTTAGATGAAATTGTGTCCTTTGAATCTAAATAAGGGGTTGTAAGAAAATCTGTATTTATATGGGACTCTTTTGTGTTTCCTTTGGTGCTTAATGCTTAAAGGTGATTATAACTATTTTGGAAACAAGCATACAGTCTGAAGTATTCAATATTCAACTATGTTAATGTTTCAAGCGTCAAACAAAATATAAAAAATAACTAATGATCTATAATAATATACAAAAATACCACAACATTTCTCTCTATTAGTGTTTTGTATGAAATATCGAGATACAACGACTAGAGGGAATAGCAGTTAACAAAAACAATAGCCATCTAAGACAAATTTTTAGTAACTTCCAGAATATTAAAGTTATAATTGTTTGATAGATAAGCATAAGATGAAGCAAATAGATAAATATGAGTTAAAAAATAGCTGAATGCTTCAACGAAAATAATGGATCAAACAATACAAGTAAAACAAAAAGGAAATGGTCAGGTTGATATCAGTAACAAGACTTATTGCAAGAGTTGGGCATGAAGCAATGGGAAAAAAAGTTAAAGGAAGAAGCTAAATCAAGCACTAGGATCTCCCCACAAGGTCATGATGTCCAGATCCACTAACTTGTCTTGTTTAAGCTGTGGTTTGACCATATATGGTGAGATAGTTCCCAATCCTAGCTCGTGTGTCTCAAATCTTATTGTTGGCATACAAGTGGTGCTGGAGATCTATGTGTGTTTTGGTGTATGAGATCGTCTACTTCTCTCTAAAGAAGTACAAGTCGTATCCCAATTTGATAGTGGCGGGAGAAGATTTTTATGACCTCGTTGCATGCTAAAATCTCTCAAATTCAGATGTTTTTCACGTGAAAAGAATTAGTGTTCATGTGTGTTAATTTGCTACTATTACAGCTGTTCTAAGAACTCTTCTTAGTATAGACAATGTCGCTTCCTAGGAGAGAGTTTCTCGCCATACCATAGACACTATGTCTGCCTAGGAGAGAGCTTCTCGCTATATCATAGACATTGTCTCAGCTTTGGAAAGAGCTGAGAAGTGGTGTTGTTCCTTCATATATGTTTGATGCATATGTTTTCTTTCAACACGAGCAATAATTCATGAGTTAGCATACAAGTGGTGCTGAAGTTTACATCAGTTTAGCTGTGTATTTTTATATCATGTTTATGAGTGTGCTAATCACAAGGTTGGGTTAATCGATCTCTCTCGTGTGTTTTCCAACATGTACCTAGACAAATCTATGGCATCTAATTCGGATTGAGGGAGTATAAAACATATTGAAAACTCATCTTTATCAAAGGAATGTTGAAATAGTTTATCTGAAAAGTCCATGCATTAAAAAAAGTATTAATAATAATATTAAATTTCCATTAATGTATTAGCAAGGAATGTTCATGCATTTTTCATAAGAAATATTAATGCTTGTCATAAAAATGTTCAGTTTTTTAGAATATGGTAAAAAAAGAGCCTTAAAATAAAGAATAAATTGATGACAACTCAATGTAAGAAAAATGATATACAAGAAACTAAGAAAACAACAAAAACTACAAACGAAGAAAGGATGAAAATATTGGAGAGAAAAAAAAATAGCCAAGCACGAATTCTCCCTAGCTACAATTGTGTCGGGCCCATTCTTGGGTGGATCCTCCTATTAATACGAAAACTAGTACTTAGGCTAGTCACAGTGGGAGTAACTTGGATAGTAACATAGTCCTACATGTATTGCCAACTAAGCATTTAGATGACATGACATGCAATTAAATGATGAGAGGAAGGCTTGTGGTAACTAGCTATGTTACCATAACATCACACATTTCTAAACAAAATAAGTCTATATTATAATAAATAAGGTTTTGCATGATACCACACATATGTTATTTTGCACTATGGAGATAGTAACTTAGACTAGTAACATATACATGTTACTACTCTAAATTACTCCCCACTATGACCAGCCTTAGTATATAGTATGTGTGCAGGATCTGCCGAGTGGATCAAAGAATCTCCATTAATTCACCGTAGCTTTCATTTCTCACCGAGGCCTTTCACAATGCACCGTATCTTAACACGTTATCATAGGCATAATAAATAATTAAGATACAACATTTACAATGGGCTGTTTCTTAAGAGTTGTTTCTACATTTAATGAATTTGTTGACATGTAGACATAGAATTGGAGCTAGCCATTACTTTTACCTATGGTTATGTGCAAGGGGTGTATCTTAGCTACTCCCTCCGTCACGGTTTGGAGGGCGTTTTAGAAAGATTGTTGGAACCTAGGTGGGCGCTGATTAGGACCAGATTTGTGCCAAAAACATGCGCCCATTAATTATTCGGCGCCCTATTAAACTTAATTACTCAATGAAAACGAGGAGTTTAGGTGCATGTATTGGTGGAGTTGCATGTAAAAATTAATTTGTTAGCTGCATGGAGTAGGAAGTGGGGAAGAAAAAGAGGGCATTAATTAATTAAGTCTAACGCACCTAGGAGGAGATGAGTTTTGAAAACGCATGACTTTTGTAAGACACCCTCCAAACCGTGACAAAGGGAGTAAGATACAACAACACTCTCTTTCTTACTTAAATGACATGCCACATTAGCATTTTGCCTAGGATACACCGCTAAGAGACTCCCATTGTCACATGCCTGAATAAATCACAAGATAATATAACTACAGATCGAACTAACTACACTCTCCCTCCGCTCTTGAAATAGGCTTTCGCCCCGCTTTATATATAAAGCAACCGTCCACACTCTCCTCTGCTAATCTAGCTTATTTACTCCCACCCCATTTACATTGATTCTTGATTCTTTCTTCCTCTCTTATTTTCACCGGCCTTCTGTTGTGAATGATACAGAAATAGAGTTCCTCGAGTAGTCCTCAGCAATATTTTCCAACATCGAGGCCTTCGTCGTGTCGGTAACGAACGTGCTGTTCGTGTTTGCGCCGGAGCCGGACACGGCGCTGGACGCCGCCGACTCCGCCGCCGTGGTGCTCATCCACCGGCCGACCCTTCCGTGGATCGCCGGCTTCCCTGGCTTGGGCAGCGTGAAGGAGCCGCTGGACAGCATCAGGTGCACGCTGTACATGTCCGGCCGGTCCGACACGACGGCCTGGCAGCACAGCAGGCCGAGCTGCACGCACATCGCCGCCTCGTCGGCGTCCCAGGCGCCGGAGATGTCAGGGTCCACGATCTCCAGTTGCCGGCCTTCCTCCCACAGCTTCCATGTCTGAAAGTTTCAGACAAATTTGTTCAGAATGTCACTCACAATGTATCAAGTAGAAAAATGCAGACAATAACATGGTCATTTTGCAAACAAGAACTACATGCTCACGTAGTTCAGGAGGTCGATTTTTTCATCGCCGAGATGCCGGTCGATGTTCTTCCTCCCGCTGATGATCTCCAGCACGAGCATCCCGAAGCTGAAAACGTCGGTCTTCGTCGAGAGGTACCCGTTCATCGCGTACTCTGGAGCCATGTAACCACTGCAATCGCATCAGTTATTGGTATTTTGCACAAGCTAGACTACACTTATGAAGTGTAGGCGCAGTGTGGTAGAAAATACGTTTGGAGCTTACTATGTGCCGGAGATCCTGAAGGTGTTTACGTGTGTGGCGTCTTCCAGGAAGAGCCTCGCCATGCCAAAGTCCGAGATCTTGGGGTTCAGCTTCTCGTCGAGGAGCACGTTGCTGGCCTTGATGTCCCTGTGGATGATCTTCACCGGGGATTCTTCGTGGAGGTATAGGAGGCCCCTTGCTAGCCCGACGATTATCTGGTACCGCTTTGGCCAGTCTAGCTGCACCCTCTTCTCCCTGTCTGAAAGTATCAAATTCAGATAACAGAGCAGTTCTTCCATGTTCTGCACACCGATCTAATTTGCAGGAATCGGTTGTTAATTATGCATTTGTAATTTATTGGCACCATGGAGAACCAAGCGCGGGCTTGGTGACAAGGCTAGCGAGTGCGTAGCCAGCCCACTTTATCCGAACGCGTATAATCCCCTGCTGGAGAGGTCTCATCTACCTAACAACGTATAACCGGCGAGGGATCATTCCCTAGGGGTCAATGTTTTTTATTTATTGGCACCATGCTGCTTGGCTGAAAATTCAGAGTACCTACATAACGTGTACCAAACTACAGTAGTTGCTTCCTGCATTTTTTTCTATTTTCTTTATGATCATTTACAATTTTTCAGAAAAGTGTAAGCTGTGATAACTCATTATTTGAGACCCCTGCTTATTGAATATAGAACGAAAACACAGATAGCTTAGTGTTTCTTTGTGAAAGTGCAATAGCATGTGTTCTTTCTTTGTGAAATTAAACCAAAATTTAGTCGTTATTTCGCAAAATGCACTGATTTCCTTGTGCATATGCACCCGCTTTTGCTCGCTTATATGAGAAGAAGTCCCGATCAAGAACTGGTCTCATGTGGAAGTGACACCTTTGAACCTTCGGGGTTAAGAAGTCAGGAAACCACTTTTCGTCCGGTCAAGGTCAATACTAATACTTGGAACCAGCTGTTATGCAAGGATGACAAAGCAAACTTTAATACCTGACAGCAACTGATTCCATGCTCTGGCTAAACTGCTAGCTGCTACACGAAAACGACTTCAAGAAAGATACTCTGTTCTTCTGATTCGAATCGCCCTGAACCTAATAACTCTGATTACAGAAACATACTTCTTCAGCAGAGTATGTAACACTAGCACATACTTTCTAATAAGGAACTGGTCTTATGTGGACGTGACACCTTGAACCTTTGGGGTTAAGAAATCATGAAACTGTTTTTGATCCGGTCAAGGTCAAGGTCAAGGTCAATAATGGAGTAGTAGTTTGGAGAAGGTGTTATGTAAGGATGACAAAGCTTAGAACTTGAATACCTGACAGCAACAGAATCGATGGTCTGACTAAACCTGCTACAGGAACAAGGATTCGAGAAAGATACTCTGTTGTTGTGATTCGATTCGCCATAACTCTGCTTACTGAAACATACATCTTCAGCAGAGTATGTAACACCAACACAGAGAGCGATTCAGAGTCAGAGTGAAAGTGTGAAACAGAGCAAGATTCATGGGTGATTTCGGTTTTGCTCAACCATGTTTGTCTTGTCGGGTCAATTTTTTGAACTTTAAAATAATAGTACTATTCGACTCGGTTTGAGTATGGCATGAATTCAGATGCCATTTGAATCATTGCTGAATAATTCGAGACGGAGGGTCTGACGGACGTACCGAAGAGGAAGTGGTCGAGGCTGCCGTTGGGGAAGTATGGGTAGACGAGCATCTTGTGTCCGGTGCCAGTCCCGGCGGCGGCGGAGGAGGCGGAGGAGGCGGAGGAGGAGGAGGTGCAGCATCCGAGGAGGGAGACGAGGTTGCGGTGCTGCACCTTGAGCAGCAGGCGCACCTCGTTGAGGAACTCCCGCGCCCCCTGCCGCGACTCCAGCGACAGCCGCTTCACCGCGATCTCCTGCCCGCTCGCCAGCACGCCCTGGTCAGCGAGAAGAGAGATGGACCGTCGAGGTGAGGAGGCGATGGAAGCGCGCAGCTGGGAGGAGAGTGAGGAGGAAGAGAGGAGCTTGCCTTGTAGACGGGGCCGAAGCCGCCGCGGCCGAGCAGGTTGCTGTCGGAGAAGCCGGCGGTGGCGGCCTCCAGCACGGGCAGGTCGATGAAGAGGCTCCACGGCCGGTCGCCCCGCCCCGAGGCGCCGGCGCCATCGTCGTCGTGCCCCGCGCCACCAGGCTTCCTCCTCCGGCGGCCGCACCACACGCACGCCCACGACCGTGACGGCGCACCCGGCGCCGGCGGCAGCATCTAGTCTAGCTAGTTAGTTAACGCGGAAACCTCACCAGGCCTTGGTATGGTTCCAAGGGAGGGAGGAAATTACACGGTTGCTGGTTTCTGTGGCACCCAGCTCGCGGCCATAGTTTGAGTCGGAATTCAAGGTCAACCTCCACGACGTTTATGCATGGTGGCTATCCAAGTGTCCTCCTGTCTGCCGTGTTCCCTCTCGATCGTCGCTGTGTGGATTATTGCGGACACGGTCAAGCGGTGGTTGGTCTGTCGCGATCGATCCTTCCCAGTGGCAGTGCGGAGTCTTGTGTCGTTCATCGCCGTTGACGCCCGGTGGGCTTCCATCCTTCCTTCCATGTCTTCTCCTTTCCCACGTGAATTACAGTTTTTTTTTGTCTAATTCTTAATGGTCTAGCTTGATTCGCACTCAGATATTTTCATAAAATTTTAGTTGCAACAAAGTTTTAAATAGCCGGCTATAGCTCGACTATAGCCGTGCTATAGCTTTTGAGAAGTATCTGGCTATGACTATGTCCTTCGTATTAAATTTAAATAGGGAAATAATATAATATAAGCTAAATTTTAAATTAGCCTCCAATTTAGCCGCTAAACTTATGCTCTCCGAAGTTTTCTTCTTTTCCCTCCTTTTTGGAACTTTCCCTCCTTTTTGGAACTTATGTTAAATATGATTCAATACAACTAGTGAGTTAATTGGTTGAATACTTATTTGTGTTTAATAGTTGCATGACTTGTAGTTCGAATCTTTTTTGAGTCATAGTTTTCCCTATCATTTAAAAAAAATAACTGACATTTGCTTATTTTTTGAAAATACGCTAAAATGGAATAGCCCGCTATAGTTGCGCTATAGCTTTTCATAGCCTCTGAAAAAGCCGCGGCTAAATGGAATAGCCGGCTATTTTAAACTTTGGTTGCAATCCCACTTATAACTAGAAATATCTTAATCATAATTTCACTTGCAACTAAAAACTCTCAGTTGGGATCAGCGACGTGGCACCTACTTAGTTTGATGGGGATAGGTGGAGATGCCGCAAGTAGTTGTCTAGCGTTTTGTGGGCTATCCCCGAGATGGCGTGGAGTTTGCGCTAGCGGAGTATGTGCCGCGCGTGTTATAAGTTGGCTGCTTGGCCTTTCTTCTATGAAACCGATACATTATCCTTGAAAAAAAACATTAGTTATATAACTCCACTTACAACTAAAAATCTTACTTGCAACACCGCTTGCAAATCACAAGACACTAAACAAAGATAGAAATCTAGTGGGTTAATATCATAAAACTACCACATTACAGGTACCATTTCATACCACTTTTAAGTTTTTGGAACCAAAATATACCACTTTTAAGTTTTTGGAACCACACTACATGTACCATTTCATACCACTTTTTTACAATTCGCGCAAATTACCACGAAATGTCACCGGAACTAACAGCATGGCCTACTACTGAGAATGACGTGATAGTTAGGTGACGACTCTACTTAAGATCTTCTTATTCCTTTCCCTCCCCCTCACTCTCGACACCAAACAACTCCATGGGCTCCCGCTGTCACGCCATTGGCATCCATAGAAAGCGGACTCCGGGTCACGACCAGTGGCGGATCCGCTGGCGGAGCATGGTGGACCATCACCGGCTGGATCGGATGGAGGCCAGCATAGTCTGTGTATGCCAGCGCGCTCCTCAACCCCTAGGCATCGACTAGGGCAGCGCTTTCCTAGCGTATGTGGCCCTCCTAGTAGTGGTGCTTCGGTGGAGCATGTGTGCGCGACTGTAGAGGGTGCGGACGCTACTTTGGGTCGAGCACCGCGGAGGACTAGGCCTCGGTGCTGGCGGAAAGACATGAGGCCATGGACTCCATGGTCACTTCACCTAGGCCCCAAATGTGAGCTCAAAAAGAAAAGGTCTAGAATAAACCTTGAACTGGTAGGTGTTGTTGGGATTCGTAGCATGGAAAACAAAATTTTTCTATCGCATACAAACAAACAAGCCAAGATCTATCTACTAGATTGTAGCAACGAGTCGATGGTATAACTTACCCTCGAAGATTCCAAAGCGTTTAACGAGAGCGGATTCTCGTGGGTGATGTAGTCGTACTCTTTCCGATCTCAAGATCGTGTAGACGATCCTTCCGGCGCCACGTTCCGCGGCCCTTGATCGGTCACATCGTTCGGTACTGACGAAGACCTTCCTCTCCTTGTTCCAGCAGGCCAGAGGTTGTAGCACTCTCCTCGATTCGGCAAAGACGTGGCAGGAAGTAGAGGAAATCCCATAGGCTTCGCCTTAAGCCGTGCGGTATGGTGGAGCTTATGAGAGGCTATTAGTGGTCTAGTAATTAGACACACCAATTAGAAGGCTCTAAACCAATTAGAAGGCTCTAAACTGGCTAAAGCAATTAGAAGCTCTAAACCAAAAGCGACTCTAAACCGGAGATTTAGAGGTAGAAAGTTGTGTGTCTAGGAGGAGCCCTGCCTCCTTTTATAAGTGGAGGGGCCTTGGCCAGGGAGGGAGGAGTCCTCCCAACTCGGCCTAGGGCTGGCGCCGGCTGGAGGAGTCCAACTCCTCCTCCAGGTTGGTTCCAACTCCTCTTGCTTGTTTCCCACAGTTTCCCACAGTTTCTGTTTTAGCTTTGACTTTCAAACGGCAATTTGACTTTCATGTTTTGGAACAGCAAGAACACTTAGTACATGATGCAATCATTCCAATATGTAATGACACATTCATGTACCCTCCCCAGTCTTGGGACAATCCGGAACCTTCTAGAACATTCCGATGAAAACACGGAATCATTCCCGAACTCAAACAGGACTTTCCTTATATGAATCTTATTCTCCGGACCATTACGGATCACCTCGTGATATCCGGATCCCATCCGAGACTCGAACAACATTCGGTCTCTTTCTCATAATACCATAACTACTCAAACAACGTCGAATCCTTAAGTGTGTCTCCCTACGTGAATTATGCGGACATGATCGAGACACTTCTCCGAACAATAACCAATAGAGGAATCTGGAAATTCATATGGCTCCACATATTTCTACGATTACTTTGCGTCGAATGAACCACTTACATACGATACCAATTTCCCTTTGTCTCACGATAGTTTACTTATCCGAGGTTATGATCGTCGGTATCTCTGCATACCTAGTTCAACCTCGTTACCGATAAGTACTCTTTTCTCGTTCGTGATATGTGATCCCTTGTGACCAAGTCACATGCTTGCAAGCCAATTGGATGACATTCCACCGAGAGGGCCCAGTATATCTATCCGTCATGTGGATGGACAAATCCCACTCTTGATCCATGTGTTTCAACCAATACTTTCCGAACACTTAATGCCACCTTTATAGCCACCCGATTCACGGTGTGGTGTTTGATGTCATCAAAGCATCCATCTGGTAAAGGTGATATGCATGATCTCATGGTCGAAGGAATTAGGTTACTATGTATCGAAAGCATATAGCAATTGAACTATTGAAATGACTTGATCTTTATGCTACGCTTATCTATAGGAGTATGTCCACCATATCATTCTCCTAACGATATGATCTTGTTGTTGATAACATCTCAATGTTCATGATAGGAAACCACAATCATTAATCAACCAACAAGCTAGTGAAGTATAGAGGCTATACTAGGGACTTCAAATTAAGTTTACAAATCACACAAGTATTAATGGTTTCCTTGTTAATACTATTATAGCATGAATGTAAACATTTATCATAAACACAAAGATATAATAATAACTACATTTATTATTGCCTCTAGGGCATATCTCCAGTCTCCCACTTGCACTAGAGTCGTCTAATCTAGATTACATGGTAATATACCCAACACCCATGGCGGTTTGGTGTTGGTCATGTTTTGCCCTCGGGAGAGGTTTAGTCAATGGATCCGCCACATTCGGATCTGTGTGTACTTTGCAAATCTTTATATCCCCATCCTGGATATGTTCTCGAATAGCGAAAGCGCAGCTTGATATGCTTGACTTCTTGTGTGACCTTGGTTCTTGCGCATTGGCTATGGCGCCCATGTTATCACATGAGATAGACATTGGGTCCAGCGCACTTGGAACCACACCCATCTCTGTAATGAACTCTTTCATCCATATCGCTTCTTGTGAAGCCTCCGAAGCGACCATGTATTCGATTCGGTTGAAGATCTCGCCACAACGCTTTGCTTTGCACTCCTCCAGCTAACCGCTGCACCATTCAAAATAAATACGATCCGGATTGTGATTTAGAATCATCTGGATCGGTGTTCCAACTAGCATCGGTGTAACCATTAACAACGATGTTCATCACCTCCATAAGAAAGAACCATATCCTTAGTTCTTCTCAAGTACTTAAGGATGTTTTTGATCATTGTCCAATGATCCACTCTGGATCACTTTGATATCTGCTAGTTAAACTAAGCATATGCAATGTCGGGTCTAGTACATAGCATGGCATACATTAGAGATCCTATGGGTGAGGCATAGAGTCTTACTCATCCTTTCTCTATCTTACTGCCGATGTCGGACTTTGAGTTTTACTCAAGGTCGTATTAGAGCAACATGGGCAAGAACCCTTTCTTGCTTTCTTCCATTCCAAATCTCTTTAGAACTTTGTCCAAATATGTACTGTGACAATGATATTTGGCGTTTGATCTATCTCTATAAATCTTTATGCCTAATATATAAGCTGCTTCGCCAAGATCCTTCATTGAAAAACTATTATTCAAATATTCCTTGACACTATTAAGAAGGTCTACATCATTCCCAATCAACAATATGTCATCCACATACGTATTAAGAATGCTACAGAGCTCCCACTCACTTTCGTAAATACAAGCTTCTCCATAAGTTTGTATAAAACCAAAACTTTGATTACCTTATCAAAACGTTGATTCCAACTTCGGGATGCTGCTTCAATCCATAGATGGACCGTTGAAGTTTGCATACCTTGTTAGCATCTTTAGGATCGACAAAACCTTTGGGTTGCATCATATACAACTCTTCATCAATGTCTCCATTGAGGAATCTGTTTTGACATCCATCCGCCATATCTCTAATCATAATATGCGATTGCTAACATAATCCTCAGACTTTAGCTTCGCTACGGTGAGAAAGTCTCATCGTAGTCAACTCCTTGAATTTGTCGAAACCCTTTTGCGACAAGTCGAGCTTTATAGATGATAACATTACCATCAAGATCTGTTTTCTTCTTGAAAATCCATTTGTTCTCGTGACCTTCCGCCATCCGGTAAGTCCACCAAAGTCCATACTTGGTTTTCGTACATGGATCCAATCTCGGATTTCATGGCTTCTTGCCATTTATTGGAATCTGGGCTCATCATTGCTTCCTCATATGTCTCGGGGTCATCGGTGTTGTCCACCACCATGACATTCATAACGGAATCATACCAATCTAGAGTGGTACGAGTTCTCGTTGACCTCCGAGGCTCTGTAGCAACTTCAACCGAAGTTTCATGATCATCATCATTAGCTTCCTCTCTTATTGGTGCAGGCATCATAGGAACTTCTTCCGGTGCTGCGCTACTCGCAATTTCGAGAGAAGGTTCGACAACCTCGTCGAGTTCTACTTTCCTTCCAGTCACTTCTTTCGAGAGAAATTCCTTCTCTAGAAAGGATCCATTCTTAACAACGAAGATTTTGCCTTCGGATCTATGATAGAAGGTATACCCAATAGTTTCCTTCGGTATCCTATGAAGGCGCATTTTTCCGCTTTGGGTTCAAGCTTGTCCGTGTAACTTCTTTACATAGGCTTCGCATCCCCAAACTTTAAGGAGCGACAATTTAGGTTTCGTCCCAAACCATAATTCATATGGTGTCGTTTCAACGGATTTAGACGGTGCCCTATTTAAAGTGAATGCGGTTGTTTCTAATGCATAACCCCAAAATGATAGCGGTAAATCTGTAAGTGACATCATAGAACGAACCATATCTAAGAGAGTTCGATTACGTTCGGACACACCATTACTGTGGTGTTCCGGTGTCAATTGTGAAAGTATTCCGCACTTCTTTAAATGCTCGCCAAACTCGTAACTTAGATATTCACCTCCACGATCAGAACGTAGAAATTTAATCTTCTTGTTACGTTGATTCTCTACCTCACTTTGAAACTCCTTAAACTTCTCGAAAGTTTCGGACTTATGTTTCATGAAATAGATATACCCATATCTACTCAAGTCATCTGTGAAGGTAAGAACATAACGATAACCACCGCGCGATGCTACACTCATTGGACCACACACATCGGTATGTATGATTTCCAATAAGTCCGTAGCTCGCTCCATCATACCAGAAAATGGAGTCTTAGTCATTTTTCCCATCAGACATGCTTCGCATCTTTCAAGTGATTCAAAATCAAGTGATTCAAGAAGTCCATCGGAATGGAGTTTCTTCATACGTTTCACTCCGATGTGACCAAGACGACAGTGCCACATATAGGTCGAATTATCGCTTGATTTCAAACGTTTAGCCTCAATGTTGTTGATATGTGTATTTCCACTATCGAGATTCAATAAGAATAGACCATCTATCAAAGGTGCATGTGCATAAAACATATTACTCATATAAATAGAACAACCATTATTCTCAGATTTAAACAAGTAACCGTCTCGCAATAAACAAGATCCCGATATAATGTTCATGCTCAACGCAGGCACCAAATAACAATTATTTAAGTATAAAACTAATCCCGATGGTAGATGAAGGGGTAGCGTGCCGACCGCGATCACATCAACCTTTGATCCGTTTCCCACGCGCATCGTCACCTCGTTCTTCGCTAGCTTCCGTTTATTCGCAAAGACTGTTTGAGTTACAAATATGAGCAACCGAACCAAGATTCAAATACCGAGCACTACTACGGTACTAGTGAGATACACATCAATAACATGTATATCGATATACCTTTCTTCTTGATGTTGCCGTTCTTCAAATCCGCCAAGTACTTTGGGCAATTCCGCTTCCAGGACCTTCTCCCTTGCGGTAAAGCACTCAAGATCGCTTAGGTCCAGCCTGGTCTTCTTCGGGCGTGGTAGCTTTCTTACCACCCTTCTTGAAGTGTCCCTTTGCTTAGACTTGCCTTTCTTGAATTTGGTGGTCTTATTGACCAACAACACTTGGTGCTCTTTCTTGATCTCCACTGCAGATTTCAACATGGCAAGAGTTACGGCAGCGTCTTGTTCATGTTCGCATGTTGTAGTTCATCACAAAGTTCTTGTAACTTGGTGGTAGTGATTGGAGGACACGGTAAATCCCCAAAGCATTAGGAATCACTATACCCAAGCTTTGAAGTTTGTTTGCGTGCCCGGACATCTTAAGCACATGCTCACCGACGAGCTGCCCTCTTCCATCTTGCTTAAAGAACTTTCGAAGCCTCATAGCTTTCAATTGCCGCATGAGTCTCAAAAATCAATTTGAGATCTTGACAATATCATATGGGTCTGAATCCTCAAACCTTTCAAGCTCCGATTCCAAACCATACAAGATAGCACATCGAACTATGGAGTCTTGATTCTTCCGAGCGAGGTAAACATTCTTTACTTCATCGGGAGCATTGGCTGCAGTGGGTCACCCAATGCATCCGGACATAGGTCAAATTACCACTGTGAGGACAATCCTCAAATTGCGGAACCAATCCGCGAAGTTGCTTCCATTGTTTTTCAACTTTTCTTTCTCTAGGAACGCATTAAAATTGATGGTAGGGGCTGCCATTGATCTACAACATATTTGCAATAGTTTAGACTAAGTTTATGACAAATTGAGTTCAAATTAATAATAAAATTAAACTAGGTGAACTCCCACTCAAAACAATATCCCTCACATTGTTTTAGTGATCACACGAACCAAATCCACCATATCAACACCGATCATCACGAGAGTTGACATAGTTTCAATGGCGAACAATCGTCATGTTCATCATATCTACTATATGATTCATGCTTTACCTTTCGGTGATCCGTGTTCGAGACCATGTACGTACATGCTAGGCTCGTCAAGATCAAACCTTAGTTTCGCATGAGCAAATCTGGCTTGCTCACGTTGTATACACTTGCGTAATCTAACACACCGATCATCACGTGGTGCTTGAAACAACAAGCTTTAGCAGCGGTGCTAACTAAGGGTGAACACTTTATGATTTGAAATTGATGTGCATGAGGATCATATTATAATGCTACCGTCTACTAAGCAATACAAGATGCATAAAGGATTAACATCACATGCAATTCAATATATATGTGATATGATATGGCCTTTCTTCTTTGTGCCTCCGATCTCCATCTTCAAGCACGAACATGATCTCCATCATCACCGGCATTGCATCAAGGTCAATGACGCTTCTCCATGGTTGTCGTCCACCGGCTTCAACTATTACAACTACTTTGAATAGACACGCGGGTCTTAACATAAATTAAAGACAACCATATGGCTCCTGCCGGTTGCCGACTTACAATAAGGAACATTGCATACATCAAATATAATCACAATCATGGCCATATCACATCACTGCACACCCCTGCAAAACAAAGTTAGACGCCTCTACTTTCTTTGCATATTTTACGTGGTTTGGGGCTTTCAATAAGTGTCGTTCTAACTTACGAACAAGAACCACAACATTGATACTAGCATTGTTGATCACCCGTTGTAAATTGGATCTTAACTATGCTAGGAGAAACAGCACCCATAAAGCCACTTATGCAATACAAGTTGCATGTCAAGCGTGGACCAAGTCTCATGAGCGATGTCATGTAAGGTTAGCCCGGCCGCTTCATCCCAACATACCGCAAGATGCAAAGTACACAAGAAGCAATCGACAATAAAAGCATCAACGCCCATAATGACCATTGTGTTCTACTCGGCAGCAGATCTACATATAGACACGGCTCGATACCCTTTGGGATTCGTAGCATGGAAAACAAAATTTTCAATCGCATACAAACAAACAAGCCAAGATCTATCTACTAGATTGTAGCAACGAGTCGATGGTATAACTTACCCTCGAAGATTCCAAAGCGTTTAACGAGCGGATTCTCGTGGGTGATGTAGTCGTACTCTTTTCCGATCTCAAGATCGTAGACGATCCTTCCCGCCACGTTCGGCAGCGCTCGATCGGTCACACGTTCGGTTTCGACGAAGACCTTCCTCTCCCTTGTTCCAAAGTGAGCGGAGGTTGTAGCACTCTCCTCGATTCCGTGACAACGGCGTGGTACCTAAGTAGAGGGAAATCCGCAGGCTTCGCCTTAAGCCGGTGCGAGTATGGTGGAGCTTATGAGAGAGGCTATTAGTGGTCTAGTAATTAGACACACCAATTAGAAGGCTCTAAACCAATTAGAAGGCTCTAAACCGCTGGCTAAAGCAATTAGAAGCTCTAAACCAAAACGGCTCTAAACCGGAGATTTAGAGGTAGGAACTTGTGTGTCTAGGAGGAGCCCTGCCCCTCCTTTTATAGGTGGAGGGGCCTTGGCGCGCCAGGGGAGGGAGGGAGTCCCTCCCCAACTCGGCCTAGGGCTGGGCGCCGGCCTGGAGGAGTCCAACTCCTCCTCCAGGTTGGTTCCAACTCCTCTTGCTTGTTTCCCACAGTTTCTTGTTTTAGCCGTTTGACTTTCAAACTGGACATTTGACTTTCATGTTTTGGAACAGCAAGAACACTTAGTACATGATGCAATCATTCCAATATGTAATGACATTCATGTACCCCTCCCCAGTCTTGGGACAATCCGAACCTTCTAGAACATTCCGATGAAAACACGGAATCATTCCCGAACTCCAAACGGACTTTCCTTATATGAATCTTATTCTCCGGACCATTCGGATCACCTCGTGATATCCGGATCCCATCCGAGACTCGAACAACATTCGGTCTCTTTCTCATAATACCATAACTACTCAAACAACGTCGAATCCTTATGTGTCTCCTACGGTTCGTGAATTATGCGGACATGATCGAGACACTTCTCGAACAATAACCAATAGAGGAATCTGGAAATTCATATGGCTCCCACATATTTCTACGATTACTTTGATCGAATGAACCACTTACATACGATACCAATTTCCCTTTGTCTCACGATAGTTTACTTATCCGAGGTTATGATCGTCGGTATCTCGCATACCTAGTTCAACCTTGTTACCGATAAGTACTCTTTTCTCGTTCGTGATATGTGATCCCTTGTGACCAAGTCACATGCTTGCAAGCCAATTGGATGACATTCCACCGAGAGGGCCCAGTATATCTATCGTCATGTGGATGGACAAATCCCACTCTTGATCCATGTGTTTCAACCAATACTTTCCGAACACTTAATGCCACCTTTATAGCCACCCGATTACGGTGTGGTGTTTGATGTCATCAAAGCATCCATCCGTAAAGGTGATATGCATGATCTCATGGTCGAAGGAATTAGGTTACTATGTATCAGAAAGCATATAGCAATTGAACTATTGAAATGACTTGATCTTTATGCTACGCTTATCTATAGGAGTATGTCCACCATATCATTCTCCTAACGATATGATCTTGTTGTTGATAACATCTCAATGTTCATGATAGGGAAACCACAATCATTAATCAACCAACAAGCTAGTGAAGTATAGAGGCTATACTAGGGACTTCAAATTAAGTTTACAAATCACACAAGTATTAATGGTTTCCTTGTTAATACTATTATAGCATGAATGTAAACATTTATCATAAACACAAAGATATAATAATAACTACATTTATTATTGCCTCTAGGGCATATCTCCAACAGGTGTTAACTAAGTCAAACCATGAACTCGGAATCCCGGAAATTGACACTCTAAACTTAGCTAAATCACCGCCCTCCCTTAGGTGCAGAAGTGAAGGTTTCGCAGCATAGAAAACAAAATTTTCCTACGATAAGAACACCAAAATGCAATATCTAATCTAGTAGATGCTAGTAACAGTAAGCGATACGTAAAAACTTACCCTCAAAGACCGAAAGCTTTTTACGAAATCTGATTTTGTTGTTAATATAGTCGGTCACTTGTGGATCTAAAGATCGAGTTGTAGAGCACCACAAACCAGCAACGCATCCATACTCGGGCACACGCCCAGTTCCCGACAACCTTCCTGCCTCCACTCTAGTAGAGCAGCGGAAGGAGTAGGTAAATCTTACTCCGAGAAACCAATATAACATGTACTTCAATAATCTGAAGCCATAGGAGGTTGCTAGAGGGGGAAGAGAGCCTTAAGAAGAAAGTGGTGCAAATGGAGAGGAGCATTTTATAGGGGGAGGGGGGCTGCCCCTCTTCCCTCATTTATTCCCTCATTCATGTGAGTGAAACCCCCATTTCAATTACATTAAATTTCCATAGCATAAATGCATTTCTCTCTTTAAATAAAACTATTTTATTTATTTCATTCAGAATTTTGTGAATTAATTTAATTAATAAACATTCATATAAAACCCTTGCATTATTTCAATATTACACCTCAAACCATTTTCACTGATTTGACTCGAAACAATTCTAGTGATCATCGAAAAAAATTTAACTCTATCAATATTATTCTCGGATATGTTTTATCTACCATGTAGTGTTGGAGAAACTTAAGGATATCACCCTACGGTTTGCGGATGATGCAGAAATGATAGATAAATCTCTCTTATCAATAATGAGAAGTGGGACCTAGAGATCCATATTGACTCCCACATATTCAATGATGACTCTAGTTATCATGTGAACCATTAATGTCGTAACCAAATCTCTTTGTATCGCGATATATTACATGTCCGAGATTGGATCATCGGAATCCCCATATCTATTTTAATATTGTTGCCGATAATTACTCTTTTCTCTCGTTCCGGTGATATAACATTCCTTATGATCAAATCATCTGCTTGCAAGCAGTTGTCAATGTGATATCACCGAGAGGGTCCAAAGTATATCTCTCCATCATCGGGATGGATAAATAATGTTGGAGATATGTCCAAGAGACAATAATAAAGTGGCTATTATCATATCTTCATGCTGATGATACATTTTTACATCCCATGCTATAATTGTATTAACCGGAAACATTAATACTTGTGTGGTTTATAAACATAAAAGAGTCCCTAATAAAGCCTCTTTTTAAACTAGCTTGTTGGTTAATATATGATCATGGTTTCCTGATCATGAAAATTGATATGTTATTAACAACAAGATCATATCATTAGGAGAATGATGTGATGGACATACTCCTATAGTTAAGCGTAGCATAAGGTCAGGTCATTTAAAATAGTTCACTTGCTATAAGCTTTCAGATATATAGTAACCTAAATCCTTCGACCATGAGATCATGTTAATCACCATCGCTGGATGGATGCTTTGATGACATCAAACACCACTTCGTAAATGGGTGTTTATAAATGTGGCATTGTGTGTTCGAAAAGTATGTGTTGAGGCACATGGATCAAGAGTGGGATTTGTCCATCCATATAACAGATAGATATAATCTAGGCCCTCTCGGTGGAATGTCATATAATTATATTGCAAGCATGTGACTGACTCACATATCACAGGAACGAGTAAATAGTACTTATCGGTAACAAGGTTGAACTAGGTATGCATAGATACCGACGATCAAACCTCGAGTAAGTAAAGTATCGCGAGACAAAGGGAAATTGGTATCATATGTAAATGGTTCATTTGATCACAAATTAATCATAGAAATATGTGGGAGCCATATGAATTTCCAGATTTATCTATTGGTTATTGATCGGAGAAGAGTCTTGATCATGTCTGCATAATTCACGAACCATAGGGAGACACACTTAGGGATTCGATGTTGTTTAGTAGATATGGAATGTGCTAAAGAGACCAAATGTATTTCGGAGTATTGGATGGGATCCAGGATATCACAAGGAGATACAGAATGGTCGGAGAATAAGATTCATATAAGGAAAGTCCAGTTCCGGAGTTCGGGAATGGTTCCGGTGTTTTCATCAGAATGTTCAAGAAGGGTCTAGAAGGTTTTTTGATCCGGAAGGGGGAAGGTTACATGGATGTGTCATGACAAGGTGGAATGGTTGCATCATGCCCTAGGTCACTTGGATGGACACTTGGAAGAGAGAAATCAAAATCTAGTGTGAAAGACAGAAGGCCAGTTTGAAAAAGTCAAACTGGGACAATGATTTCCAAGTGGAGGGAGGGAAGGAAACCTTGGGAGAGAAGGTTTCCCTTCCCTCCACCAATCCGCCTGCCAACAAAGGAGTTGGGGGGAGGATACGGATATCCCTAGCCGCCCCCACCTATAAAAGAAAGGGAGGGGTGCCCCCTCTCCCTACACATTGCTCCTATCCGGCGCCCCCTCTCTAAACCCTAGGCCCCCTCCTACTGCTGGCGCCCTAGCTCTCCTCTAAATTGCTTCCGCCGTCTAGTCTAAACCCTAGCCGCTAGTTTCTCTACCCCTCGGCCTCTAAACCCTAGATCGCCGGGGCTCCCTCTACTCCACCATACCCGCTCCGGCTTAGGCGAAGTCCAGCAGGATCTTCCTCTACTTTTGACACCACGCCGTCGTGTTGCCGGAATCACGAGGAAAGAGATACAACCTTCGCTGCCTGCTGGAACATGGGAGGGGAAGGTCTTCATCGAGTACCGTACGTGTGACCGATCGGAGCGCGTTCTTGAACATTGCACGAAGAATCGTCAACACGATCTTGAGATCGGCAAGTGAATTACTATATCACCCACGAGAATCTGCTCTTGTTAACCGCTTTGGATCTTCGAGGGTTAGTACTCTATCGACTCGTTGCTACAATATAGTAGATAGATCTTGTCTTGTGTATGTTCATGCGATGTTTTCCATGCTACGAACCCCTACAAGTCCCACTCTTGATCCATAAGCCCCTACATAACACTTCTAGAGTACCTAAACCCATCTTTATAGTCACCATGTTATGGTGTGACGTTTGATATTATCAAAGTACTCGTCTAGTGTTAGTGATTGACATGATATCATGGTCTAAGGATTAGAGTTACTTCATATGACATATTATACCAATGTAAACATAATGACTTTGATCGTGTTACTATACTTCGGATGAGTGTTCATCACATCATTCCACCAATGTTATGACCTCGTAATTAACAACATCCAATATCTATGATCAGGAAACCTTTGATCATCATATTAATCAATAAGCTAGTTTATATAAGAGGCATAACTAGGAACTGTATATTTTTTATTAAACACACATGTATTAACGTTTTCCATTAACATAATTATATCATGAAAGATAAACATTTATTATAAACAAGGAATAAGATAATAACCACTTTATTATTGCATCTCGGGCATATTCCCTTCAAGAAGGTTCATGAAAACGTGTGGGATATGCGATTTCATCCCCGTGCGATGGACTGCTCTATACCGGTGAGGGTCACATGGCTTGAAGCACTCTAGGGGAATGCTACCACAACGACGTTGATGCGGGCGCATCCGGGCCTCTCACAAGCGTCATGTCCCCTTTCGGCAGAGACGACCCCCGTTGTCATATGCCATGGGAGGACCACCACCATCTCCTGGGGCCACCGCTCCGGCTCCCGATCTTCATCGCCTACACCGTGTCATCCATGGTGATGTGTTGCCGCAACCTAAGTGCGAAGCCACCACATGAGGAGACAACCCTACCGTCAACAAGTTGGCTTCACCCGCTGGCATCCTCCAACGACAGCGGGGAGGATAGTAGATGGGGTGTTGGGGTAGCGGTGGCTAGGGTTTTCTCCTGATCTGCACCTAGATAGCGACACATGGGCATTTTGTTCTATTAAAATTGTGATAGAATTTCACTTTTCTAGCCTGTGAAGTATGCACCAACTAGGAATGCACACAACTGCTAAGCATGAGTACCCCAGCAACAATTGATCTTTGTAAAAGCACCAAGCATGGTATTCATGATAAATTGCATGAGTATGAAAGCCTAGTCTTAAATATTAAACAAAAACTTAAATTTACATCCATGAGGTTTTAAAACTAGGTGTGAGTTTGTACATCTACTCCCATAACCAATTGAGCTATAACTCATTTCATGTGAAGGCAGTTTGCGAGATAATCATGTGAAAAATTCTCAAAAAATTGAGGTCAAAGATAATCATGTATTGTAGTTGTGTAAAAAATTTGACCAAAAAATGACTCATATACAAAACCAGGCAAAAAGTGAAATTTCTAACCTTGTATATAGCATGTGGGTAATGTTAATATTGGGCGTATCCGGCAATGGTGCATCTTCCTGAAACTCCGTTGATCCAGCTTCTCCTAGAGACTCCAGCGTCCGAAACGGCCCTTTTTTTTGGGCCGGCCTGCTCAGGACGTGGCCTTCTAGCCTGGTTTGCTCCACACTGCTACGACTGGTGGCGGGGGTGCTCCTGGTGCACAGTGGCGGCGGCGGAGGTATTCCTGGTCCACAAAGGCGGTGGAGAACGAGCTCCGCTCCATCGACAGAAGATGGTTGGTCGCCAGAGCGGCGGCGCACACGATTTAGTTAGGATTTGAAGAGAGAAAGGGATGGAGAAAGGAGAAACAGGGACTAGAGAGAGAAAGTGATCCGTACCGTTTCACTTGGCGGCTGTAAAATGTGCTGCTCCGTGTTTCGCTGATCCGCGGATCACCGAATGTGGTGCTCTGAATTTTGTACACAAAATTGTTCCAGCTTCTCGGATCTAGATTCTTAGAGTTGGGATGTTTGGCACCGCTCCATGGTGAATTTTTTAGAAGCCGGAAGCTGGAGAGCTTCAGAACACGCCCATAATAGTGTTGTTTTTGGAAAATCCTTTACCCAGATTGAAATGGAAGTAGTTTGTTGGCAAAATCTTTTAGACGGGTACAATGCTTGAAATCGAGAACCTGACTGAAAGTTTTAAATTACTACTTTTAAACTTTTTTAAAATTACTTTTTTTTTTTGCAATATAGGGTGCGGGTTCACCGCTGTATTTTCGCTAAACACCGTTGATAGATAGTACTAGGACTATACATATGACACATGTAATAGTATAGTTAGACATCCGTACTGCTGTTTCTACTATAATGGATATTAATTGTACATTGTACTACCATTCATCTGTCGACGTGATATCCATATTGTATATCCGATGGATGCTCGATGGTTGCACAACAACAATAATTGTACTCAGTTGAGAATTACTTTTAGTACATTCCGACCATGGCTCTCCTTGGACAGAATTAACATTACCCTGAACAACACTATCCATATCTTGTTGACACTTCAAACTTAGAAAAAAAAACATTATGAAAATAAATTTGCAAGACTATTAAGGTGCAGCACCGGTAGTATCCATGTCACTATAATCATCACCAGCATCCTACTGGACATATATAAGAATGCACAAGGATACATTTCTGGAATAAGTTCAGTCGGCAAGGTTTGCAACTAAATATTAAAAAACACGGTTATCAACCATATATACAATTGTACACTTATTTCTCCAACACAAATAATTAGTACCAGAAGGGGTGAGGTCACAAGTGGCTTGAAAACATCATTATTCCTAGTCTCCAACCTGATCTCCGTCGAGACCAACTGCAATCCGTAGCAGTAGGATCAACGTCATAAGCGCTACTTACATGCATGCAGCGAAGTTGCACATTGGTCTCAGCTGAAGCTGGTAATAAAAATATACAACCATAGTCCCATCTTCCTAAAAATATACAACCTCTAGCTTTGTAGAAAATCAGTCCATGGTCAAAACCCCACAAATCTAGTCTCCAATGCAACGCCATATACATCATCGTGGTCCTACTCCGTCTATTTCTTCGCTTGAAATTGTGGAAGGCCTATCTATGAAGGACCAGAGGTGGCAGCTCTGCTGGAGGATTGGGTCAGGGCATCAGGCGGCTTTGCGTCGTGTGGAAGAGGAAAGATTAGGGATCTCGATCTGGAACAGGGAGGCCTCGCGCGGAGAGGACGTACGATCTTAATTATCCTCTGCCGGTCTCACTACAGGAACAGGAAGCTACGCCGATGGCCAAACGTCGGCGTCGTCGACGTAACCATCGTCCAGGCCAGCTCCGCCAAGCAGCCGTCGGCGTAGAATTGCCATCGGCATATCCTATGCTACGCCGACGGCTGCCCTCGGCGTAGCATACACCGACGGCTGCCCTCGGCGTAGCTATTTTTTATTTTACCTCATTAAACTTCGAAAAATCATAACTAAATCATTCTAATTCGGAAAAATACAAATAATATATCAAAATTTGCAGAAAAATAAGATCTATCTATCTACACTCAGATATTACACATTTGTAAATAAAAATTAAGTGAAACATAAAACATTATATATAATTTAAAACGGGCATAAAAAATTCAAAAACGATCGAAACAATGCGAAACCTTCGCGTGGTGTTATATTATGTGACATAGTTAGAAGGGAAAATATCAAACTTGGTATATTGATTATGTCTCAAAAAACCTTCACAAAATGACCTATCTTATTCGAGGTTTCTTGGCTTTCGGGCCAAATGACCAATGTTATAGCTAGAATCAAGATATAGTTTGTGATAATGTCCCTATATTGTGCATACATGTGCATCATGGGATGGCGAACAATGTTGTAGGAGGAAGTTTTTTTGTCGCACCAAAAAGCCATTTTCCATTTTCCGAGCACAAATAACTAACGGTTTTGTGAAGCAACCACCAAATAGCTAATTCAAAATAATACAACCACATTTTACAAAAATACTAGACCACCTTATATGGACAATGGCCCAACAGGGGGATCTGAAACCTTTTCGTCCACCTCTGATGAAAAAGACAAATTCCTACCGAATCGGTAGGAAGTGGGTCAGATATGAACTACAGGTACATGATCCGATGTCCATGTTTTTTTACAAAAATCATTTTTAGGTTCATAATATGCTATTTATCAAAGACCCAATGCAAGTTTAGCGAGGCTCGGCCCCAAGCTAAGAATCTTCATGCCCGTCGTTCGACAAAGTTTGACGATAGTTTAAAATGAGCATAAAAAATTCAAAACCGATCAAAACAAAGCGAAACCTTCGCGTGGTGTTATATTATGTGACATAGTTAGAAGAAACAATATCAAACTTGGTATATTGATTATGTCTCAAAAAAACCTTCACAAAATGACCTATCTCATTCGAGGTTTCTTGGCTTTCGGGCCAAATGACCAATGTTATATAGCTAGAATCAAGATATAGTTTGTGATAATATCCCTATATTGTGCATATATGTGCATCATGGGATGGCGAACAATGTTACAGGAGGAAGTTTTCCTTTTCGTCGCACCAAAAAGCCATTTTTCATTTTCCGAGCATAAAAACGGACGGTTTTGTGAAGCAACCACCAAATGGCTAATTCAAAATGCTACCACCACATTTAAAAAAAATAGTAGACCACCTTATATAGACAATGTCCCAACAGGAGGATCTAAAACCTTTCTGTCCACCTCTGGTAAAAAAGATAAATTCCTGCCGAATCGATAGGAAGTGGGTCAGATATGAACTACAGGTACATGATCCGATGCTCATGTTTTTTTTATAAAAATCATTTTTAGGTTCACAATATGCTATTTTATCAAAGATCCAATGCAAGTTTTCGTTTTCATCGCACACAAAAGACATTTTTCATTTTCCGAGCGCAAAAAAGGGGATTTTCTGAAACAACCACCAAATAGCTAATTCAAAAACGGAGGGTTTGTGATTAGTTGATATGGATATCATATTTGGATTCCTCTCATTTTTTGATCAATTTACACATATTATTTATCGAATTCCGATTTACAGATTTAAAGATATTAATTATTACATATTAAATATAAAAATACAAAAAAGTAAAATTATTATATTTTTATTTGAATTCAATAATATTTTTATTTATTTATTAATGTTTACTTAAATAATTGTTTTTAATTTCAAAAAATACAAACATGTGACATGATGATATAAGAGTTAATTGGATTGATATCATAGTATTGCCAACAATGTATGAATTATTTTGTAGAAACAGATTATGAAGGAATGAGAAAGTTAAGCGTGCTGGAGCTAGATTAGTATTAGGATGAGTGACAGGCTGAGAAGTTTGACCAAGACTATAATTTAATTAAATATTAAGTATAATTAGTGTTAAAAATGTTCAAAGTGAGAGATTAACAAGTCAAACAATTCAAATATTCAAAAATTGAGAAAAAAATAAAAATAAAATTTTAAAAAAAATATATATATATTAAAATGTTTTTGCAACCTGCCGACAAGCTATGCCGATGGCCGCTACGCCAAGGGCATCGCCCTCGGCGTAGCATACGCCAACGACATTTTGATACGCCGACGACCTCTACGTGCTCCGCCGAGGAAGACCTTCGCCGAGAAGGCTACGCCGAGGACAGCCGTCGGCGTACCATACACCGACGGTTTTTTGCCCTCGGCGTAGCGCGCGCGTCCTGTAGTAGATGGAGTATAGTCCGCCTTTGTTAATTGCTACATATGAAATTGTGGCATCGGATTAGTTCAATGTTGGCTGTTAGATGTGATTCGGTGGGATAATCTGATGGTACCACTTTGTCTGGGTACATCATCCGGGTTTGCATTGGTTTCTATCTCAGTTTAGTTTAGCTGCCTTAAGTAAAGTGCAAGATTAAGAAAGAGTATGAAGACCTCGAAAATTTGCTCGATGGAGTCACCTCATATATCTCTACCATGTATTTGCTTCTATTAATATAGTGTGGTATTGATTATAAAAGAAAAACTACTTTGGTTTCTATGACATCAGCTCATGTATTTCTAAGAAAGAAGAAGTATAGATACTACTTTGATTTCTATAACATCAAGGGAGGGGCCTCTTGTTAAAAATTGCTTTACAGACAGAAATTAGGTTAATAAACTCAGAGGTCATGCTAAAACACAACGCCATTAATTATTGTCCTTCATTATGTCACCAATCGCACCATATATTAGCTTACCGATGGTTGTTCAATCCAGCTAGTACTTAGAGTATCTCCACTCGTTGACCGAACCCAGGCCGAAATTCAGACCAAACTTTGGCTGTACGACACAAGTTTTTGGCCTGGATACGTCCAGTTTTCCACTCGCGTACTCAGGCCGAGTTCCTGGATCGCCCGTTTTCGCTTAAATTCGGCTCAAATTCGGCTCAAGTTCGTCCAGATTTCGGCATAATTCGTCACAGTGCACTTCTGAAGCGAGGAAAACCCAACCAAGCCGATGTAGTCCTTCTTGCAAAGGAAATATGTGTCGAACTCCCGAATGGCATGCACGATCTTGAGGAAGAGCTTCCGGCTCATCCTGAAACGGCGGCGAAACACGTCCTCTCCATGGAGTGGCTGGTCGGCGAAGTAGTCGGCATACAATTTGCAGTAGCTCTCTATCATTTGTCTCGCCTTGCACTTCCGGCGACCTGGCGCCGAACCACCGCGCTTCGGCTTTGCCATCTGCATGTATAGCTGGGCGAGCGATGCGAGGATCTGCAAGTGCTCTTCACCTTCGGCGACCTCAGCGCTCTCCTCCTCCAGGAGTATGGCGAGTATCTCCTCGTCGTCGGAGTCCATGGCGAGTATCTCGTCCTCGTCGGAGTCAGTGGCGAGTATCTCGTCCCCGTCGAAGTCCATGGCCGAATCCGGCCAAATGTCGAACACTTGGCGGGCGTGGTGGTGGGAGCACGTAGCGAAGCAGAGCTACGGCGAGGCTCGGTCGACGGGATCGGCAGCGTGGAAGGCATGGTGGTAGGTGGCAACTGTTGGAGATATGCCCAAGAGGCAATAATTAAGTGGTTTTTATTATATCTTCATGCTTATGATAAATGTTTACATACCATGCTATAATTGTATTAATCGGAAACATTAATAATTGTGTGATTTGTAAACATAAAAGAGTCCCTAGTAAAGCCTCTTGTTAAACTAGCTTGTTGGTTAATATATGATCATGGTTTCCTGATCATGAACATAGATATGTTATTAACAACATGGTCATATCATTAGAAGAATGATATGATGGACATACTCCTATAGTTAAGCATAGCATAAAGATCAAGTCATTTAATATAGTTCATTTTCTATAAGCTTTCTGATATATAGTAACCTAATTCCTTCGACCATGAGATCATATTAATCACCATCACCGAAGGATGCTTTGATGACATCAAACACCATACCGTAACTGGGTGGCTATAAAGGTGGCATTGATTGTTCGAAAAGTATGGGTTGAGGCACATGGATCAAGAGTGGGATTTGTCCATCCATATGACGGATAGATATACTCTGGCCCTCTCGGTGGAATGTCATCCAATTAGCTTGCAAGCATGTGACTGGCTCACAAGGGATCACATATCACGGGAACGAGAAAAGAGTACTTATCGGTAACGAGGTTGAACTAGGTATGCAGAGATACCGACAATCAAAACCTCGGATAAGTAAACAATCATGAGACAAAGGGAAATTGGTATCGTATGTAAGTGGTTCATTCGAAAAGTAATCATAGAAATATGTGGGAGCCATATGAATTTCCAGATTCCTCTATTGGTTATTGATCGGAGAAGTGTCTCGATCATGTATGCATAATTCACGAACCGTAGGGAGACACACTTAAGGATTCGATGTTGTTGTGTAGTTATGGAATGATGAGTAAGAGACCGAATGTTGTTCGGAGTCTCGGATGAGATCCGGGATATCACAAGGAGATCCGGAATGGTCCGGAGAATAAGATTCATATAAGGAAAGTCATGTTTCGGAGTTCGGAAATGATTCCGGTGTTTTCATCAGGAATGTTCTAGAAGGGTCTGGAAGGTCCGACACTCCGAAAGGGGAAGGGTACATGGATGTGTCATGACAATATGGAATGGTTGCATCATGTACTAGGTCACTTTGCCGGGCAAAATAAAGAGAGAAATCAAATCCTAGTTTGAAAGTCAAATGCCAATTTGAAAAGTCAAATCTCAAGTTTGCTTGGTGGAGGGAGAGTAGGAAACCTACTTGGGGAGGAAGTCCCCTCCCTCCACCCGCCGGCCAAGGAGTCCGAGTTGGGGGAGGACTCCCTCCTCCCAACCGGCCACCCTCCACCTATATAAGGAGGGGTAGGGCGCCCCCTACCCCTCACACCCAAAACCCTAGCCCCAAGCCGCCGGCCTCCTCCAAGTCGCCGCCGCCTAGGGCCTCCTATAACTCGGCAAGTTAGGGTTTTCCCAAACCCTAGCCGCCGACCAAGCCCTCCCCTTGGTGCCCTCTAAACCGTAGATCGCCAAGGCCTCTCTTATACTCCACCATACTCGCTCCGGCTTAAGACGAAGCCCTGCGAGATCTCCCCTCTACTTCCAACACTACGCCGTCGTGCTGCCGGAATCACGAGGAGAGTGCTACAACCTCTGCTGCCTGCTGGAACAAGGGAGAGGAAGGTCTTCATCGAGTACCGAACGTGTGACCGACTGCGGGAGCGCTGCCGGAACGCAGCGCCGGAAGGATCGTCTACGCGATCTTGAGATCGGCAAGTGTACGACTACATCATCCACGAGAATCTGCTCTCGTTAACCTCTTTGGATCTTCAAGGGTTAGTATTTTATCGACTCGTTGCTACAATCTAGTAGATAGATCTTGGCTTGATCATAGATTAGATCTTGATTGTGTGTTCATGCGGTAGAATTTTTTTTGTTTTTCATGCTACGAACCCCTACAGCAATTACGGCGAGCGTAGCTAGAGGCGTGAGCATGTCTCGGCGCGCAGGAGCTCCGCCAGCGAAGTCATGGCGACAGGGGGCGCTGGGAGCACTTCGCGGCAGTCTGGGAGAGTGGAGTGGGTGAAAATAGGAATGTCTCGCCGACGGAGCTGGTCCACGTCCTTTTTTTGCGGCGTACTGGGAACATGGGTTCGGTCTGGGTAGTCCGGACCAAAACACGCCGAAATCCGAACGAAAACAGATATTTGGATACGCGACTGAGCCCGATTTTCGGCGTCCTGACCAAATGGGTAGAAAGTGGAGATGCTCTTATTTATAACATACGGAAATCACAGACAGCATCGCGTACAGCGGAACATATACACCCAAACCACAGCTTCCCGCCGGAAAACCAGAGCCAACGAGAGGATTGGAGGAAGCAAACCAAGGACGCGTCCGGCGCGTGCACCGACCTCAGTTCTATGGCGCTGCGCTTCGGCCTCCGAGCAGCTCCACCAGCTCCGGCGGCACGTTCAGGGATGCCTGCACCACCTGCGCGGTCACGCCGCCGAGCACCGAGCCCTTCCCGGCCAGGCGCTCCACCGCCGGCCTGCCACGTCGTCACAGCCCAGCATGAGATCGATAGCTAGGGACACCGCGACCAGCGTGTGTGAAGTACAAGTAGCCACATGTCAGGCACGTACGTACCTGGCGCTCTTGATCAGCGACACCCACTCCACGCCACCGGCACCGGCACCGGCGGCGACGAACGCGACGGTGAACCGCGGCACCACGAACAAGCTGCCGGCGGCGACCTCCTCGTCCAGCAGCAGCGTCTCGCCCCCGCCGACCGACGACACCTGGACGCGCGCGCTCCCGCGGGCCACGTACACTGCCTGCGCCGCGCCCTCCCGAACCACCCACGGCGCAGTGCGCGCCACGTCGGGCTCGAGCCGCCCGAGCGCCGCGCTGATCCCGGGGCTTCCTAACGCCTCCAGGTCCGCCGCGGTCACCGACTTGACAGCGCCGGCGTTCACGACGATCCCTTTCCTGTCGTCCTCGCGCGGGCACACGCCGGGGAGTTTCTGGTTCAGCTTCGTGAGGAGAACCGCCGGCTGGCTCCGGAACGCGGCGGCCGCCTGGTCCGCAGTCGGGCTGGGCGCCCACGCCGCGGATTCGGGGCCGCGCAGGACGCTGTTGCCGCCGGCGAGGAAGAAGTAGGAGATGTCGCCCGGGCTGACGGCGCGCGCCGTGTCGCCCAGGAACACGATGGACAGGTCGGTGCCGGCGCCATCCGCGTCGTCGTTGTACCACCAGGAGACGTCCCCGGTTTGCACGGCGATGACGTCGCCGGCCTCGAGCCGGACGACCCTCTCCGCGGCGTCACCGCCCACCGGGAGGACGCCGACTACCCCGCTGCCACCCAGGACGTAGCCAAACTTGGGGGAATCAGCGTAGTGCGGCATCGCGAGTCCGAGGGGCCTGAGCACGAGCAGGCCGCACCCGAGCCCCTCCACGGCGAGCTCCGGCTGGTCAGCTCCGGACCACGCCACGTACGACCCCGCGTCCGACTGCACCAGGACCTTGCCGGCTTTTGCAGACATGTCTCCCTAATTTCCTACGTAAATGGAACCCAGTGTACCAGAGCTCCTCTTGGCTGGAAAGTTGATGATGAGCTGGCACGGCTCGCAATTTATAGGGAAGATAAGGCGAGAAGAACAGTAGCAATCCATGATTTTCTGAGGTGATAAGTTTCTATTTTACGGCTAACGACTACTCCAACCGTTTTAAAGCATACTATAAATTTTTTTTTTTAGAAACACAATGCAAAGGCAGACGATCATAATACGTACATATATTCACCATTATGAACACACGCACGTACACCCTATCCCTATGTGCACCTCCGAGAGATCGAGCCGACGGATCTTGAGATTGACGAAGTCACCATAGGCGCCTCGCTATCGACGGGAACGCCGCCTCCTAATGAAAGAATATTCCGCATTTATAAGACACCAAAGCATTAAACCTGAGGTTTGAACTCTAGTGGGCGGAGTACCACTATCCTCCTAACCATCCAACCATGGGTTGGTTCTCAAAGCATACTATAAGTTGTTCTCGCTATTTTCCTAAATACATGTATTTAGATGGTTTTAACGTGCAAATTCACTCATTTTGTTTCAAACTTACACACCAAAAGTCGTTTGCATTGAGGTTAGAATATTTAACACGTAGAGATAAGTTTATTTATCGCTAGCTCTAAGAGCGTCTCCAGCAGAGGTGCTAATAGGGCAGTGCTAAATTAACCGCTTCTTTGTCCGGCGCGCGCTGCAAACTTCTCCAGCAGAGGCGCTATAATTCTGCTTGCTACAAAATTTTAGCGCGGCGCGGCATTTTGTGCTATTTGGAGCGGGATATATCGCGCTCGGACTATAGCGCGCCCAATCGCTCGGCTCGCGCGGGAACAGCCAACCGCCCAGCAATTTCCCCTGTGCGCGCGAACTCTCCCCTCCGACATCCCCCTCCGCACGGTCGCCGACGCAATTCTGGCAATGGACGGCTCCTTTGGCACCCCACCAGCCCCTCCGTACTCCGTCCCCCCACTACCGGCGCAATCCCGCCACCGATAGTGCCAAACCCTAGTGCTGGCGCCTGGAACGGCTCGTGCTGACGAGGTTCGATCTGGTCAATGCCCATTGTTATGGACTTGGGTTTTGGAGAAGATGGAGATGCTGGAGATCGTGGAACGGTTAGCAAGCAAGCAACACGGGGACACGAGGTTTACCCAGGTTTAGGCCCCCGGAGGGAAAACCCTACTCCTGCTTGTCTACTCTTGATTACGGCGGAATCGAAAAGTATAGGGGTGCGTAGATGCAATCTGGTGTGAGGTGTGTATGCGGTGAGTTGAGATGCCCTCCCCGTCGTGCCCTCCTAGCCTTTATATAGATAGGCAGGTCTCGGGCATAGGTCGAGTCGGTTATAGATTAGGGTTTGCCCCTTTGAAATTCTATCTATTCTAGTCTTGCTCTCCAAGGATCCGAAGGCGTCATGGGCTTCGGCCACCCGGAAGTCTCCGCAGGACGCATATGCTCTTGTGGGCCTTCCTTGGGCTGGATCAGGTATACTAATATCGCGTACCCGTAGGGTATAACCATGTCAGTAGCCCCCGAGTGCTCAGTCGAATCGCAGATTCCGCCGAGGACTCTTCAATCTTTCGTGTGCTATTGGTCCTGTTCATAAGAGAAAGAATGATTTTAGTTCGTGGAGATTGTTGATGCGTGTGCCTGACTCTCCTGATGGATCAGGGCCAGTTAACTGTCATAAGACAAAACAACACGATCTTCTTCAGACTCGAGTCCCCGTACTCAAATCTAGAACGAATGCTGGTGCAATTCGACTCAGGCCGCTAAGGTCTTATTGGAGTCGAATCCCAGTAGTTTTCGAGTCATGTACCCAACGCGTCCATCAGGATTTTCATCGTGTCTGTTGACACAGTATTTTACTGGCAGAGCGCAGTCAGGTGCGTTACCAGGCCATCATATTATATCTGTAGGTCTTATCTTTGCGTCATAGACACAACATCCGAAATGTTATCACCGCGGAGGTGTTTCAGGTGAGCAATAAGAATGCTTCTCTCTTAGCATTGATTTGGGCAAAGTTGCGAGAAACATTTTTGCATTTTTGATCCGAAGAATCGCAGTCGAAGATTTCATAGGGTGCGCGACCAACGCTCCCTATGGGAGTAGCCCCCGAGTGTACTTTAGTTCAGTTGGTTGAGCTTCAGGTTCGTAGGACACAATTTTTTCGGATGCTTGATCAGTTCTCCCTATGGGAGTAGCCCCCAAGTACTTAGTGGAGTCGTATACTCGTCGTAGGACTGGAAGTTCAAGAGCTGTTGTTCTTCAATCTTGTTTCGGGTGCGTGGCCAGCGCTCTTGATAGGAGTAGCCACCTGAGTAGTTGTTCAAATCGTAGATTTGAATAAGTATTTGATTTGTATTCGAAGATATTCAGCCATTGCGAGCATGCTTTTTGATGATGTCATTACTAACGATCTGTGACCTCAATCATCTGCGGCGCCAGAGGTGACGTAACAGGACGAACGTGGGTCCCCCTTTCTGACTTGAAGTTGACTAGTCATGCGCGACGTTGCGAGAATTACGGCGTCTCCTTGATTTCTGTGCAAAGTGGACGGCGTGCGAGCGACGGTTCGCTGCTGTGTTGACACGTGAACGGTGGGATCTGTCCCTAACATTAGGGCTTCTGGATGGACGGTTCCTGCTTATCGTCCTCATCTTTATAACCGTGTGGAAAACATTGATTTTTTTCACCCTTTGCCATTTGCTTTCTCCACTGCCTCCATTTTCATGAGCTTTTCCTCGCGCGCACTGGACGTTCTCCGATCTTTTCCCTTCTCCTTTCTGTGCATGCACCGGGGTCATCGACGCTCCGCGATGGTGAAGTCGAAGAAGACGTCCGTTGGAGCGGGCTCGAGCGCCGTCGCCGCCAGCAAGAAAGTTTCCGATGCCTCGCGCATCACCGATGGAAATTGGAGGCGCACGGAGGCGCGCGCGGCTGACCTGCTTCCAGGCGACGAGATAATTCTCCGTCCACCCATAGAGTTTCGGGTGATGTTTGTCGCCTTCGTTCTTCGCGGTCTCTCTCTCCCAGTCCACGATTTTCTTCGTGGACTCTTGTTTTTCTATGGCAGTCAACTCCACCATCTTTCGCCCAATTCTCTTCTTCACATCGTCTGCTTCATTACCTTTTGCGAGTGCTGGCTCGCGATCGAGCCACACTTTGGCCTTTTCGGGAAGCTCTATCCGTGAAGAGGTAGTCCGGCACCGGCGGGGTCTACCCGCTTGGCGGCTGCGTCATTTACATCCGATCTACTGTTCTTTTCTTTTTCTATGTCTGAGTCCGTCTAGTACTGGCGGAAGAAGTGGTTTTATATCCGCAACTCCACAGTGGACGGGCAAGACTTTGGCCTTGCTCCCTTCGACTCCTCCCAGGGGATTGTTCCGAAGCATTCCTAGAAGAACCACATCTTGGAAGGCGAGGTGGCGGAGGTGGAGGAGCTCTGTTGGTTGGGTGGGCGCTCGGATGGAGCCTGGGAAGGAGGTCAATGGTGTGGATATTATCCGCACCTTTCTCAAATGTCGGGTGCAGCCGCTCCAAGCGAGGGCGCATCCGATGTTTATTTACACTGGCCACAACGACCCGACGAGGGTCTTAGCCGAGGAGTTGTCCCGAGGCGACCTCGACAGAGTTCTTCGGCCGCTGCTGAAGTGCAAGTTCGAGGAGGACCTTCCGGGGAAGTCGTTGATGCCCCCTTCAGTGCCACGAAACCAGTTCGCAGGTGTAGATTTGCGACATGCGCGTTGCGCCTTTTTTGAGTGCTTTTCTTTATGATTGCTTGTATTGATCTTTGATGTCTTC
Source organism: Avena longiglumis (assembly GCA_030063025.1). Classification (NCBI taxonomy): domain Eukaryota; kingdom Viridiplantae; phylum Streptophyta; class Magnoliopsida; order Poales; family Poaceae; genus Avena; species Avena longiglumis. Next base: position 565,472,018 of record CP125973.1, read on the forward strand.
TTTGTGTACGAGTTCAAGGTGGCTGGCATGGTGCCCCCGCTGCCCGAAAAGTTTCCGGTTGCGCCGGACAACGAGGTTGTGGACTCCAAGTCCGAACTTCCGCCGGCGCAATCGCCAACTCATGAAGCCCCGAGGCGAGCGAGGGGCGGACCCGAAAGCGTCCACGGAGTTTAAGTGAGTCTTCGGATGCCTCGACTCTACCAACTCCTAGGGACCCATCCTTCCTCGTGCACCACGGAGAGGATGACGGCGCTTCTTCCGCACCATTCCCGGTTGTGCCCCTGCGGTCAGTGGCGCCGCAGCCGCCGGCTAAGAAGAAGAAGAAGGAGAAGGCGCCGCCCGTCTTCAATTTGAGTGACATTGACTCGTAAGTAGTTTTCATATGCTTTCGTTTTGTACTTTGCGTGTACACTTTCCTTGTAGCCATTCCTCGGAGGGTTCTCTTAGTGAGAGCGCTCAGGAGGCCATAGGGGAGTCAAAGCCGACGGACACTCCCTCTCAGACGATGGCCAACTCTGGGGGCGATGCTCCGAACCCCTGTCCGCAGGAGGCTTGAGTAGTCGTTACTCATAAGACTGCACCTAGACCTTCGGAGTCCCCGTCCGAGCATGTAAGTTATTTTCCTGTTGTCCTAAGGGAAGCCCCCGAGCCTTTTTCGGGTCGTGTTGTTTGATGTTTTGCTCATTTCGGGGCGCAGCCCCCGAGGTCTTTTTATGATTCTTTTTGATTGTTATCCTCTGTTTTCTCTCGCAGCCTTTTCTGCACAGCACAAACCTTCTCATCCAGCAGGATCTGGCGCTAGAGGCCAGCATGCAGCAGCTTCGAGGTACGTGTCTTGCTTGTTCTTGTCTTTTTTGTTTGTTGTCTGAATGTAGCTCGTGCTGCTCATGTTTGTTCTTGATGCTTTGCAGATGAGAATAATGCGGCTGTTCGCCGGCTGGACGCTCTCCAAAAGAGCCTCGGTCGCCCGGAGAAGCAGGCTGCTGATGCCATGGAGGCGAAGGAGCGCCTGCAGCAGGAGTTGGCTGATGCTGCCGAGGCCAAGGAGCGCCTGCGGCGGGAGGCTTCGGATCGCGAGGAGCAGCTCGCAACTATTGCGTCTACGCGCGATAAGGAGGTGGCCGAGACACTGAAGGTTGTGGCCAAGGCCTTCTTCGGTAAGTGTCTTTCATGCAAATTGGTCTTTTGGATTTTCGAATGCTCTTTCTTCATGTCCTTATTCGACTCCTGCCTGTTCTTCTTTGCACCAGATGCTTCGGGCGTTGCGTTTGATCACAGTGTCTTGGAGAACGGGAGCGCTCTGGATGATGCCACTGCAGCGGTCGAAGATTGTTGCGGCACTACTGTTGGCTCCCTTGCTAAGGCCAAGGAGGTCCTCCGGCGTTTCTACAAGGAGATCATTCCCAAGGGCGCTGCCCTTAAGGATGTTGACTCTCTGGAGGATGCGCTGGGAGGATGCCCTATGACCTGGCCAAGCGAAGGGCATCAGCGCCTCCATGGGTGTGGCCATGGCTATGGCATCTAGAGCGGAGCTGGATCTTTCGCACATCACTTCCCAAATGCCAACAGCTCCAGATGGCTCTAAGGTAGCCTTTGCTCTCTTCTCCTCTTGCTGTAAGCGGTACGGTCCAAAGCTTATCGACCTGCTGGCGGACTATGCGGCGAAGCAGCAGGGAGAAGCCACGAGCAGGCAATCTGGCTCCGAGGCTACTCTGGATGCGGGCGCCTAAATCTGCTGTAGCTAGGATAGCTTCTCTTCTTCTGTTGCTGTAATATTTTGTCGAACAATTTCTCCTTGTGCCACGCAGTGGCTTTTTAATGTATATAAATGATGCTTCGAGCTATTGCCAGATAAGTGTGTTGTTCATATTCTTACTTGCTTGCCTTTAGGGACCTTCGGGTGAGGCTCCCATGGATGCTCCGACTGTCCCTCAGCCGCGACCATCTTTGGATGATGTGTCCCAGCTTGTTTTTCTTCGTGACCGCGTCCGCAGCCTGGAGAAGGAGATCCTTGGCGTTCGAGGCCACACGGATGTGTGGAAGTCGAAGGCTGAGCGAGCTACCTCCAGGGAGGAGTATCTGATGGGGGAGCTGCGGCAGTTGAGCGAGCAACTCCAATGTGAGTTTTCTTGAGCTGCTGCTCGTCTTCGGATGCGCCTTGTTTGCGTGTCGCCTTACTCTGAGTTTTCTGCAGGTGCCAATCTTATCCCGAGGAAGGAGAAGGAGCGTGTTGCAGTTCGTATCAACTGTCTGACCCAACAGGACTTGGAAGCTGGCGGCTTCTTCTGGATGGACCGTGATCGGGCCACCATCCTTGCGACGGTGCAGGATCATGTGCATCAAGTTTCGCGGGTGCTGAAGAAGGCAAAACATCCCTGGCATTGATTCTATACATCATGTTCCCTCTGGACGAGGCACCTTCCACTCTTTGGGGTTTGCTATCGAAGTTTCGAGACGTGGGTCACGTGAGGGAGTTGGTGCGGCACCAGCTGGTTGCGGGGGTGAAGGCTGCCCTTTCTCTTGTTCGGCTGCATCGCTCTAATGTCGACCTTGCGGTTGTGGTGAATGGGCCTCCCCTTCGACCAGACGGTACCCTTTGGGATATGCGCCCGCACTATGGAGCTGTTAGGCAGTATGCCGAAGAGATCGTGGATCTCTTTGAGCATCGGGCGCACGTGATTCTTTAGAATAGATAGACCCTGTAAAAAAGACAGATGTAAAACTTGTATATATTCGAGTGGGCTTGTTATGCCCTTTACTTGTAAAGTTTATTTGTGTTAGCAGGTAGTGCTCTTGTTGTGTGCATGTCCTTTTCGTTAGCCTGATGTGGTCAGCTGCTCAGGTTGCATGCGTTATTCTCAGTCGATGAAGTCGTGAGGTGAGGCGTAGCCCCCGAGCGTGTTGTAGCAAAAAGTAATGCAAGGTAAAAAGAAATTTTCAGGCTAGGTACTTAGCTTTTATTCATATCGTAATGAGGAGGTACATTGTTCGGCTGAGTAGCCTTAGCTGAGTAGCCTTATTGAAAGTAAAGAGATAGCTAGGGGTAGTAGCGTCGTAGTTGTGCAACATTCCATGGGTTGGAGTATGCGACTCCTAACTTGACATCCTTGAGGCGATGGACGCCACCTGGGATGACTTCGGTGACGATGTAGGGTCCCTCCCAGGGTGACTCGAGCTTCTTCGGTCGCTCTTGCTTGAGTCGCAAGACAAGGTGTCCTTCGACGAAGGATCTTGGGCGTAGCCGGCGACTGTGGTAGTTGTGAAGGCTCTACTGGTAGACCACTGAGCGGGCTGCGGCAATGTCGCGTGCCTCGTCGAGTGTGTCAACGGCGTCTTCGAGTGCGGACGATGATTCAGCTTCGCTATAAGAAACGACCCGTGGGGCTTTATGGCGTACTTCTGCAGGTAGTACGGCTTCGGCTCTATGCACCATGAAGAATAGCCTGTAGCCAGTTGAGCTTTTTGGCGTTGTACGCAAGCTCCAGAGGATGGAGGGTAGCTCTTCTGCCTAGGCTCCTGCAAGTCGTTCGAGTGGGCTGAGTAGGCGTTTCTTGATGCCACCACCTATGAGACCATTGGCCTTTTCGACCTACCCGTTGGTCTACGGGTGCGCCACGGAGGCGTATGATATGTTGATGCCAAGGTCTTCGCAGAAGTCCTGGAATTCTTTGGAGATGAAGTTTGAGCCGTTCTCCGTGATGATGCTGTGCGGCACGCCGAACCTGTAGACTATGGACTCGAAGAACTTGACGGTCATTTTGCCCTTTTGGTTGGTGACAGGCATGGCCTCGATCCACTTGGTGAACTTGTCCACTGTGACCAGGAGGTAGACGTGGCCTCCTTTCAAAGATTTGGGAAGTTTGTCGATCATGTCAAGGCCCCATTGGGCGAAGGGCCAGGCCAGTGGTATGGGCCTAAGCTCCAACCCTGGTGTGTGTGGCTTGTCTGTGAACCTTTGGCAGCCGTTGCATCTTGGGACGATGTCCTTGGCATCGTTCATGGCCGTTGGCCAGTAGGATCTATCTTGTAAAGCTTTGGCGACAAGGGCGCGGATGCCCACATCATGGCTGCAGATGCCCTCGTGGATGTCTTGGAGGATGGTTTTGCCGTCACCGATGGTGACGCACCGTTGGAGTACAACTGAAGTGTTGCGCATATATAGTTCGCCATTGATGATGGTGAAGGCCTTGGACCGGCGAGATATGCGCCAGGCATCTGTCGGGTCATCAGGCAGTTCCCTGTTTATCAGGTATCGAAGGTACGGCTGTGTCCATGTTTCTTCGATTGCCATGACTTGCATCAGGCTGACCAACTCGACCTCTGTGTCGAGCTTTTCGGGTCCTTCCTGTCCTTTGGGTGGCGCAACCCCCGAGTTCTCCATTTCTTCGGGTGATCCCTTGGGGAGGTACATAGATTTGTTCGAGGAACATGTCTGGTGGCACCCGTGCGCAAGTGCTCCGTTTCTATTGGCCTCCACGTTGCTTTCCCTTCCAATGTGGCGAAGCTCGTAGCCGTTGAAGTCTCCTTCGAGTGAGTTGTAGAGTGCACGGTACGCGATCATGTTGGCGGCGTGGGCGTCGTAGTCGTTCATCATCTGCTGGACGACGAGGTTCGAGTCACCGTAGATGACTAGGCGTGTTGCGTCGCAGATATTTTGCCATCCTCATGCCGTGGATGAGGGCCTCGTATTCAGCCTCGTTTTTGGAGGCACGAAATTTCATCCGAAGGACGTATTTCATCTTGTCACCTTGCGGGGATGTCAGTATGACGCCAGCTCCTTCTCCAGCTTCGCGCTTGGAGCCGTCGAAGTGCATCGTCCTCGATTGCATCATGTTCGGAGTATCCCATAGCTGGAGTTCCATCCAGTGGACTAGGAAGTCAGGGAGGACCTGAGATTTGATGGCCTTGCACCGCTCATAGACTATGTCTAGAGGGGATAGCTCGATGCCCCTGAGACTCGTGTAACATCCCAGGATTAGCACCTAGAAATAAAGAGGACACAAGGTTGTGCATTGCATTCATGCATAAGAAAATCCGGGGAATTTTCGCGCAAAACTACAAGAGGCTATAGAGGGATCGAGATCTTCCTTGTTCTGATGGAAACACCAGGACAGGTGCGATGGAATTCGACATGACCTCTATTGTACTTTTGTATTTTAGGGTAAGACAATTCAAATCTGAATATTTACTTGATAGATTTGAATATTAAAAGAATTTGAAATAGAATAATAAATGAATTCCTACAATATAGAGATAATGGAATTCTTATTTATAAATAAAATATAAATATCTACAAGTTCTAGTTACATTGAGGAAGAAGGTGTTTACTTTGTTATCATCATATACATAATATTACAAGAATAAGCTACAAATACTACTTAAAATTTTACCTAAGAATATTTTATAACATTTATTGAACACTAATATGAGTAAAGAATGAAACTTTACTTTAACAAAAATAATACCTTTATACAAAAATATCATTACTCAATATTATGATATTTTTAAACTTTTGAATAAAATGAAATCATACAATAATAATCCATACATATATACATATAGTATTGTTGTTCTTTTACAATGAAAAAATGAAAGCATATTACAGGAGACAAATAAATTAAAAAAAGAAATTTCTTAAGTGAAATAATATTTATTACAAGGAGATATATATACAATGTCCTTTACAAATGATAAAGTAAATTACAAAAGAAGTAAGTAAAAATCTAAAACTAAACTAATCTTCACTTTCCCCATCTTTTGAATCTTTCATTTATATTTCTGATCTTACACCTGCAATTTTAAAAAAAAGAATAACAAAGAGAAAAATAAGAAATGGATTAGTGGTTAATTTTTGCTCTCAGTCTGACAGTGAAATACACTGTTGGACACATCATTAAGCTTTTAAATTGAAGGGGCAAGTTTCACCAATGTGTGTATCTGATCTTATCATAAAAAGAGGATTCAGGCTTAGCATCATAAGCCAGGTGGCAAGTTTCACCTTGGTTTCATATAGTAAACATATAAGAAGTAAAAAACCATCCAGAAATATCAATGAAGTACTTGTTCTGATCCATGAGTCACAGCAAGCAAGCAAGTTGCTCACACAACCATTCATATGGGTGTGCTGTCAACACAGCAGCAGCCCAGGAAGGAGATAAGAAAGCCAACTTATGTACACAAAGGGGGTGAACCAGCCGTAGCAGCAAGTTACCATTTCCCCTCCACACTTCAAAGCACATTCCCCATCCCATCCTCTCATCATCAAACCAAGAATGCTTAGATCATACCCCCAAATCCACCACTTAATCAGTATCTGGTTGCTTACTTAAGCCTTCCAAGAAAAGATCAAGTGAGCACAAGGAGCACTACTAGGAAAATGGCTATAGGTAATCAGCACATCCGTGGCTCACATGGTTGAAGTGCCCCACGGCCAAAACAGGCGTGGCTCACCTATGGGCAGTGTCCTACTTGTAACTAGAACAACCGTGGCATACATGATCATAGTGCGCCACAAATATGTGTGGGCCAGGGCCCTGCTGGTCGCATGCTAGATACCCGTAGCGCACATAGGGTAGGTGCGCTACGCTTGTTAGTTTTAACCGTGGCGCATGTTGGGGGGTGCGCTACGCCTAAGCGCATGCCCCTCTTCTCTGTAAAACGGGCAGACACATCCGTGGCGCACTACAACATGTGCGCCACGGATGTTATTAATCCCTGTGGCGCACTGGGGCCACGTGCGCCACGGATGTGGTGACCCTTTTTTTGGCAGCTCCACTTTGCGCACATGTGTGATCATATACCACCCCACACTTCACTTTCCTCTTCTTCTTCCTCCTTAGATCTAGTCGGGATCCTTCTCCTTCCCACCTCAATTTCTCCACTCATTCACCATTTTTAGCATGTAGAACTTTCCTTGGATGTTACATACGTAATAGAGGAAGCTCTTCGTTCTCTCATCTCCTTCTCCGGTCTCGCGCGCACCTCTCCTTTCCATCTTCTCGCGATCAGTCTCTCATCTCGGTAAGTTGTCCATGTAAGGATGTGTTCATGTGTATATGGATGATATGCTCATATGTATGTAGATGATCGATGCTCATGATGTGTGTATGGAGAGGATCGATGGTCATATGTGTGTGTATATGGAGAGTATCGTTGATGCTCATGCATGTGTGTGTGGATAGGATAATGATATGTTCATGTGTGTATGGATCAGTCTCTCTCTCTCTCTCTCTCTCTCTCTCTTGTGTTTGTATGTGAAAAAGTTGCCATTTGTTTTGCCAAAATGTTGATTCATTTCCATTTTGGCAAGACTTTGACATTTCGCAAAAGTCCTAATTTTAGTATAGGTCATGCCGAAATTTTCTATCGACCATTGCATGCATACATTGATTATGTGGTTCTAATAGACTTCTAATTGTACTGTGTACACAGTCCAAACAAAAATGGTGCTCATAATGAGTGAAGACATTGTGGCTAGATTTTTGAAATGTGCGACGACCGACATGATACGAAATAACAAGACAGAGATAAGATGTCCGTGCAGAAGATGCAAACTCAACTGGGTGATCGACCCAGATTGCGGGAATCTGCAGGCGCACCTGCTCCGCCATGGTTTCATGGATGGATACACTCGTTGGATAAGCGATGACGAAGACGATGGAGACGGTGAAGGTGGGCAACATGATGATGATCATCATCACGGCGAGAACGGGCGAGATGATGAAGAGTCTGTTGGAATTATGACCTAGAGGCAATAATAAAGATGTTATTATTATAATTCTTGTTCATGATAAAGTTTATATTCCATGCTAGAATTGTATTAAGCGGAAACTTTAATACTTGTGTGGTTTAGGAACAACACCGTGTCCCTAGTATGCCTCTATGGACTAGCTCATTGATTAATGATGGTTAAGGTTTCCTAACCATAGACATGAGTTGTCGATTAATAATGAGATCATATCATTGGGAGAATGATATGATGGACAGACCCAAACTAAGCGGAGCAATTAGATCATGTCATCGTGTTCATCTTTGCGAAGATTTTCTTATGTCAAATATTGTATTCCTTAGACCGTGAGATAATACAACTCCCTGGTATCGGAAGAAAGCTTTGAGGTCATCAAACGTCATCCTATGAGAGGGTGATCATAAAGGTGTCTCTCAGGTGATCGGAAAGTACCTGTTGGGTTGTATGTATCGAGATGGGATTTGTCCCTCCCAAGTTGGAGAGATATACTTCGGGCCCACTCGGACATCGATATCAACACTGCTTGCAAGCATGTGGTTAAGGAGTTAATCACAAAGTGATATCGAATTACGGAACGAGTAAAGTACTTGCTGAGCGAGATTGAACTAGGTATGGCTGCAAGCGATCAAATATCGGAAAGTAAAATATCGCGAGACGAAGGGAATATATATGGGATTGATTGAATCCGGCATCGTGGTTCATCCGATATGATCATCGATGAATGTGTGGAGTCAATATGGGTTTCGCACTCCGTTGATTATTGATAGAAGATCATGTCTGCATATTCTCGAACCCGAAGGGTCACACACTTAACGTGTCTCGACGCTAGGATAGATTGGATAATTGGTTTATGATTTTTGTTCGGAGTCTCGGATGGGATCCGAGACATCACGAGAGGTTCCGGAATGGTCCGGAGAATAAGATTCATATAAGGCAATGCAGTTTTTGGAGTTCGGAATTGTTTCGGGTTAATCGGTATTCTACCGGAAGCTTCTAGAACCTTCCTGAGGGGGACCAACGTGGCCCCACCTGCCGGGAGGGGGCATGGGCCTATGAGGGAGTGCCCTGGCCGCATTGGTCTAGGGGCACAAGGCCCCATAGGGCCCATCTGGCCAACCTAGGGCAAAACCCTAGGGGAGCTTCTAGAAGGGGAGGGGGGAACTTGCCCCCCACTCCTCCCTCCTTGGCTGCCGGCCCTAGAGTTTGGGGGAGGGGCAAGGGCTGGCCGCCCACCCCTCTATATAAAGAGGGCTGGGGGACGCACCCCCTCCGACACCTCCTCCTCAAGCCCTAGCCGCCCTACTGCCCTCATCTCTCTCTCCCTCCCGACTGCACGTAGGCGAAGCCCTGCTGCAGAAACTCTCCACCACTTGCACCGCGTCGTCGCGTTGTAGATCCAATCCGTCTCTCACCATACTTTCTGGACCGAGGAAGGAGGAGGCGTCGAGGTGCCACACGTGTGCATCTCTCGGAGGCATCGCCACTTGCGGTGTTAGATCGGATCGGATCGCGAGGAGGAGAAGCGAGTACGACTACATCACCCACGTTCCGTCGAACGTTCCGCTGTGCGAATATTCAAGGGTATGAAGATCTCATATATTCCCCCTCGTTGTTTGCGTCTCCTAGATTAGATCTTGGCTTTCCCCGTTCGCATCCGTAGAAATTTTTTATTTACTATGCTGCGAAACCCTTCAGAGTCTCCTGGAGATGGTGAAGGTGCGGAAGCAGACCGGGATGATGATGATCTAGATGCCGGAGGAGAAGACGACGATGGAACAACGTCAGGATGGGTGCGGGACCCTTATGTGCAAGAGATGCTTCTCAAGCGAGTAACGCTTGTAGCCGCTAGAGTGAAAGCCAAACTTGCGCAACTTGAGAAAGACGCGGTTACTCCATTGTATGAAGGATGCAGGCCCAATGATACCCGGTTGAATGTAACGCTCAAGGCTATGGAGATGAAGGCAAAACACAAATTGAGCGACGCAAGCTTCGACGATATGATGGCATTCTGGCACGATCGTCTCCCGGAGGGGAACACATGTCCAACTAGTATCGTGGACGCCAAGAAAATTGTTTGTCCTCTCGATCTACCGCACGTTAGATATCATGTATGCATCAACGATTGCATCATTTATCGGGGCGAGGACGCGGAGAAAACCACATGTACGGTGTGCAGCGTGAGTCGATACAATAAAGGGAAGAAAGCACCTCGAAAAGTGGTATGGTACTTTCCTATCACTCCTCGTCTGCAGTGCTATTTCGTGGACCCTAAGGAAGCGAAGCTCATGCGATGGCATGCGGAAAGGAAGAAGCCAGGAGATGACAATGATGACCCCGAAAAGGATGATCTGCTGACGCACCCTTCAGATGCTAGCCAGTGGAAAGTATTGGACCTCGAATTCCTAGAATTCGGTGGAGATTCGAGGAACATCAGGCTTGGTGTGAGCACCGATGGACTCAATCCGTTCGGTAGCCAGAGCAGCACGCACAACACTTGGCTCGTGTTTGTATGGATGTACAACCTCCCTCCATGGTTGTGCATGAAGAAGAAGTACATACAAATGAGTATGCTAATTCAAGGGCGAAACAACCTGATGCGACATCAATCAGATCTCGGCTGTTGAAAGAGGATATAGCCACGTTATGGGAATCTGGAGCCAATACTTACAACGCCGTCGCACAAGATTATTTCACTATGAGAGCCGCGTTGGTCACTACGGTGCAAGACTATCCAGGTTGCGGGTATATCTCGGGGCAGGTTATCCAAGGATTCTGCGCATGCGTTAGGTGCATGGATAACACAAGCTATCTCCAACTAGAGAAAGATCCAGGGTCTTCAAAAACCGTGTTCATGGTGCACCGGAGGTGGCTCGGCAAGAATGATCCATGGAACTCAGGTGTGAAGAGCTCAGGCGTAACGTCAGAATTCTACACCGATGACAACGTGAAGGAAAGATTCTATGGAAGAATTGAGGAGATCTGGGAGCTCGACTACTTTGGAGAAAAGGTGCCGATGTTCCGTGTCAGATGGGCAAAGAGCGTCGAAAGAGAAGACCGGTATTTCACAACCATTGTTATACCCGAAGCAGCCAAATCCAAGGCCGCCGGTGCGAACGTGGCCGCGAAAAATGAACCGTGGGTGCTGGCTACCAAAGTGGACCAATGTTTTTTCATTACCGACCCGGCAAAGAGCGTCGAAAGAGAAGACCGGTATTTCACAACCATGGTTATACCCGAAGCAGCCAAATCCAAGGCCACCGGTGCGAACGTGGCCGCGAAAAATGAACCGTGGGTACTGGCTACCAAAGTGGACCAATGTTTTTTCATTACCGACCCGACAAAGCCTAGCCGTGTTGTCGTGAGGAGAGGAAAAAGAAACATCATTGGAATGGATGGAGTCGCCAACGAGCAAGACTTCGACCAGTACGGCGATCCAAAGATTGAAGATGATGACGACTACGATGTAGCAACATCTATCACAAGAACAAAAAGGAAAAACCTGCCCAAAAAAGGTAGCCCGTTCGGAAGAATAAACATTAAAGTGCTAGGGCTAAATTATTCAACCGCGACAAAGAAGGGAAAAAAGATTGTAAAACGCTACCTCAATTTTTTTTGTAAAACGCGTGGTCGAAAAAGATTGTAATATTCATGGACAAATTATTATGACATATTTGTATCATGGACAAATTATTATGACATATTTGAATCAAATTTAATTTGTACCACTTTTATGACATATATCATCACTTTTGGGCATTTTTGGAATATTTAAAAGTATTTTAAAAACAAAACAAAACTTTTATAGCATATATCACCACTTTTGGGCATTTTTGGAACATTTAAAAGTATTTTTAAAATAAAAATAAAAAATGTGGGCACCAGGATTCGAACCTGGGTGCTAACAGGTTTAGAATAGAGTAGTGGGCGAAACCAGTGGGATAAGGCAGTGCTAGTGTTAACAAGGGGGGTGGTAGCCCTCTTATCTGACTAGTCCTACCCACTTAGGCGTAGCGCACCCTGGCCAAGTGCGCTACGGTTATCCGCATCTCCATCCTCCTCAGCCGCATCTCCACCGCCGCATCCGCATCGACGCCACCGCCGCCGCATCCCAGCCACGCCAGGAGGATGAGGAGGCCACCTCGCCCGTGCGCTCGTCACTCGAGGAGGAGGCCGTGCAGGAGCCCGCGTGCCCATCGCTCGAGGAGGAGGAGCCCGCCGCCACACGCGCACCATCGTTCGAGGAGGAGGAGGCCGCTGCTGCTCGAGGAGGAGGAGGTTGTGGAGGAGCCCGCCGTCGTCCTCATCTTAGAGGTGAGCCTCGCCCCTCCCCTCTCTCCCTCTCTCGCCTCTCTCTGCATCCATTCCTGGATTGGGCCATGGATTAGGGTTAGGGTTCAGAGGATTAGGGTAGCAGTAGCTAGTGCTAGCAGTAGTGTTAGGTTAGCAGTAGTGTTAGCAGTAGTGCTAGTGCTAGCAGTAGTGTTAGGGTAGAAGTAGTGTTAGCAGTAGTGCTAGTGCTAGTAGTAGTGTTAGGGTAGCAGTAGTGTTAGGTTCAGAGGATTAGGGTAGCAGTAGTGTTACCAGCAACTAGAAAATAGTGTTTTCAAAGTTTAAATGTTTTCAAAGGATTAGGATTAGGTTCAGAGGATTAGGAAATTTAAATGTTTTCAAAGTTGCCAGCAAGAAGATAGTGTACATAATAGAAAATAAGGAGCAACTGGTAGTACAGTAGAACAAGAACAAAACCTGGTGATAGTAGTAGCAACAACAAACTTTGACAAGATCAATAGATCATAAACAAAATCAGCAGCAACTATCTTAGTCATGTAAGCAGTGCTTGTTAAATCTTGTTTTAGCAGTGCTTGTTAAATCTTGTTAAAGTAGTGCTTGTTAAATCTATTCTCTAGGCAACTAGAAATCTATTTTACTAGCAGTGCTTGTTAACAAGTACTTTTGTGGTCACTATTTGTGGGTTACTTAGCAGTGTACAAGAAAAGATTAGGGTTCAGAGTAGCAAGTTTTAGAGTAAGCTTGGTGTAGATAGCAAGGTTCAGAGTAGCTTAAGGTTCATAGTAAGCTTGGTATTTGCTGTCATATACTTGCTGTCATATAATCCATACTTGCTGTCATATACTTGCTGTCATATTTGCTGTCATACTTGCTGTCATATACTTGCTGTCATATACTTGCTGTCATATACTTGCTGTCATACTTGTCATATTTGCTGTCAATGACAGTTGATATAATCTGTGGTGATATAATTGTAGCACTTGAAATTGTGCTTGTGCTTGTACATGAAGCACTTTATTATGTTGTGTATGCAGGTTCTTGTATGAGATGAGTCCTGATTTTTGCCGGAATGTTGATTAACTTCCGTTTCGGCAGAAATCAAGCACTCCTAGTTTAAGAAAATTAGCAAAGGTCATGCCGGATTTTTCCGTGCATTTAACTAATTATTTGTTTTTTATTAGTGAAAAGATGTGTGACAACGACGAGGCTGGATGTTCTAAGCGCATCAGCGCTGAAGGAGAACTCAGACCTCCGAATAAACAATTGACATTTTGGGAGGCAGCCCAGCGGATAGAAGATGATGAAGAATACCATCCTTCGGAGAGCGAGGATGATGAGATGGAAGACGCAGAGGAAGAAGCCGAAGGAACGGCGGGTGATGAAACCATTGATGGCGGCGAGGGCACAGGGAGTGGTAGCAATCCTCCTAAGAAGAAGAAGCCGAAGGCGGCGAACACGGTCAAAACGTCGGGGAGAAATTACCAAGTGATCCCATCGGGTTCCTTTGGAGCCCGCCTTGTCGCCAAAGGGCGGTGGGAAAGTGGCGGCGATCACGGACAACCATCTCGATCTACACCGAGAATCTCCGGCATAAAGATAATGCATGGCCTTGCACACTCCTCTTGAGAAGTCAGACGCAAGATACAAGTTCCCCGCTAAGTATCAGAACACAAATTATCATGGGAACAAAGTAAACAAATCCGCCCTCACAAAGATGAGCACCGCCCTGGACAGCTGGAGAACCCGGATAAAGAAGAAGATCTATAAAGAATGCAAAAGTCTCGAGGAGATCCAGAATATTGACCCGCAGATCACCGAAGATCAGTTCTGGGAGTTCAAGGAGAGGTGTGAATCGAAGAGCCACAGCCAATAGTAATCGGGGAAAGGTGCCGCAGCGATGAATATAGGTCATCACCATCTCGGATCCGTGGATCTGAACGCGGAGGACAAATGGAATAAGGAGGACGAAGAGTATAGATCCAAGGGATAGAAAACCTTTGCGAAATTTGAACCGGGCAGGTTCGAAACCTCATCAGGGCCCGTTACCATGTGGACCCTAAAACCAAACAACTCACCGCGGATCCTGCGGTGAAGGAATTCGAGGAAATTGTGGTAAGTAATATAATTACCGCGGATCAACTCGATTGCATTCTAATCGATGATCTAAATGATTCACTGTTACTTCTTTTGCAGGAGGAGGAAATTGTTGCTAGTCATGGATCCCAGGGTTCCTCATCCCAGGGGTCGACGGCGGCCACCCGCTGGGATAACCCTTTTAACATGGCGATGAACCGGGCCAAGAAAATAGAGCCGGTTACGAAGAAGCCGTCGTCAGCTGGCCGTCTGGACGGCCTCGGGGGTAATAATTGGGTGGATAATTTTGGTCCACCGCCGAGGATGCATGTGGCGCCGTCGGGAAGGAGCGAGGAGGAAAACTGCGAGGTTCAAGAACTTAAGGAACAAGTGGCACGGATACCGCAGATCATCCAAGACAACCTGGCAATCACCCTCACGTCCTTCCTGCCTACCTTGGTGGAGTCAATAGCGAACTAGAGTGCGGGTGGTCGAGTAGGGCCGTGCTCGATTCCAAGCATGGTCAGCAGCCACTCGAACAACGCGGCACCGACGAAGCAAGCGAACTACATGTTCGTGACTCTGCCCGCTAGCACCGCGGCACCGCAAGTGTTGGTGACTCCCCCTGCCATCACCGCGGCGCCGGAGTACATGTTGGTGGCCCTCCTGCCATCGTCGCGGTGGCACTGGAGCTCCAAGCACCCAGTAGGGAGAATACACCAACGGCCAACACCGCGCCATCAAGCAGCCCTTCCGTCTCTTGCACGCCCGTCGCCGTATGCGGTGCCTCGACATTAGCCGATCTCGACGCCATCACGGTAAACAAATTGCTTTACCGCCTTTCACGCTATCTATTACTCTTATGGTATCTCTGACGATGCCGTACATGTTTTCCACAGACGGATGTTCCTTGCACTCTCTTATGCTACGTGAACAACGAGCTGAGGGATGTTGCCAAGGGTACCATCGTTCAACCGTTGCAGCGCACGTTCCACTCAAGGCCGATGCCAGATAGCGTGCACAGGGTTAAAATTAGTCGGGTGCTAAGGGGCTGCGACGACCTAGGACCTCCCATTCAACCCCCAGGAGCGGATGAAGAAGAGACGGCTGTCCTCAGAAGTTGCTTCGGCTTATTCTTGCAATGGCCAAAGAGCATGATCCTTTTGGGGACGGCGGGGGCCATCACGCCACAGACAATAGCACCGTCTGTCGTGCCAGCGACAAGCGGTGGCAAGGCCCCCTTATCGCCCTCGCCGTCACCTCCACGCGGTGGGTCGGATGATCATGTTGATGATATGCACATGGAGCAGGATCCGGACGAGGATGCGCCACGGAGGCATCCACTCAAATTCCCATTAAATTTCCACCAAATTTAATGCAAACTCTCATTAAATAAAACTCTTTTATTTTATTCAGAATTTTGTCAATTACTTTAATGACAAACATTAACAAATAACCCCTTGCTAGAATTCTATTTCACATGCATAACCACTTTATGCAATTTCACCCGAAAACCTGTTTCGGTATCTAGTGAAATAAATTCCTGCGCTTGTTCATTCTTTCGGCATGAAACATTTGCTCCAATTGGATGTTGGTGTCTCTTAAGTGTGTCACCCTACGGTTCGTGAATAATGCGGACATGATCGAGACCCCTCTCGGATCAATAATCGAGCGGGATCCAGACCCATACCGACTCCACACATTCAACGATGACTTTCTTGTGATCGTCGGAACCTTTTACGCTAGTATCTTAATCCCTTTGTTTCACGATATATTACATGTCCGAGATTCGATCATCGGTATCTCCATACCTAGTTTGATCTCGTCGACATGCACTCTTTTCGTTCTGTGATATAACATTCTAGTGATCAAATCACTTGCTTGCAAGCTAATCAATGTGATATCACCGAGAGGGCCAGAGTATATCTATCCGTCATCGGGATGAACAAATTCCTCTCGATCCATGAGCCTCAACATAACACTTTATTAGTTCTGAATCCATCTTTATAATCACCACATTACGGTGTGACGTTTGATGTTATCAAGAAACTCTTAGGTGTTAGTGATTGACATGATCTCATGGTCTAAGGATTAGGATCACTTCGTAAGTTGTTATAGCAATATAAACTCAATGACTTTGATCGTAATGCTATACTTGGATGAATGTTCATCACACCATTACACTAATGTTGTGATCCCGTTATTAACAACATCCAATGTCCATGATCGAAACCTTGATCATCTTGTTAATCAACGAGCTAGTTTATGAGAGAGGCATAACTAGGAACTTTCTGTTTGTTTATTAAACACACATGTATTAACGTTTTCGTATTAATACAATTATATCATGCAAAATAAACATCTATCATATACTTGGAATACACATAATAAACACTTTATTATTACCTCTCAGGGCATATTCCCTTCAGTCTCCACTTGCACTAGAAACAATAATCTAGTTACATAGTGATAAATCTAACACCCATTGAGTTCTGGTGTTGATCATGTTTTGCTCTAGGGAGAGTTTTAGTCAACAGATCTGCTACATTGAGATCCGTATGTACTTTACAAATCTTTATATCTCCATCCTTGACATGCTCGCGGATGGAGTGAAACAGGCGCTTAATATGCTTGGAATGCTTGTGAGACCTTGGCTCTTTGGCATTGGCAATGGAATCATTGTTGTCACAATAGATCACCATTGGGTCCAACGCGTTTGCCACCACTCCTAGTTCGGATATGAACTCCTTCATCCAAACTGCTTCCTGAGCCGCTTCTGAAGCAGCAACATATTCGGCCTCCGTTGTTGATCCCGCTACCACAGGTTGTTTGGAGCTCCTCCAACTAACCGCTCCACCATTCATGAGAAATACGTATCCGGATTGAGACTTAGAGTCATCCGGATCGGTGTCAAAGCTAGCATCGACATAACACGTGGCATTGAGCTCTTCTTCACCTCGTATACAAGAAACATATCCTTAGTTCTTCGTAAGTACTTAAGGATATTCTTGACCTCTATCCGATGTTCAACCTGGATCCGATTGGTACCTACTAGTCAAACTAATAGCATGTGCTACATCCGGTCTTGTACATAGCATAGGCGTACATTATAGAGCCTATGGCTGAAGCATAGGGACTTTGTCCATTATCTCTCTTTCTTTCCTTGAACCTTGACTTTGGTTCTTACTCAATGTCTTGCCTTGCAACCTTCTTACTTCCGGTCCATTTTAAACTTCTTAAAATCTTATCAAGGTATGTACTTTATGATAGCCCTATTAGGCGCCTAGATCTATCTCTATAGATCTTTATGCCTAATATGTATGATGCTTCACCTAGGTCCTTCATTGAAAATTTGTTGTTTAGATAACTTTTAACACTGTTTAAAGATCTATATCATTTCCGATCAATAATATGTCATCCACATATAATATCGAAATGCCACATTGCTCCCACTCACTTTCTTGTAAATACAAGCTTCTCCATAAGTTTGGACAAATCCAAACTCTTTGATCACCTCATCAAAGCGGAGATTCCAACTTGATGCTTGCTTCAATCCATAGATGGATCGCTGAAGCTTGCACACCTTGTTAGCATCCTTAGGATCGACAAAACCCTTTGGTTGTATCATATACAACACTTCTTCAATATTACCATTGAGAAACGCGGTTTTGACATCCATCTCATATCTCATAATCAAAATATGCAGCAATTGCTAACATAATCCTAATCGACTTTAGAATCGCTACGGAGAGAAAGTCTCATCGTACTCAACTCCTTGAATTTGTCGAACCCCTTTGCGACAAGTCGAGCTTTATAGACGGTCACATTACCATCAAGACGCTTTTCCTTTTGAAAATCCATTTGTTCTCCACGGCCTTTCGGTCGTGAGGTAATTCCACCAAGTTCCAAACTTGATTTTCATACATGGATTCCATCTCGAATTTCATGGCTTCTAACCATTTGTTGGAACTGGCTCATCATCGCTTCTTCATACGCAGGTCATCATTTTCATCAACCATGAAATTCATGATGGATGATTTCCGCATCGGAGCTGCAGCGTCTGCTTGACTGCGAGGTTTGGTAGTACTCTTCGGAGTTTCATGATCATTATCATTAGTTCTCTCTTCAGCAGGTGGAGCCAACTCCGAACAACTTCCGCTGCGCTACTCGCCATACTTTGAAGAGAAGGTTCCACAACCTCTTCGAGTTCTACCTTCCGACTACTCACACCTTTCGCGAGAAACTCTTTCTCTAGAAAGGATCCATTCTTAGCAACAAAAACCTTGCCCTCGGATCTGTGATAGAAGGAATACCCAATTGTTTCTTTAGGGTATCCTATGAAGACGCATTTTTCCGCTTTGGGTTCGAGTTTATTCGGTTGAAGTTTCTTCACATAAACATCACATCCCCAAACTTTAAGAAATGACAGCTTAGGTTTGTTTCCAAACCACAATTCATACGGTGTCTTTTCAACGGATTTAGATGGTGCCCGATTTAAAGTGAATGCAGCAGTTTCTAGTGCATAACCCCAAAATGACAACGGCAAGTCCGCCAGAGACATCATAGATCGAACCATATCTAATAAAGTACGATTACAACGTTCCGACACACCATTTCATTTGTGGTGTTCCTAGGTGTGAGTTGTGAAACAATTCCACACTCTTTCATGTGAGTGCTAAACTCGTAACTTAGATACTCACCTCCACGGTCGGGCCGTAGAAATTTGATCTTTCTATTACGATGATTTTCCACTTCATTCTGAAATTCCTTGAACTTTTCAAAGGTTTCAGACTTGTGTTTCATCAAGTAGATATAACCGTATCTACTCAAATCATCCGTGAAAGTAACAAAATAATGATATCCACCTCGCGCCGACACACTCATTGGACCACATACATCATGATGTATGACTTCCAATAAATCTGTCGCCCGTTCCATTGAACCGGAAAACGGCGTTCTAGTCATCTTGCCCATAAGGCATGGCTCACATGTATCAAATGATTCATAATCAAGTGATTCCAAAAGTCCATCCGAATGGAGCTTCTTCATGCGTTTAATGCCAATATGACCTAGACGGCAGTGCCACATATATGCGGATATATCATCATTAAGTTTAATCCTTTTAGCATCGGCATTATGAATATGTGTAACATTATCATCGAGATCTAATAGAAATAAACCATTCATCATCGGTGCATGACCATAAAAGATTTCATTCATATAAATGGAACAACCATTGTTCTCGGATTTAAATGAATAAACACTTCGCATCAAATACGATCCAGACACAATGTTCATGCTCAGTGCAGGCACCAGATAACATTTATTCAAGTTTATAACTAATCCCGACGGCAAGTGGAGAGGCAGCGTTCCGACGGCGATCACATCAACGCTTGATCCATTGCCGACACGCATCTTGACCTCACCCCTTGCTAGCGGTCGCTTGTTCCCGATTCGAAAGTTACAAATATTAGCAACTGAACCGGTATCAAATACCCAGGTGCTACTGCGAGCACTAGTCAAGTACACATCAATAACATGTATATCATATATACCTTTGTTTTCCTTGCCGGCCTTCTTGTCTGCCAGATACTTGGGGCAGTTGCGCTTCTAGTGGCCAGTCCCCTTACAATAGTAGCACTCGGAATCAGACTTAGGTCCAACTCGGGTTTTTTTCAGCGCTGCAACAGCTTGCCGCCTTACTTCCTTCCGCTTTCCCTTCTTGTCTTTCTTGAAACCAGTGTTCATATTGATCATCAACACTTGATGTTCCTTTTTGATCTCCACTTCGCAGCTTTTAAGCATTGATGTAAGCTCGGGAGACTTCTTCATGCCTTGCATATTATAGTTCATCACGAAGCTCTTATAGCTAGGTGGCGTAGACCGCAGAACACGATGGATGCCTAAGTCAATGGGAATCGATATTCCCAAGGACACAAGCTTATCGGCGTAACCGATATCTTGAGTACGTGCTCACTAACGGAGTCAGCTCTTCCATCATGCAGCTAAAGAACTTTTCTCAAGTTGTAGTTTTCTCAAAGCAGATGTGTGTCGAAAATCATTTTCAACTCACCCATTGTATCAAATGCATTGCCGCTTTCAAACGCTTTCAAGTTCCTCTAGCCCATACAATATGCCGCAATGAACTAAATTGTGGTCCTCCGACGAGTCCGATAGACATTCTTCTCCTCGTCAGGCATCATCAAAGGTGGGGCCTAACGCGCTTCTAGCACATATTGCTTTTGTGCAGAGAGGAGAATCCTCAAATTCATGGCCCATTCGGTAAAGTTGCTACCGCTCGTTGCTAGTTTCTTTCTCCATGAACACATTGAAATTAAAAGGTGGTGCCATCTACAACAAAATTTGTAAAGTTTAGACTAAGTGTATGATAGATTGAGTTCAACTAATCTATATTACGAATGAACTCCCACTCAAAAACGACATCCTCGTGCCTTTTGGTGATTACATGAACCAAATCCACTACACCAAGTCCGATCATCACGTGAGTTGGTATAGCTTCAAAGGCGAGCATCAAATGGGCATCATATCAACTATATGACTCATGCTTAACCTTTCGTCCGTGTTCCGAGGCCATGTCTGTACATGCTAGGCTCGCCAAGTTAGAACCTTAGTATTCGGTGTAACTTTTTTACACCAAATATGGTCGTGGATCCAAGAACACCCGATCATCACGTGATGTCTTGGAGCGACGAAAACATAATAGGTGCATACTAAAGGAAGAACACATTCTTATCTTGATATTTAAATGAGGGATCATCTTATTATGCTAACAAAGCGCTAAACAAGCAATATAAGATGCTATCAAACATCATATGTTTATTAGTGAAATGATATGGTTCCTGTAGATGATCTCTATCATGTGCATCGTGGTATGATCACTATCATACCTATATGTGTAAATCCAAGGTCTATGGATTTTACGCTATGTGTGTTGTAAGAGTATCATCTCATACTTCTACTTACAACACTACCATATCATAACACTAGCCCAAAGAACAATCTAAACTAGACACTCTAATTTATCCATTGCAAGTTTTACGTGGCTTAGGGCTTTCGAGATAGAACCGTTTACCTACGAACATGAACCACAACGAGGATAATCAAATTGTTGACAACTCGCTTGAAAAATAGATATTGACTATAGTAGGAGAGACAAACACCGCTAGCCACTTATGCAAACTAGTTGCATGTCAAGCGTGGAACAGGTCTCATGTGCGAGGACATGTAAAGTTTGTCCGCCGCTTCATCCCACTATGCCACCAATATCCAAAATTACAACAAAGGAGCAACAACATGATCATCATCGCCACATACTCATATGTGTACTACCCGTAAAGTATCTACGACAGACCCAGCTCGATACCATCGTAGGGTTCGCAGACAGAAAACAAAAATTTTCCTACGATGTGAACTATATACCAAGATCTATCTACTAGATACAAACAACGCGGATGTATATCCATAGAGAACATACCCTTGAAGACCGACAAAGCTTAACGAGTTCAACTCGTGGTTGATGTAGACGATCTCTGCCGATCGCAAGATCGAGAGGAAGTCCTAGCGCCAAGAATCAGCTAGCCGCATCGCTGCTCGCACAAACGCTCGAGGCACCGAGCAACCTCCGCCTCGCCCAGCGATGCAGCGAAGCACAACTCTTTCTTGCTGAATAGCCACCGGGAACATGTATCTCGCTAGTCCGAGACCATGGGGATAAATTCTAGAGGGGAGAGAGATCCTTCACGAGGAGGTGTGAGAGACAAGTGAGGAGGAGGGCCTTTTATAGGAGGAGGGGGCACCCAAGGGGTGGCCGCCATGGGGCTTCCTCCCTCCTTCATTCATGTGGGTGGACACTCCACTCACAAAATGCCCTTTAAATTCCCTCCACTCAAAAGTCCACTCAAATTCCCATTAAATTTCCACCAAATTTAATGCAAACTCTCATTAAATAAAACTATTTTATTTTATTCAGAATTTTGTCAATTACTTTAATGAAAAACATTCACAAATAACCGCTTGCTAGAATTCTATTTCACATGCATAACCACTTTATGCAATTTCACCCGAAAACCTGTTTCAGTATCTAGTGAAATAAATTCCTGCGCTTGTTCATTCTTTCGGCATGAAAATTTTGCTCCAATTGGATGTTCGTGTCTCTTAAGTGTGTCAACCTATGGTTCGTGAATAATTCGGACATGATCGAGACCCCTCTCGGATCAATAATCAGAAGCGGGATCTGGAGACCCTTACTGACTCCCACACATTCAACGATGACTTTCTTGTGATCGTCGGAACCTTTTACGCTAGTATCTTAATCCCTTTGTTTCACGATATATTACATGTCCAAGATTTGTTCATCGGTATCTCCATACCTAGTTTGATCTCGTTACCGACATGCACTCTTTTCTCGTTCCTGTGATATAACATTCTAGTGATCAAATCACTTGCTTGCAAGCTAATCAATGTGATATCACCGAGAGGGCCCAGAGTATATCTATACGTCATCGGGATGAAAAAATTCCACTCTCGATCCATGAGCCTCAACATAACACTTTATTAGTTCTGAATCCATCTTTATAATCACCCTGTTACGGTGTGACGTTTGATGTTATCAAGAAACTCTTCCGGTGTTAGTGATTGACATGATCTCATGGTCTAAGGATTAGGATCACTTCATAAGTTGTTATAGCAATATAAACTCAATGACTTTGATCGTAATGCTATACTTCGGATGAATGTTCATCACACCATTACACTAATGTTGTGATCCCGTTATTAACAACATCCAATGTCCATGATCAGGAAACCTTGATCATCTTGTTAATCAACGAGCTAGTTTATGAGAGGCATAACTAGGAACTTTCTGTTTGTTTATTAAACACACATGTATTAACGTTTCCGTATTAATACAATTATAGCATGCAAAATAAACATCTATCATATACTTGGAATACACATAATAAACACTTTATTATTGCCTCTCAGGGCATATTCCCTTCACTATTATAGCATAAATGTAAAAATTTATCATAAACACAAATATATAATAATAACAACATTTATTATTGCCTCTAGGGCATATGTCCAACAGTCTCCCACTTGCACTAGAGTCAACTAATCTAGATTACATGGTAATATACCGAACACCCATGGCAGTTTGGTGTTGGTCACGTTTTGCCCTCGGGAGAGGTTTAGTCAACGGATCCGCCACATTCAGATCTGTGTGTACTTTGCATATCTTTATGTCACCATCTTGGACATGTTCTCGAATAGCGTGAAAACGTAGTTTGATGTGCTTCAGCTTCTTGTGTGACCTTGGTTCTTGCGCATTGGCTATGGCGCCCATGTTATCACAGTAGATAGACATTTGGTCCAGCGCACTTGGAACCACACCGAGCTCTATAATGAACTCCTTCATCCATATCGCTTCTTGTGAAGCCTCCGAAGCAGCTATGTATTCCGATTTAGTCGAAGATCTCGCCACAACGCATTGCTTTGCACTTCTCCAGCTAACTACTGCACCATTCAAAGTAAATACGTATCCAGATTGAGATTTAGAATCATCCGGATCGGTGTTCCAACTAGCATCGGTGTAACCATTAACAACGAGTTGTTCATCACCTCCATAAGAAAGAACCATATCCTTAGTTCTTCTCAAGTACTTAAGGATGTTTTTGACCGCTATCCAATGATCCACTCCTGGATCACTTTGATATCTGCTAGTCATACTAACAACATATGCAATGTCGGGTCTAGTACATAGCATGGCATACATTAGAGATCCTATGGCTGAGGCATAGGGAGTCTTACTCATCCTTTCTCTATCTTCTGCCGTTGCTGGACTTTGAGTTTTACTCAAGGTCGTATTGGGCAACATGGGAAAGAACCCTTTCTTGCTATCTTCCATTCCAAATCTCTTTAGAACTTTGTCCAAATATGTACTTTGTGACAATGATATTAGGCGTATCGATCTATCTTTATAAATCTTTATGCCTAATATGTAAGCTGCTTCGCCAAGATCTTTCATTGAAAAACTATTATTCAAATATTCCTTGACACTATTAAGAAGGTCTACATCATTCCCAATCAACAATATGTCATCTACATATAGTATTAAGAATGCTACAGATCTCCCACTCACTTTCTTGTAAATACAAGCTTCTCCATAAGTTTGTATAAAACCAAAACTTTTGATTACTTTATCAAAACGTTGATTCCAACTTCGGGATGCTTGCTTCAATCCATATATGGACCATTGAAGTTTGCATACCTTGTTAGCATCTTTAGGATCGACAAAACCTTTGGGTTGCATCATATACAACTTTTCATAAATGTCTCCATTGAGGAATGTTGTTTTGACATCCATCTTCCATATTTCATAATCGTAATATGCAGCTATTGCTAACAAAATCCTCACAGAATTTAGCTTTGCTACTAGTGAGAAAGTCTCATCGTAGTCAACTCCTTGAATTTGTCGAAACCCTTTTCCGACAAGTCGAGCTTTATAGATAGTAACATTACCATTAGCATCTGTTTTCTTCTTGAAAATCCATTTGTTCTCGACAGCCTTCCGGCCATCCGGTAAGTCCACCAAAGTCCATACTTGGTTTCCATACATGGATCCAATCTCGGATTTCATGGCATCCTACCATTTATTGGAATCTGGGCTCATCATCGCTTCCACATATGTCGCAGGGTCATCGGTGTTGTCCACCAACATGACACTCATAACGGGATCATGCCAATCAGGAGTGATACGAGTTCTCGTTGACCTGCGAGGTTCTATAGAAACTTCAACCGAAGTTTCATGATCTTCATCATTAGATTCCTCTCTTGTTGGTGTAGGCACCACAGAAACTTCTTCCGGTGCTGCACTACTCGCAAGTTCGAGAGAAGTTTCAACAACCTCGTCGAGTTCTACTTTCCTTCTAGTCACTTCTTTCGAGAGAAATTCCTTCTCTAGAAAGGATCCATTCTTGGCAACAAAGATTTTGCCTTCGGATCTATGATAGAAGGTATACCCAATAGTTTCCTTTAGGTATCCTATGAAGACGCATTTTTCCGCTTTGGGTTCAAGCTTGTCCGGCAACTTCTTTACATAGGCTTCGCAACCCCAAACTTTAAGGAACGACAATTTAGGTTTCTTCCCAAACCATAATTCATACGGTGTCGTTTCAACGGATTTAGATGGTGTCCTATTTAAAGTGAATGCGGCTGTTTCTAATGCATAACCCCAAAATGATAGCGGTAAATCTGTAAGTGACATCATAGAACGAACCATATCTAAGAGAGTTCGATTATGACGTTCGGACACACCATTACGCTGTGGTGTTCCCGGCGGTGTAAATTGTGAAAGTATTCCGCATTTCTTCAAATGCTCGCCAAACTCGTAACTTAGATATTCACCTCCACAATTAGAACGTAGAAATTTAATCTTCTTGTTACGCTGATTCTCTACCTCACTTTGAAATTCCTTAAACTTCTCAAAAGTTTCGGACTTATGTTTCATCAAATAGATATACCCATATCTACTCAAGTCATCCGTGAAGGTAAGAACATAACGATAACCACCACGCGATGCTACACTCATTGGACCACACACATCGGTATGTATGATTTCCAATAAGTCCGTAGCTCGCTCCATCATACCAGAAAATGGAGTCTTAGTCATTTTACCCATCAGACATGCTTCGCATCTTTCAAGTGATTCGAAATCAAGTGATTCAAGAAGTCCATCGGAATGGAGTTTCTTCATACGCTTCACTCCAATATGACCAAGAAAACAGTGCCACATATAGGTCGAGTTATCGCTCAATTTCAAACGTTTAGCTTCAATGTTATTAATATGTGTATTTCCACTATCGAGATTCAATAAGAATAGACCATCTATCAAAGGTGCATGTGCATAAAACATATTACTCATATAAATCGAACAAACATTATTCTCGGACTTAAACAAGTAACTGTCTCGCAATAAACGAGATCCCGATATAATGTTCATGCTTAACGCAGGCACAAAATAACAATTATTTAAGTATAAAACTAATCCCGATGGAATATGAAGAGGTAGCGTGCCAACCGCGATCACATCAACCTTTGATCCATTTCCAACGCGCATCGTCACCTCGTTCTTCGCTAGCTTCCGTTTATTCTCAGCAGACTGCTTCGAAGTTACAAATATGAGCAACCGAACCAGTATCAAATACCCAGGCACTACTACGAGTACCAGTGAGATACACATCAATAACATGTATATCGGATATACCTTTCTTCTTGATGTTGCTGTTCTTCAAATCCGCCAAGTACTTTGGGCAATTCCGCTTCTAGTGACCCTCTCCCTTGCAGTAAAATCACTCAATATCAGGCTTAGGTCCAGCCTTGGTCTTCTTCGACAGTATGGCAACTTTCTTACCACCCTTCTTGAAGTTTCCCTTTTGCTTAGACTTGCCTTTCTTGAATTTGGTGGTCTTATTGACCATCAACACTTGGTGCTCTTTCTTGATCTCCACTTCTGCAGATTTTAACATGGAGAAGAGTTCTGGCAACTGCTTGTTCATGCTTTGCATATTGTAGTTCATCACAAAGTTCTTGTAACTTGGTGGCAGTTTGGAGGACACGGTAAATCCCCAAAGCATTAGGAATCACTATACCCAAGCTTTGGAGTTTGTTTGCGTGCCCAGACATCTTAAGCACATGCTCACTGACGGAGCTGCCCTCTTCCATCTTGCAATTAAAGAACTTTTCAGAAGCCTCATAACTCTCAACTGCAGTGTGAGTCTCAAATATCAATTTGAGTTCACGGACAATATCATGTGGGTCTGAGTTCTCAAACCTTTTCTGAAGCTCCGATTCCATACCATACAAGATAGCACACTGAACTGTGGGGTATTGATTCTTCCGAGCGAGGTAAACATTCTTTACTTCATCGGTAGCATCAGCTGCAGGCGGGTCACCCAGCGGTGCATCTAGCACATAGGTCAAATTACCAGCATTGAGGGCAATCCTCAAATTGCGGAACCAATCCGCGAAGTTGCTTCCATTGTTTTTCAACTTTTCTTTCTCTAGGAACGCATTAAAATTGATGGTAGGGGCCGCCATTGATCTACAACATATTTGCAATAGTTAAGACTAAATTTATAAAAAATTGAGTTCTAATTAATAGTTAAATTAATCTAGGTGAACTCCCGCTCAAAACAATATCCCTCACATTGTTTTAGTGATCACACGAACCAAATCCACCACATCAAAATTGATCATCACGAGAGCTGATGTAGCTTCAATGGCGAACAATCGACATGTTCATCATATCTACTATATGATTCATGCTTTACCTTTCGGTGATCCGTGTTCCAAGACCATGTCTGTACATGCTAGGCTCGTCAAGATCAAACCTTAGATTCCGCATGAGCAAATCAGGCTTGCTCACGTTGTATACACTTGCAGAATCTAACACACCCGATCATCACGTGGTGCTTCGAAACAACAAGCTTTAGCAACGGTGCTTACTAAGGATGAACACTTTAAAACTTGAAATTTATGTGCATGAGGGATCATCTTATAATGCTACCGTCGTTAACTAAGCAATACAAGATGCATAAAGGATTAACATCACATGCAATTCATAATATGTGATATGATATGGCCTTTCTTCTTGTGCTTCCGATCTCCATCTTCAAGCACGAACATGATCTCCATCATCACCGGCATAGCATCAAGGTCAATGGCGCCGCTTCATGGTTGTCGTCCACCAGCTCCAACTATTACAACTACTTTGAATAGACACGCGGGTATTAACAGAAATTAAAGACAACCATATGGCTCCTGCTGGTTGCCTACTTACAATAAGGAACATTGCATACATTAGATATAATCACAATCATGGCCATATCACATCACAGCACACCCCTGCAAAACAAAGTTAGATGCCTCTAATTTTCTTTGCATATTTTACGTGGTTTGGGGCTTTCAATAAGTGTCGCTCTAACTTACGAACAAGAACCACAATGTTGATGTTTGAACTATCAAGTGCCTGTTGTAAATTGGATCTATAATGGGAGTGACAGACACCCGCAAAGCCACTTATGCAATACAAGTTGCATGTTTAGCATGGAGCAAGTCTCATGAACGATGTCATGTAAGGTTAGCCCGGGCCGCTTCATCCCATCATACCGCAAGATGCAAAGTACACAAGAAGCAATTGATAATAAAAGCGCCACCGTCCACAATGACCATTGTGTTCTACTCGTGCAACAGATCTACATATAGACACGGCTCGATACCCTTTGTAGGGGTTCGTAGCATGGAAAACAAAAATTTCTACATACAAACAAACAAGCCAAGATCTATCTACTAGATTGTAGCAACGAGTCGATAGAATAACTCACCCTCGAAGATTCCAAAGTGTTTAACGAGTAGATTCGTGGGTGATGTAGTCGTACTCTTGCCGATCTCAAGATCGTGTAGACGATCCTTCCGTGCGTTCGGCAGCGCTTCATGATCGGTCACATGTTTCTAGACTCAATGAAGACCTTCCTCTCCCTTGTTACAGTAGGCAGCGGAGGTTGTAGCACTCTCCTCGCGATTCCGGCAGCATGACGACGTGGTACCGGAAGTAGAGGGGAGATCTCGCAGGGCTTCGCCTTAAGCCGGAGCGAGTATGGTGGACTATGAGAGATGCCTTGGCGATCTAGGGTTTAGAGGCACCAAGTAGAGAGGGATAGGCCGGAAGCTAGGGCAAGGGGAGGGCCCCAACTCGGCGGCTAGGAGGAAACCCTAGGGCGGCGGCGACTTGGTGGCCGGCGGCTAGGGTTAGAGTTTGGTGGAGAGAGCTGTGTCTAGAGGGGCACCCCTGCCCCTCCTTTTATAGGTGGGAGGGCACGGCCAAGGGGGAGGGAGTCCAACCCCAGGTCGGCCTCCTTGGCCGGTGGTCGAGGGAGGAGGACTTCCTCCCCAAGTAGGTTTCCTACTCTCCCTCCACCAAGCAAACTTGCCGTTTGACTTTTCAAATTGGCGTTTGACTTTTCAAACTAGGATTTGATTTATACCTTTATTTTGCTCAGCGATGACACCTAGTACATGATGCAACCATTCCAACTTGTTATGACACATACATGTACCCTGCCCCTCCGGAGTGCCGGACCTTCCGGACCCTTCTAGAACATTCCCGATGAAGACACCGGAATCATTCTCCAACTCCGAAACTGGACTTTCCTTATATGAATCTTATTCTCCTGACCATTCCGGATCTCCTCGTGATATCCCGGATCCCATCTGAGACTCCGAACAACATTCAGTCTCTTACTCATCATTCCATAACTACTCAACAACATCGAATCCTTAAGTGTGTCTCCCTACGGTTCGTGAATTATGCGGACATGATCGAGGCACTTCTCCGAACAATAACCAATAGAGGAATCTGGAAATTCATATGGTTCCCACATATTTCTACGATTACTTTGCGATCGAATGCACCACTTACATACGATACCAATTTCCCTTTGTCTCGTGATAGTTTACTTATCCGAAGTTTTGATCGTCGATATCTCTGCATACCTAGTTCAACCTCGTTACCAATAAGTACTCTTTTCTCGTTCCCGTGGTGTGTGATCCCTTGTGAGCCAGTCACATGCTTGCAAGCTAATTGGATGACATTCCACCGAGAGGGCCCAAAGTATATCTATCCGTCATATGAATGGACAAATCCCACTCTTGATCCAGGTGTCTCAACCCATACTTTCCGAACACTCAATGCCACCTTTATAGCCACCCAGTTACGGTGTGGTGTTTGATGTCATCAAAGCATCCTTCTGGTGATGGTGATAAACATGATCTCTTGGTCGAAGGAATTAGGTTACTATGTATCAGAAAGCATATAGCAATTGAACTATTAAAATGACTTGATCTTTATGCTACGCTTATCTATAGGAGAATGTCCATCATACAATTCTCCTAACGATATGATGTTGTTGTTAATAACATCTCAATGTTCATGATAGGGAAACCACAATCAATTATTAACCGACAAGATAGTATTATGAAGAGGCTTTACGAGTGACTCTAATTTCGTTTACAAATCACACAAGTATTAATGTTTCCTTGTTAATACTATTATAGCATGAATGTAAACATTTAACATAAACACAAAGATATAATAATAACTATATTTATTATTGCCTCTAGGGCATATCTCCAACACCATTCATATGGGTGTGCTGTCAACACAGCAGCAGCCCAGGAAGAAGGCACGAAAGCCAGCTTATGTACACAAAGGGGGTGAACCAGCCGTAGCAGCAAGCTACCATTTCGCGTCCACACTTCAAAGAACATTCCACATCCCATCCTCTCATCATCAAACCAAGAATGCTTAGATCATCCCCCCAAATCCACCACTTAATCAGTATCTGGTTGCTTACTTAAGCCTTCCAAGAAAAGATCAAGTGAGAACAAGGAGGAGTAGATCAAGATCCATAGCATCACAAGGAGGAGTAGATCAAGATCAGCAGCCTCACAAGGAGGAGTAGATCAAGATCAGCAGCATCACAAGTAGTAGTAGAACATGATCCCCAATAGGCCACCAACAACAGGTACCAGTCCAAAAATATCACTTAGATCAGGCAGCACTTGTTCTTATTAGCTTGCATCATCTGATTCAAAATAAATAATGGCTAGGATACAAATCATCCAAATCCAGCTACCCTTCAACTAGAGGTTGTCTAGGAGGATTAGAAGGATACTTCTCTCAATCTTCATAGGGTTTCTATGCAAGGCTTATCACAGAGAAGTGTAGAAGACCAAAAAGAAAACCATATTATATGTTCTTAATAAATTTCCACCTCAGACTGAGCATCATAGGTCAGGGGCAAATCCATCTAAAACTTTAAGTGCATCTAGATGAATGAAACTATGTTCAGGGCATTCCACAGCAGCAACTCAACAAGTAGTAGATCACATGAGTTCTTTGGAATAGCAAAAGAACAAATCATCTGCTAACAAGCAGAATATGTGTCCATATCATTTCCCTAGACACTGAATCTAAAAAATCATCTGTTAGCTCACCTAATTTATACACATAAATAGGTGTATTTAAGACTCAGCCTTTTGCATCACTGGCTAGATAATTTTAGCCACATATAAATTCATCTCAAATCAGCGGTTCCATTTCCATTTATACAAGTACTGGAAATGCAGTAGATTATTCTAGTTATAAAACCACTAGGCACACTCAAATCAGAGGTACCATAGTTATCTTGCCACATAATTTTCCTAATAGATGTTCTAGGAATTAGGTGTGTAAATTATTTCATTATAGAAAAGTTCTATAAAACAGATCCTTTCGTAAAACCTCAAGCAAGAATTCCTTCATCATTTGCTTCTACAAAACTTAAGCCTCAACTTAAGATATCATGGACTAGGGAGGGTCCAAACTTCTAATCAGCAATGTTGTAGCATGGATGTATATATAATCTAGTTCATGTGCATCCTCCAAGGAGGTACCACATCAGCTAGAACAGTTGCTTAAAGCCATGTATGGCATATATGCAATAGCCAGGAAACCAAAGAGGCACCACTAGCCTAGATGGAAGCAAGTCAAACTACAACAAGTGTCTTATTCCAAGTCCATCTACTGCAAGCTAGCTGATGCATAACATCCATACCTGGATTACATCAATAAACCCAAATCAACCCAAGCTGATTTATAAGTTAATCAACCACCACATAGCTAAAAATAATACTAATGTGTCATCAGCCAGTAGCAAGCCGAGGTCAACATATAATGACAAATCAAGAAGTCATTTAGCTTAAATCAAACTAACTAAATACCCACAGATAATTTTAGAAGTAAAATTGACCCTAGAACAGAGTCTCAGCACTAATAAAGATAGTCGTATCACCGTTAATAGAGATCTAGATATAAAGCGAGAAGAGAAGAAGCAGTATGACTTACAGATGGTCCTTGCTAGATACTAGAAGAGGAAGCGATTAGCTGTGACGAAACACCCGGCGACAGGAGCACCGAGGGCTGCAACCCCGCCAAGCCGTGGTCACTGCCATAGGAGAAGAAAGCACAACATCACCAGTAGCACCACCATTAGTACCACCACCATAGGAAAGATGAGCAAGCGTCGAAATGCAGGAAGGCGAGACCGTTGGAGAGGGGCTCACGTTCTTCCACGAGCCTCAACCGAAGGTGATGGCGCGAGAGCCGCACCGTGACCTTGAGCCATGGCGGCTAGGGTTTCGGGCAGAAGCGCACATAGCCTCGATTGAACCCAATCGACGGAGAAAAAGGGGAAGAGGGGCGGCGGCGAGGAAAAGAGAGAGGTGGTCGAGGTAGAGTTTAGTCGGCGAGTGGCTGCGAAGGAGGCGGCCAGCAGCGGCCGAAGTGGCTGGCGACGGCATCACACGGGAGCAAGGGGGAGAGGATAAGGTATGTGTGTGTGCGTGTGTGTGTGGAGTGGGGGTGGGCCAGGGGTGAGGGGTCTGGTAGGGTCCAGTTGGGCCAGGACAGCCCACATATACAACCTAATGGCCCAGGTTGATTAGGTTTAGAAATAAATTAAAATAAAAATGAATTATTAAAATAACCTCCAAACATTTTTACCTATAGAAAATTATAAAAAAATATCCTAAAAATACATATGATATATCAAAATGACCACAAAAATAATATCTACCTAATAAAAATATAATTTTAAGTGTTTAAAATAAATTTAAAGTAAAATAATTATTAACACCATTAAATCTTGAATGAAATTTTATAAAATAAAACAAAAACTGTAAAAATAAATAAAAATCATGTTTTTGTATCAAAATAACTTTACTATTTC
Source organism: Avena longiglumis (assembly GCA_030063025.1). Lineage (NCBI taxonomy): Eukaryota > Viridiplantae > Streptophyta > Magnoliopsida > Poales > Poaceae > Avena > Avena longiglumis. The sequence goes on from CP125973.1 coordinate 565,504,973, forward strand.
ATAAAAATACTAATTTAGAGTTTTATAAATAAAACATAAAGAAAATATTTAAAGACACTTAATTCTTTGATTAATTTTATAAAAAAGATAATACTTAAAAGTAAATAAAATTCATTTTAAGGTCTTGAATAAATATATTACACTAAAAAATATTAAATATATTATAAGAAAAATCTTTAATATTTTAAATAATAAATCCTTATCCATTATATATTTTTGAAAATTCTTTAAGAACATTTTTTTAAGTAAGAAAAAATTATATTTCTTCAAGAAATATTAATACCCTCGAAAATCAAATTACTAAAGTTCTAACCAGAACTAAGATTTATAATAAAACTTAAGTGTAAATTATTAACTTATTAATATATTTTGAAACCTTAAAAAAAGATTTAAAACCACAACCTTCAAAATAACTTTATAAGCATTCACTTAAATATAATGTGAATAATTCCACACCTTAGTTATACCTATCATAAATCTAAAACTTGGGAATAATTAAAATATATTACATCTTAAGTTTACTTAACCTTTTAAAGTTAACTTTAGTCTCAAAGCTTATAAACATCATGTCTAATAAACTACTTATGTTTTTATAGTTAACTTTGGTCTATTTCAATTAAAACATAATGCATCTCAAGTCCAAACTAATCAATCAAATACCAGAAGGCATTGATCATGTTTTATTATTAATAAAGATTGCTTAAACATTATAAAGGAAATGTTTTCTTCAAATGTTATTCTTTTTGCCACTTAAAATAACAATCTTATAATAAGTTCTTCAACTCTTACCAACTCAATCCCAAGGACTTTTATTATAGTCACCACATGACAATTCACCATAATCACATCATCTTATACTTTACTTACATATTTTGGATTGTTAACACTTAGGTTCCTTATAAAGATCATTACTTATAAAGTAAAATTTGAATATAAACCAACTAAAAGAATCACTTGAATTCACTTCACTCAAAGTATTGGGGATTCAATTTGGGAGTTTTACAAAAATGCATAGCATTACTTATGCATAACTACATATTGCTTCTTTAAACATTAGTCCTTATCGGACCAATGATGCAAATTTCAGATATTGGATCTTATGTCGTCTCGAAGACCATGAGTACATAATCTTGCAATCACAAAAGGCAAGTTCACACTTGCTCGTGTCCTTTGATTATTTTCTGTAAAGTATTTTACAAATCCAATGTTGTCATCGCCTGCATTTGAAAAAGGTCAGAAAACACTATTTTCGTAATAATTTGATTATAATTACCATGAGGTAATAACCTACTATGAAAATTCCGGTGGTAAAGGAACATATTATCTGGGACCTAACAACCAATGTCGCCAGTGATTCTTGCGCCGTATATCACGCGTTAACCATGAGATTTGGAATGGGACAGAGAAGTCAGTTGTATCTTCTTCCTCTCGCATGTAGCTGGATGTGCAGGTCATGGCTGTTATCACTCGTAGCATGCATATTAATTGGTAATTTGTATAGGATATGCAGCATATGGGTGGGAACCCTCATCGTCGCATGATAGTTCTGACATCTAACGGTTTGTACAAACCATTGCCGTAATTCAATATGTGGGCATGGTGTACACCAAGGAGGCATGCGAGGTCGCGAAGGGAGCAGTGATAGGATTGGATCTTAGACTGGGCCCCATACCAAGGAAGTATGGACAAGGTCATGACTTGGTTGTGCAACAAGGCTAAGGTCTCTCATGGGTAAAGTAACGCACCTCTGCAGAGTGTAAAAACTGTAACTTGTTACTCCCTGTTCCGGGAAGGAGCTGCGAATGCGGCGGGAAAGGAACTCCATGAAAGTTCTGGTAAACTCGTGAAGGCTGACGGACATAGATTTTCAGAATAAAAGCAACCTTTGAAGAAATGTTTATGAAAACCTGCAATGCCTACGACCTATGGTCTGTGGCTTTAGATATAATGCATCAAACACTCCTTTTCTAGTGGACTTGCTGAGTACGCTCGTACTCAAAGTATCTTCCTAACCCTTGCTAGGTTCTAAAGCCGGTACAGACGATGACTACATCAAACCTTGCTCCAGGAATCATCATCAAAAGCTAAAGCTCTTCAATGAAGTCAAGTAAGTCAACATATACATCAGCTCAAGTGAAGACGAAGTTGCTGATTAGATAAGAATATAATCTCTAGCCATAGAACATATTTCTGTAGTGTATTGAAATAGCAGCAATGCCAGACCATTAGTTAAGATATTAGTCTTAATAGTATTATAATTTTGGAGTTGTTGATTTCTTATTCTTCTTTGTAAGAAGTTTCTTTCTCTCTCTTTAACCTAGAGTGTTCTCTGGATCTTGTGTAAAGAGTTGAGTTGTAACCTATAGTCATGTCTTGGACCTGCTGTGTTTCTGTTGTACTACTCTGAGGGATGTAATACTAGTGAACGGTGTTTCATTGGTGTTATGTCAACGATTATAGTGCACTACATCATGCAGTGGTATGCTGGGTCACTCCACTACGCGTCCCGTGGCTTCGGGATTGTTCAGGATATTGGACAATGGTGCTTCATTAACAACCATTATATCGTGCTCCTGGAAGTAGCAGCTCAGCCGACGAGCTGTCATGAATACGCCGTAGGCGAGCTTTTGGTAGTGAGGGTACCTCTGCTTGGTTGGGGTCAGTACCTCGCTGAGCTAGTACATTGGTGTAACACCCTCAGAATCGGACCTATGCAAGTTTTAGCGAAACCCGCCAAACCCGCATAGAAACGATTCAAAGGTGCCCACCAGGCACTTTCGTGCGGGTGGAAAACGAAGTAATAACATTACACAACAGTCCTCGATGGGACCCACAGATCAGATATATATAACAGCGACTCAAAGAGTCAAGAATACAGATATAATATACAAAGATCCAAATCACCTTGAAAATGATAGGCGTCGACTACGGACAAGATGCAAATGGGGCTAAGAGCCCTGAAGAATAACCAATGGCGTCCATAACCCTGCCCAAGCCGGAAGGGTAACCTCGCTAACGACGCCATCTCAAAACCCGCTTAAACAAAAGGGTGCCGACAAAGGGCAAAGGAAAAGAGGAGCGTCGATCGAGGCCAAGACAGCGAGGCTAGAATTCGGCGGTCCTCGCCTACACAGGTATGGTGGACTGAAGCGGCAGCGGCAGTATGCACTAAACATCCTATAGAGACTCGATACAACTAACGATTATCAAAGAGGGGTAAGAAGTACCTACTCGGAACCAACCTGATTCTAACACCAAGCAAACCCATCCTGGTGTTTCCCCCTCGAGACCAAACGAGGAAGTCAACCGAGGAACTCACACCGTTGGCAGTTTTAGTTATTCAGTTATCGTTGCAGCAATTACTAGTCAGGTATAGATAGTCATCCTGATAAAATAAGCAGTGGACACTTTTAGTTAACCATTCCGTTATAGTTGCAACACTTACTAATCAGATACAATTAGCATGAGATACCCCAAAACCCAGCAGTTGTTGGTACTTTTATTCAGCCATTCCGTTGTAGTTGCAATACTTACTAGTCAGGTACAATGGTCGCAAGCGACAATCCAAACAAGCAGAGGTGGGCAGTATTATTTAGCCATTCCATTATAGTGAAGCTGATTACTAGTCATTATAAAGTCAAATTTATAGCACTACTTTAGTTATGCTTGTCTATGGTCGAGATATCAGGCTCCAAGTCGTCCATATCCGCGACACGGCTTTCAAAGTTTTACCCGCCGGGTGCACCAATAGCAACACACGCTCGATCAACCTCGGAAAAACCAAATCAAAACCCAACGAGGCTTTCACGACAAAGCAATCACAGGATTCAGAATTATTTCAGGGGGCCACCCCTTGAAGTCTTACCCGCAACAAAGTAAGCTAGCTCAGAGCGGACCCAAGGTTTGGGTGAGCAGCTGTGAGCATGGAACCCAAAAGCTGGGCTTGTCGACACCAGCGGAATCGTGTCCCGATCCTAAGCATCAGGTGCTATCACAGCGCTGTCGTAAATCAGTGGTAGCATGGCATAATACAGGATAGTAAATAAAACCTCAAACTAGTTTGTGGCCCCAAGAAATAAGATGAATCAAGCTCGCTCGGGGTCCCATATACCTCCGGATGTGGATAATAGCGATAAAGCAATGAACAGGTATCAAGTACTCGGGTCCTACGGGACACAAGTGGGCGTTCGGAAACCAAATATTTCTATCACCCACCGATGCCTGCCTTGCTTCAATTTTAGTTGTTAAACAGGAATTAAAGTGAGCGATAAGTAAAACCATGATCATATCCAACATCAATATGCGGAAATACATCAGCAAGCGAGGCATGACGACACACGCAACACTTGAGCAAGCGACTCGACACGCAAGTCAACTATCTACCAAACAACGGTAATAGGATGTGTCCAAGGCAATATAAGGCTGCAGGATATCACGGGTATGAAAACTGAAACAGCATAACCACGGATAGCAATAGATCAACAGGAGGGAAATAAATACTATAAAAGTAAGATAGGTAGAAAGAGGGAGATGCTCGCCTGAAAACATTGTCGAAGGTTCAACCGAAGATCGGGTCGACACTCGCATCAACTCAACGGCCTTATCCTGGAAGAAGCAAAACACTAGAATAAACACCGGATGCAATATTTAATACTACGGCAAAAGATCGAGCATGATGCATGTATGATGAATGACATGGCAAAGGTGCAATGCAATTAGGTCATATTAAGCGGAACCGGGGTCCCGACAGATAATTAAATGGTTCATGTTATTTAGATACCCCGCAATTAAATGTTGTCTTAACATGGCAGAAGATAGCACCGGGTTCGCTACACAAATTTAAATGAGGCCAATATGAGACTAGATTTGCCCGCATATGGGCCCCATATTTAATTATTAGGTGAATCGGCATAAGGCCCCCCAAACCACACAAATATGCATGCGAGATGAATGATTAATATGCAACAGGTTTTATATCTAGCATTTATAAAAATAGGGGTTCGGATAAGGGTCACACATTAGAGTTCGGCGATCTTGGGGTTCCGAGGGTTCGGGGTCAGGGTTCGGATCTGGGGTTCGGTCTCAGCGAGAGCGTTCTCGGATAACGGGGTAGATCTTGGCGTATCCGTGGTCTTAGGGTCATGTTGACGGTCATGGCGTTCGGGATGAAGTACTTGTCGCATCGGGGTCTCGGTGTCCTCGGATCCGATTGAAGATCTCGGCGTTCGGCAACTTCGAAGTAGACCTTGGAGTTCCGCGATGATCTTGTCGATTCCCTGTCGAAGGCCTTGGCGCTTCGGATCGGTCTTCGGCTCGGGGCGTCAGGATCTTGGGGTTCGCGTCCGTGGGGCGATCTTGTTGTTCCGTGTAGGAGTTCTCGAGGTCGATGGCGAACTTGTCGGTGCAGGGGTTGGTCCGGAAGAATCGTCGCGTTCGCCTCGGCGACCTTGGCGTCCGGGTTCTCGATGAACTGGGCGTGCCGAGGCGCGGTTTTCGGGTTCATGTCGGTGCACTCGGTGTTCCGGGAAGGCGATCTTGATTCGGGGTTCCGATGAAGTTCGGGCTTGGCGCGGTCGGCCTTCGATCCTCGATGGGGATCTTGTTGGCCCAGGACGAAGATCTGGTAATAGGCGCTATTTGGGTTCGGTGTCGACCTTGGCCAAACAGGCGGCAGTTCGAGAGGATCTTGGAAACTTGTCGGTGGACCTCCTTGTCTAAACTGTTGGGCTTGTTCACTAGCAGACCTTGGGCGGCAACAAATGTACTGCGCTTGAAATATGACGACGACCCAAAACTGGAGCAGACCGCGATGCGCCCTTGGAGCCGTACCCGCAACAAGCAGAGGCATCCACTCGAGGCGATCGAAGCAGGACTTGGACCACAGGGCTCGGCGGAGGATGTTGGCGGGAGGCGAAGTCGGCCAGGCTCGAGGAAGAGGCGGACCACGCCCGGCCGCGGCCCGTGGCGGGCGCTGCCTCGCGCCGGAAAGGCGCCATGCGGTGGCGGGGAGGCAGGCGGCAGCGGACTTGGCGGCACTGGCGGAGCTGGGGCAAGCGGGCCATGGGCCTTGGCGAGCACGACTGTGGCGGGCGGGAGCTTCGCCGGGCGAGGTTGCTCGGCGAGGAGGCCTGGGCAGCGGCGGATCGGCGCGAGGGACGTCAGCGAGTGGGGAGCAGCGGCGGCGGGCGGGCGGAGCTCAAAGGGAGGAGCTCGGGAGAGGCGGGTCGGCAGAGGAAGCTTGGCGGCGAGGGACGCTGGCGCCGAGGCGCGGTTGAGGGAGCGGTGCGGTGGCGCGAGCGAGCCACAGCGTGGCTGGTGGAGGCCAGGCGGCTGGTCGGCAAATCGCTCGAGCCGCCGCTTGGGGGTGGGGCGGCCGGGAGAAAGGGGCGGCGAGACGCCTGGGAGGATGGCGAGGGGGTAGGGAGCATGGCGAGGGAGGTGGGGCCTTGAAGGCGATGGGGAGGAGGTAGGCGACAGGTGGGTGGGGTTGTCGGTACGAGCGGGGAGGTGGGACCGGGGGAGGCGTGGTCGCGCGGGGGGTCCGGGGTGGGCTACAGGCGGGGATCCCGAGGGGGCTGGTCGGTGGGGGGATTGTGTGTGGTGTGCGTGCGTGCTTGTGTGGCTGTGTGTGTGCTGGTTGGTGGGGGGGAGTGGAGAGAGAGTTAGGGGAGAGGGCTGGCTGATGTGGCATCTGCTGATTGGAGGGGATGAGGGAGAGAGGTGAGGTGTCAGGTGGGGATTGGGTGGGGTGATGTGGAGGGGGTGTGGGTAGATTAGGTTGGGTAGACTAGGATTATGGGTGGGCCGTTTTGAACATGGGGGTGGTCGTTCGGGTCGATTCGGCCCGTTCGACTGCCCCACTAAAAATAATTCAATAATTTTATTTGTTTTAAGCGGACCGTTTGCAAACCGATAGCGGACAAACAAAAATAATCCGGGGACCCGGGTTTGTGTTTGAAAGCAAGACGGGGCGTTTTAGAAAACAAAAACATGCTTTGCGAAAATAGTTTTATGCAAGCAATTGCAAGGTGATGACGATGCTCAAATGCAATGCGGCATGATGACATGAGCATGCGGTCATGATGATGCAATGCATAAAAACAACGCGATTTTCTAGTAGTGGTTTTGCGGGATGCCACAATTGGTCGTTGGACCCCATGGGTCTGGCCTTCTTCGGGTCGTTCGACCACGAATACAGTGCTTACCACCTGATGTGTGGTTGTGATGTATAGCAGCAAGGGCTCGCGTTCCTTTGGCGTAACCAAGACAGGCGAGGTGGAGAGCAGCCGTTTTAGGTCTTCGAATGCGTCTTCTTCTTTGGGCGTCCACTCGAACTTGTCAGATTTGCGTAGCAGCTGGTAGAAAGGCAGGGCCTTCTCACCCATCCGGCTGATGAATCTGCTCAGCGCCACGATGCACCCAGCTAGCTGCTGGACACCTTTGAGGTTCTTCGGCTTCTCCATGGTTAGTATGGCCCAGATTTTCTTCGGGTTCGCATCGATCCCTCGCTGGGAGATGAAGTAGCCAAGTAATTGGCCAGATGGGACGTCAAAGGCGCATTTTCTAGATTCAACTTGATCTTGTAGTGATCAAGGTTGTCGAACGTCTCGCGGAGATCGTCGATCAATGTCGTGGCCTCCCTGGTTTTGATGACTATGTCTTTGACATAGACTTGGATGTTGCGACCGATCTGGATTTTTCGATGCTTGCATGCACCTCTAATCTGCACTGCGTTCTTGACCGAAGGGCATGGTGTTGTAGCAGAATACTCCGAACAGCGTGATGAACGCCATTTTCTCCTGGTCTTCGACCTTCAGTCGAATCTAGTTGTAGCCTGAGTAGGCGTCAAGGAAGGAGAGTTTCTCGCAACCTGCAGTTGAATCGATGATCTGATCAATCCGTGGTAGAGGGAAGTGGTCCTTGGGACAATGTTTGTTGAGCGACGTGAAGTCCACGCACATCCGCAGGATGTCCGTATCCTTTTTAGGGACCAGCATAGTGTTGGCTAGCCACTCGCTCTCCTTGATCTACTGGATGAAGTCAGCATCCAGCAGTGTGTTAGCTTCGACTCCGACGGCTTCAGCTCGTGGCTCGGACAATCGTCAGATGGACTTTTTGACGGGCTTGGCATTCGGAAACACATTGAGTGCATGCTCGGCGAAATCCCTGGGAACTCCTGGCATGTCCCCAAGACACCAGGCGAAGATTTCCCAGTGCTCACGGAGGAATTCGACGAGCGCGCTTTACTATGTAGGGCTGAGGTCGTTGGCGATCAGCGTTGTCTTGGAGGCGTCCGTTGGGTGGACCTACACCTTTTTCGTGTTGACTATGGAGTCGAACGACATGTTAGGTGCATTTTGCCTGGAGACTGGGGTGCCCCGTTGTCTGTCACCTCTCAGAGTCTTGTGAGCTCCTCTTGCATACCGAACGACTAGGAGATTCTGTTAAAGTCTCTGTCGCAATGGTCAGATCGGGTGAAGCTTCGCTGGACCATGATGACGCCTCTTGGTCCAGGCATCTTGAGCAGCAGGTACGCGTAGTGCGGTACTTCCAGGAATCTTGCGAACGCTATGCGCCCGAGGATGGCGTGGTACTGTGATGGAAAGTCCACCACTTCGAACTCCAGCCGCTCGCACCTGAAGTTGTCGGGCTTGCCGAAGATGACGTCGAGCCATATCTTTCCCAGGGGGTATATACCTTTCCCTGTGACTATGTCATGGAACGTTGTGTCGGATTGTTCCAGGATCCATAGCGGGATCCGCATTGCTGCGAGGGTGCTGGTGAACATCAGGTTGATGCCGCTGCCGCCGTCCATGAAGACACGGCTCATTTCGAACCCTCCAATATGCGCCTCCAACACCAGGGCAGCATGACCTGGGCGACGGATCTGGCGAGGGTGATCCGAACGACTGAATGTGATGCAGGACTCCGAGCCACTTAGGTACTCAGGGATGGCAGGCGGAGCGGTCACATCCAGGCTGACTTGGCGGGTGATCTTCTTTTGCACCCTATTTGTTGGGCGCCCCTTTTGGATCATTAGGGACCCTTTTGGCGCTGGGTACCCATTTATGTCGTTGTTTTGCGCGGGTGCGATTGTTGGATTCGAAGGTCCCACGGGTGGTGGTGGAGGAGCTCCATGGGCGATATCACACGCAGTCTTGGTCCGAACCGGGGTTTACGATCTGGCGTCGCATCTAGGTGAGGCCTTCGCTAAGTTTCTGGAATTCACGGCAATCTTTCAGCATGCGGCTTGCCTTCTTTTTAGCACCTGCTTGTCGATGTAGAAGTGGATGGTGCCAGGACCCAACAATTTGTCGTATGCCGAGGGCTCGTCGTCGTGGTTGCGACGTTGCCACATCTGTGCGGGGCGTCCTCCGTCGCGGAAGTTTCCTACGCAGTATCCTTCGCTGTTGCGGTTGTTGTCATTGTGACGGTCGGTGTAGCCAGCCGCAACCATGTCGGGTCCGTCTCGGTCGTCATAGACGTGCGCCTTCGCTTGCTACGGTGTTCACGACTGCGGCCGTATTCATCCTCGTCATCCGAATGTGTTCGGTGGAGAGACTCCTCGCCATCTGCCCACCTATTGGCGATGTCCATGAGGTGGTCCAGCGTCTTGGGCTTGATGCGCCCAAGTTCCTCCTTGAAGTCTGGACGTTTGACACCGTCCTTGAAGGCATCAATCGTCCTCTCCTCAAAGAGTGCGCCGCGGAGTTCTTGATGTTGGACCAGCATAGTATGTACGAGCGAATGGATTCGCCCGTTCGTTGAGTGTAGGCTTGTAGCTCCTCGATCGCTGCATGCCTCTTGCTGGTGCCCTTGAAGTTTAGGATGAAACTATATGCTAGCTCCTCCCAGCTTCGGATGGATCCTGAAGTTAGGCTGCTGAGCCAGATTCGGTATGCATGTTTGCGGTACGGCATTATGCGATGTTCTGTTACCGTGCAGCTTGACGGATGACAGGTGATTGCTAAGCCAGGCTTTCGGGTCCTGTGTCCCGTCGAACTTCGGAGTCTCCGAAGGGAGCTTGAAATTTTTTGGCATCTGTGTGCGCCGAACAGAAATGCTGAAGCATCGGGCTCCGCACAGCTCTCCGTCGTCCTCTTCCTTGTCGACCTTGCGCTGGGCGAGATCGCTTCGAGCGTCATAATCGCTGATGCGATGTCTTGGGCTCTTGTGACGTCGAGGTAGATCGTGCTCGTCCTCGTCGGATGAAGGTGTGGGGCTGCGGTTGAATCTGACCGCAGCTTTCTTTTTCGGCTCCGTAGGAGCCTCATCGTGGAGCGCAGCTCCAACGAGCCCGAGTCCGGCTAGCGTGGACTTGTGAATAGCTCTCTTCGGGTCTACCAACGGTGGTGGATGGGACACGAGGTACGTAGTAGCTGCCATGATCGCAGCCTGCGGCATCTTCAGTATGACATTGTCGTTGACGTCCATCTCCATGAAGGATGCGTTGAGGGTTCTGGTGACCTCGCGACATGCGGCAGGGTCCATGTGCTCTTTGCGAGAGCAATGCTTGTTGGAATTGTTGCCGTGCGAGCTGGAGCCGCCAGCGGCGGAGAGCGCAGCTCACCGCGCACTCCAAGGCCGCTTGCTTGCATTTGTCGAGGTCCTCTTGCATTTTCACCTGCCGGTTATGCTCGTCGATGAGGAGCAGGTGGTATGCCATCAGCAAATTCAGTGAAGCATTCACGGGCAGGATCCTATTACCTGCCACGTCTTCGCGTGCCTAGCGCCATCTGTCCTTGTTGAGGTTGATCTTCTGGTAGGCGTTAGCGTCGCCTTCATTCCGGTGGAGGGACGCCTGCCCCTCGTTTCCTCCATTTCCTCTGTTCCCATCCTGTGGGTTGGGAGGTGGGTTTGGTGGCAGTACGTGGGCACCCGAACCTGGTGGTTGTTCCACCTCGCCTTCGATGACCACAGTGCACTGATAGCGCCAGCGATTTGGATCGCTGTTGCCGCAGCTTTCGGATCCAGAACCGTAGGTTCCCTTGTCCGATGGAGGGCCGCACAGATATGAGTTGCAGCTGCTACTGTCATATGACTCGTCTGTCAGCGTCGACGTGCATAGCACGCTGGCATGCAGGGCCCATGAGGCGGGCCTGATGGATGGTGGTGGCACCCGTTCTGGGAGGCGGAGGGTTCTAGTTTGTCCCACCTGGATGCAGAAGCTCCCGAACAGAATCTCAAGCCCGTCGCCTACGGGCCTGAAATCCTTCATGGTGGCTGGCGAGTGGGCGGTGAAGTCGAATGCGCCGAAGAGGAGGTGGCTCTCCATTGCCGAGGAGTTTTAGATCGCTTTGGTTGGGACCATAACGATCGCACAATCAACACCCCCAGTTCCCACAGACGGCGCCAATTGACGAGGTTCGATCTCGTCAATGTCCATTGTTATGGACTTGGGTTTTGAGAAGATGGGGATGCTGGAGATCGCGGAACGGTTAGCAGACATGCAATACGGGGACACAAAGTTTACCCAGGTTCAGGCCCCGGGAGGGAAAACCCTACTCCTGCTTGTCTGCTCTTGATTACGGCAGAACCGAAAAGTACAGGGGTGCGCAGATGCAATCTGGAGTGAGGTGTGTATGCGGTGAGTTGAGATGCCCTCCTTGCCGTGCCCTCCTAGCCTTTATATAGATAGGCAGGTCCCAGGCATAGGTCAAGTCGGTTACATATTAGGGTTTTCCCCTTTGAAATTCTATCTATTCTAGTCTTGCTCTCCAAGGTTACGAAGGCGTCATGGGCTTGGGCCACCCGAAAGTCTCCGCAGGCCGCATATGCTCTTGTGGGCCTTCCTTGGGCTGGACCAGGTATACTAATATCGCGTACCCGTAGTGTATAACCATGTCACGGGCGCCTCGGGGATCGCCACGGGGAGCGTCGCGACTCGCCAACTCTTCGTGCTGCCATGGACAAGCTCCGGCGCGGCGTAGCTCCCGCCAATTGTGCCACCGAAAAGGAGGAGCAACGCCACGAAGCGCATGGCTGGCGCGGTGGGTGGGCAACCCAAACCCAAAGCAGCGAGGAATAGAGCGGCGGCTCGACGCGCACAACCTACACCCGTCCCCGTCCCCAAGAGACAGCTACCTCCACTCCGCCTCCACCGCCTCCTCAATGTCTGATGCAACCGCAGAGGATATTTGCCTTGCACCATTGCTACGATGTGCTCGCGAATGAGGAGGAGTGGAAGAACCATGGAAGATTGGACGTGCGAACATTCTTGGTGCAACAAGCAACTACAGAGGCAACTCTCATTGATGATGATGATTCAAGTGGTGATGATAGAAAGAGAAGCTCCACCTCTCACTCGGTTACCAAAAGGCCGGTGCTTGGAAGAAAGGTTGCCAAAGAATTGAAGGGGAAGAAGGCCGGTGATGATGAAATAGCAAAAAATCTATGGAGAAGATGGCCAAGGAAAGAGTGGAATATAATGTGGACAAGAAGGAGGCCGAGGAGAGGAGGATGGCATTGGAGGAGAGGTTGGTGGCCGCCGAGGAGAGGAGGATGGCAATGGAGAAGAAGAAGATGGCCAACGAGGAGCATCAACGCCTATTGGACGAAGAGAGGAAAATCTTTTTCATGGACACCTCCAATATGGATGAAAGGCAAATAGAGTACATCAACCTTTCTCGCGACAAAGTGTTGGACAAAAAAATAAAGTTGGCAAACCTCATGAAGGCCCAAGATGAAGGAATGATTGCACCCGGAGGCTATGGAGGCGTGGGAGGCTATGGAGCACCAACGCGAGGCTACAGAGGCATGGGAGGATTTGGAAGCTATGGATTCATGGGACAATCACCGGTGGGCTATGGAGGCATGCGAGCACAAGCGGGAGGCTATGGAGGCATTGGAGCACAAGCGGAAGGCTTTGTAGCCATGGGAGCACCGCAGGGAGGATTTGGAGGCTATGGAAGCTTGGGTCTTGCAAGCATGGGTGGGATGGGTGTCCATGGCTCCATGGGTGGCATGGGAGCACCGCCGGGAGGATTCATGGCCTCCTTGGTTGATCCATCTCTGTCTACCAATGAAGCATATGGAGCTTCAACCGGCAACACCATTGTCCAAGACTCTAATGAAGATGCTCAACATGGAGGTGGCGGTGGAATGGAGGATGTTGACAAGTGATGATGATGATGTGTGTATGTTGAGTCTAATTTGTGTTTGAACTAGGTCATTTAGGTGATTCGAGAATTTTTAGATCCATTTATGCATGAATTATTTGGTCCATTTTGATCTTGTTTGTGATAGTTTCTATTGTGTTTTTGGTTTGCGCCGGTAGCGCATGCTTTAGTTTGCAGCGCCTAGTGGAGGCAGAATTCTCGCCGAGCTGTGCAAATTAGCGCCTCTGTCCGAGGACACACGATTAACCAGCGCTGTATCAGGATGGTGCGCACTGCATTGCTGATTTGCAGTGCTGCAAAATGATGCCTCTGCTGGAGATGCCCTAAGATCAAGCCCTCTATCATTTATTCATGGTAGATATATCCGTTGTACCAATAATCCAAAGAAAAACTATTTTTTTGCCGGGTCAATAGAAAGATGTATTTAAGCATAAGAAAATCTCATAATAATTATGCATAGAGGGCTATTTTTATATGGAAAGTTTCTATTTATGAAATGTAATTAATAATTTACTATCCATATCTTGATAAATGCTGGAACATATGGCTGCAAAGAAACAAATTTTTTTTCAAGATTGAGCCTCCTTCGCTACAAGATTGGAAGGTGTAGAAGGATATAATAAACAGAGAGGAGAGCTTCTTCCACATTTTCTCGAGCTCCTGGTAATGGACATAACAAAGACCATTACCAGATGTATTCCTCCGCTCTTATTAGTATAACCTCTGATAGTGACATGAAGGTGTTACAAACCTGGTAAGTAAGATCAATAGGTGATTTGTTTATGTGTGATATGTGATGTGCGATCACTAGTGGAAACGAGGTATTTTGTTGATCCCGAAAAAGGGCTTTAACACCGGTTCTTCTACGAACCAGTGTTAAAGGGGCAAACCCGGCGTGCAAAAGGAGCCCCCTTTAACACGGTTCATGCCACGAACCGGTGTTAAAGGTCCCTGCAATGATTAAGACCCCTTTAACACCGGTTCGTGGCATGAACGGTGTTAAAGAAATTATAAGACACAACCCAGCCACACACCCACTCTTCCATTCTTTCACATTTTGGAGCCTAGCAAGAGGGTGTGCAGTGCTAGTTTGTGTTTTTCATATGCACAAGAGGTGTTCGGTGAAATGCCCGAGAGCTCAAAATAAGTTTTATTGTTGCTCTTTCCGTCTCGGTCGGCAACTATAGTTTCATGTGTCATTGATGTACTATATATATAAATGGTCATCTCCCTATTATTTTTGATATATACTACATATTAATGCAGATGAATCGGCAATGGATGTACAATGACCGCACTTCCGAGTACATTACGGGCCTCCAAAATTTCATCGTTGTGGCTAATGCAAACTGTGGTCACAATGGTTTTATGTGCTCCGTGTGTTCACTTTATCGAACAAGAAAGACTACTCAAATACGAACCATTCACGCCCACACCTTCGATCCGGTTTCATGCCCAGCTATAATTGTTGGACCAAGCACGGAGAAAAAGGGGTTGTGATGGAAGACAACGAAGAAGAAGAGGATGATGATAACTATCATAATATGTATCCTGAATATGATGATAATGCAATGGATGTAGATAATGAAGATCAAGAGGGAGCAGATGGGCCCGCTGATGACGATCTTGGTCGGGCCATTACAGATGCAAAGTAAGAATGTGAAACTGAAAAGGAGAAGGAGAAGCTGGAGCAGATGTTAAAGGATCACAAAACATTGTTGTATCCAACTTGCGAAGATGGCCACAAAAAGCTAGGTGCCACCTTGGATTTGCTGCAATGGAAGAGAATGGTGTGACTGACGCAAGATTTTCAAAGTTGTTGGTAAAATGAAGAATCTTCTTCCAAGAAATAATGAGTTGTCCGACAAGACATACCAAGCAAAGAAGGTTGTCGCCCTCTAGGATTAGGCGTGTAGAAGATACATGCATTAATGGTGCATCCTCTACCGCGGTGAGAAGTACGAGAATTTGGATGCATTCGGTATGCCTTTGCTGCGTATAAGATCGAGGACGATCATGGCGATGTTGAGGGCGAGGCCCCTAGGAAGAAGGTTCCTGCCAAGGTTATGTGGTACGCTCCTATAATACCATGGTTAAAACGTCTCTTCAGAAATAAAGAGCATGCCAAGTTGTTGCGATGGCACATGGAAGACCGTAAGGAAGACACGATGTTGAGACACCCCGCTGATGGGTCACGGTGGAGAAAAGTCGAGCGAGAGTACCCGGACTTCGCGTGGCCAAGGAACTTAAGGTTTGGTCCAAATACGACGACATGAATCCTTTTGGTGGCGAGCTGCAGTCAACACGGCCTGTGACCCTATGTATCTATAACCTTCCTCCTTGGTTGTGTATGAAGAGGAAGTTCATTATGATGCGTGCTCATCCAAGGCACGAGGCAAACCGGCAACGACATTGATGTGTACCTAAGGCCATTAGTTGAAGAACTTTTACAGCGGGCCAAACCAGGTGTACGTATGTGGGATGGGCACAAAGGAGAGCCATTTGACCTCTGAGCATTGCTTTTCGTAACCATCAATGATTGGCCTGCTCTTAGTAACATTTTAGGCAGACAAACAAGGGATACAATGCATACACACTGTTTAGATGATCGAAAGTGTATATTTGGATAAATGTAAGAAGGTTGTGTACCTAGGGTATCGCCGATTTCTTAGAACTGCATCGATGAAAGAAAGGCAAGCATTTCAAGCGTCTGGCGAGAACCCGGAGGAACTTGTCCTCCGTGCGGCGAGGAGGTATTTGGTATGGTCAAGGACACAGTAATCTTTGGAAAAGGTCTGGCAGTCTATCTGTTCAATGACGATGTCGGACACAGCCCATGTGGAAGAAGCAATCTATATTTTGGGACCTACCCTATTGGAAAGTCTTAGAGGTCCGCTCTTCAATCGACGTGATGCACGTGGCGAAGAATGTTGCGTGAACCTGCTAGGCTTTCTAGGAGTGTGGGAAGAAAAAGATACCGGAAGCGGCAGACCAGCAACGTCTAAAGGCCCACTGAAGAGCCTATGCATCCACGATACGAGAAGGGTAACGATGCCATTTAAATCCTGCCAGCTACGCTCTTACCAAAGCGAGAAGGAAATCTTTTTGAATGTAAAGCAGTATCAAGGTCCCGTCGGCTTCTCGTCGAATATAAATGTAATAATAAATATGGCGAGAAAAATTCCAAAACCTGAAGTCTCATAGTATGCCACGTGATTATGACACAATTGCTTCCGATTGCATTGAGGGGCTTCTACGAAAATGTTCGAGTACCCATTGTGAAGCTATGTGCATTCCTCAATGCAATATCTCGAAGGTAATCGATCCGAAAGCCTATCGGGGTTACAAAGATGTGGCCCAATGTCTTGTCGACTTTGAGTTGGTGTTCCCATCCTTCTTCAATATTATGACGCATCTCCTGGTTCACCTAGTAGAAGAGATTGCCATTCTCGGTCCTGTATTTCTACACAATATGTTCCCCTTTGAGAGGTACATGGGAGTCTTAAAGAAATATGTTCATAACCGTGCTAGGCCAGAAGGAAGCATCTCCAAGGGCTATGTAACAGAGGAGGTCATTGAGTTCTGTGTTGATTTTATTCCTGACCTTAAGGCGATTTGTGTTCCAGAATCACGACATGAGGGAAGACTGCGTGTAAAAGGCACCCTAGGATGTCGTGGTATTGCACGGCAGATGCTACTGGGGGTAGCTTACGTAGAGGGAGCAAGGCGACATAGGAGAATCCGGGAGCGAGATTGGCACACGATGTACCCAGGTTCACGTCCCCTCGGTGGAGGATCGCTACGTCCTGCTATCAATCCAGTATATGATCATAGATTGGTTTACAATGGAGTCGCCGATGGCGGTGGGGGAGACTAGATCTAATATGACGTACCCCTTGGGGGTGCCCCTGGTGGCTTTATATATGCAGTCACCTAGGGTTTACAAGTGCACTAATGGGCTTTGTATTGGAGTCGCCGTCTTGGGCCTCCAGTCGGCGCCAGTCGTTCGGGTCCAGCACGCGCCAGTCGCCGTATCCGGCGAGTCGACCCGCTCTACGTTTGGCGATCCAGCTGGCAAATCCGCTTCGTGGGTATACCCCGATTGGTATTCCCCCATCAGTAGTCCCCGAGCGCGTTGTTGATTCGATGCGGGCTTAAGGCAGGGCGCGGAGAGTCTTGACGATGGGTCGTGGCGAATCGGCGACGAGCTCCTGAACATAGAAAAGAATCATGAAGTGGGAGGCAGTCGGCGTGAGCCAGTCTGTGATGACCAGTTGGCGAAAGACGTAGGGTGTCGGTGAAGCCGCTAGTTACAGCGAGTCCCAGAACATGGGCGTTCGAGTCCCCGGCGTGGCGTGTGGTCGAGTGTGACCGTAGTGCCGAGTTCCCAAAGCGCGGCGAGGCGGTAGAGCGACGGCAGCGTCGAGACCCCGAGCACGGAGGCGACTAGGTCGAAACCGAGCATCGAGGACGAGCAACCAGCAGGCGCCGAGTCACCGAAACACGGAGAGCAGCGAGGCCGGCGACCGGCAGCGCCGAAGTCCCAGCCTGAGCAGCGATCGACCGACGGGCGCCGAGTCTCCGAAGCGGCGGCGAGGTCGAACGACCGCGAGTGGCGCTATGTAGCGAGCCGAGTCCGGCGCTCGAGTCTGTGGCGAGTCAGCGGAAGTCCCGAACACGTTGAGCACGCGATACCGAGTCTATGGTGGCGAAGTTGACGGCGTGTTGAGTATCGAGGCGAATCACGCGTGGTCGACCAGCAGCGTTGAGCCGATCTAGTCTATGGTGGCGAATCGGCGGCGTGTTGAGTACGCGAGGCGAATCCGCGGCGAGTCCCAGCGCGTTGAGCGCACGCGAGTGCGATGGCGAAGTCGACGAGGGCGAGCAGCGGTCGTGGAACCACGCATACACACTGCATGCCTAGGAGTAGTCCCGAGGCTCGAGTTGGCTTGTAGGCGACTTGAGGCTCTTTAGAGATGCATATTTTGAAAATATTAGTGGTTGCTGCTGAGCGGCGAGTGGCGAGGTCGGGCGAGGCGAGCACCTAGTCCCCGGCGTGGCGGCGAGGCAGCGACCGGAGCGCCGAGTCCCCGAGTGTGGTGAGTCGCGATGATTGCGAGTCGCGAGGGAGAGTCCGAGTGTGGCGAGTCGCGATGATGCGAGTCGCGAGGGAGAGTCCCCGGTGTGGCGAGTCGCGATGATTGCGAGTCCGCGAGAGTCCCAGTGTGGCGAGTCGCGATGATGCGAGTCCGCGAGGGAGAGTCCCAGTGTGGCGCGAAGTCGCGATGATGCGAGTCCGAGAGAGTCCCAGTGTGGCGAGTCCGCGATGATGTTGATTGCGCTGTTTTTAGCGAGTCTCGTCTTGGCCGGGGGCCAGTCGCATGGCGACTCAAAGATGGCTCTCGACTTGGCGTTTTTCTGGACGATCCGAGGCTCGGTTTGCGAGTCCTCGTCCACGATTGTACGTGCGAGTCGCACTGTCTAAGGTTGAGAGGACATGGTGTTGTTTGTGTAGCACTAACATTTTCTTGGCCGGAGGCAGTCGAGCAAGCGACTCAATGATGGCTCTCGGTTAGCGTTTTTCGTGGACGATCCGAGGCTCGGTTTGCGAGTCCTCCGCACTACAGCCATTCAGTAGTCGCTCTTTCAAAGGTTGACAAAGCGAATAGATTTGTTCCGAGGAAAAGGCGCGATGGTGAGTCCATGCAGCGTGGGCGACCCTCTCTGGCGACTTCGGACGATGAAGGTCCCTTAGCAGTGGCGTACGCATTCGACGTAGCGGAAAGAGTCGACGCAGCGGATACGGGTCGACGCGGCGGACGGAGGTCGCGCTTCTGGCGATGTCGGCCTTGGCGAATCTGTCGCGGCGGGCGGAGGTCGCGCTGGCGATGTCGGCGCACCGGACGAAAGGACGGCGGGCGAAATCGCGCTCTGGCGATGTCGCTTGGCGAACCGCAAGCGGCGGAGGTCGCGCTTCTGGCGATATCGCCAGCGGACACGTAACGGCGGGCGGAGGTCGCGCTTCTGGCGATATCGGCAGCACGAACCGACGCGGAGGGCGGAAGGTCGCGCTTCTGGCGATGTCGACGGCGGAACCGCAGGTCGACGCGGCGGAGGTCGCGCTCTGGCGATGTCGGCCGGGCGGACACGGGTCGACAAGGCGGGCGGAGGTCGCGCTCTGGCGTCGACGCCTTGCGGACACGAAATCGAGCGCGGGCGGAAAATCGCGCTACGGCGATATCGACGCCGGACACGGGTCGGCAGCGGCGGGCGAGGTCGCGCTTCTGGCGATGTCGACGCAGCGGACACGGGTCGGCGCAGCGGGATCGCGCTGGCGATGTCGGCAGCGGGCCGAGTCTCTGGCGGACGGAGGTCGCGCTTCTGGCGATGTCGGCCGGCGGGCGGGTCTACGCGGCGGACGGAGGTCGCGCTACGGCGATGTCGACGCTGCGGACACGGGGGCTACGCGGCGGACGGAGGTCGCGCTATGGCGACGTCGACGCGGCAGGCGAATCCGCACTGAGCGAGTCCACGAGCCTAGCGAGTCCGCGTTTAAGCGTGTCCGCGTTTAGGCAAATTCTGGAGCATGGCGAGTCGGCGAGCCGGTAACATGAAGAGTCGGCGATGGGCGAGGCCGTGAGAGGCGAGTTCGCGACAGGCCCATTATTTGCATAATAATAATTGAGAGAGTCAGAGATTGAGTAAAAAACTCATCAGGAGTGTGGAGCAGATCTTGTATGTTCGTATGCCCATTATTTTCAACTTGGTGCGTTCGTGGTGTCAGAGCTGTTGGTAGCGGACCAGATCGATCCCTCCAACACCCGAGTCCTTGGATTATTCATGAGCGATTGTAATCCTGCACTAGACTAATCCTTCAAAGACGCATACAAGCAAACATGCGTACAAGATTAGATCAGATTAATACTATAATAAATTAGCAGAGCAAAAATTAAGACCGAGATTGAATAGAAACTCATCGTTTGCTGTAGCTGCGCAGGCTGCGATCGCCGCCGACCTGGCCGGCCGCGTCGGCGCGAACTATTCGCCAAATACTCCAAACGATGCACAGAAATACATGCGCAGAAGGTTAGGTCCAAGTAAATTAATTAACCCACACAGCAATCAACGAAAGAAGTGAGATTAAATAGAAAATTCAGATCGTGCGTGGACACTAAATTATTTCTTCACGGCGGCATGCGCCTCTGCCGACGCCTCAGCAGGCGGCGATTGGATAGCACGCCAGATGCGATTTGGCCGATGATGGCGCTAAGGGATCCCGCCCGGATCATCACCCTCCAAGCATCGCTTGCCCCACGGTGGGCGCCAACTGTCGTGGTATTGCACGGCAGATGCTACTGGGGGTAGCTTACGTAGAGGGAGCAAGGCGACGTAGGAGAATCCGGGAGCGAGATTGGCACACGATGTACCCAGGTTCACGTCCCCTCGGTGGAGGATCGCTCGTCTGCTATCAATCCAGATATGATCATAGATTGGTTTACAATGGAGTCGCCGATGGCGGTGGGGAGACTAGATCTAATATGGCGTACCCTTGGGGTGCCCACTGGCTTTATATATGCAGTCACCTAGGGTTTACAAGTGCACTAATGGGCTTTGTATTGGAGTCGCCGTCTTGGGCCTCCAGTCGGCGCCAGTCGTTCGGGTCCAGCACGCGCCAGTCGCCGTATCCGGCGAGTCGACCCGCTCTACGTTTGGCGATCCAGCTGGCAAATCCGCTTCGTGGGTATACCCCGATTGGTATTCCACCATCATAGGATGTAAAGCAATGATATGTAGGGACGGGCATTCTCTCAATCAAGCACACTACACGGTTTTAAAAAGATCTATCTTGGTTGCCCCGTATATCAATGAACACAAGAATTTAATACGCCTCATACACCCGGGGCAGTCTGATGAATGGATTATAAGTGAACACATGGCGAGTTTTGGCGGCTGGCTGCAAAGACTTCTCACGAATAACACCACTGTTGGGGATCAGCTGTACTTATTGGCCAGGACACCATCTTCGACTGTATGTACTTTCCAAGGGTACGAGATAAATGGGAATACATTTTACACGATAGGCCAAGATAAAAAGAGCACCAACCAAAACAGTGGTGTCCGCTTCGATGCAGCAGAAGACAATGGGCAAAGACCACGTATTATGGGTTCATAGAGATATGGGAACTTGACTATGGACCTAATTTTAAGGTCCCTTGTTTTGATGCAAATGGGTCAAGCTAACGGGAGGAGGGGTTGAGGTAGACAAGAAATGCAGAATGACAATGGTGGATCTCAACAATCTTATGAAGGTAGACAAGAACTTAGGAACCATTCGTCCTAGCCAATGATGTGGCTCAGGTTTTCTATGTGAAGGACATGTCCTCCGGACCAAAAAAAGAAAAATATGCAAACGAATACATCATATGATGAGCCAAAGCGTCACATAGTTCTTTCAGGGAAAAGAAACATCGTGGGAATCGAGGACAAGACAGACATGTCAGAAGATTATAATAAGTTTGATGAAATTCCGCCCTTCACAGTGAAAACTGACCCAAGCATTCCGTTAAGTAAAGAAGATGCTCCATGGTTACGTCTGAAGCGATCATAAGGAAGGACATATGCCAAGAAGTTCATGCTCATATTATGTAACTCTAGTTCATGTTTTTAATATTAATACATGTCTTGAGTGTTAGTCATGTTTTGTGGATGGACCGGGACTATGAGAAGAAGTTGTCCCGATTCGTACTTACCATTAAGATCTGATCTCCAAACGCGCGCGGTCACATATTAGGGAGTGCCTCTATGACCAGTTTCTTGGAGATGCCGGAGGACTAGGCTCCGTCGGCATCTCCTTGAAACTGGCCGTGGTCAGTGTCCCTGCTCGAAAACCATCTTGCAGCTTTGTAACTTCTCTAACTAGATCAATACACCAGGAGCTAACTAATTTCACATATTAGGCGGTGCCTCTATGACCAGTTTCGGAGATGCCGGAGGAGGCCCGCTCCGTCGCATCTCCCTGGCCGTAGTGGTGTCCTGCCTCAAACTGGCTAGAGGACTGGACTCACAAGGATGCCTATTTATAGTACAAGCAGCTCGACATAGTGTAAACACTTACGAAATAATGTCGACACTCACCCCTATTAGAGTTGACTCGTGTTTTGTCGGTTGGAGTCTCCAACCGGGACTAAAATCATCTTTAGTCGGTTGGTGACACCATTCGGGACAAGCTACGCCGCCGACATAATAACACTCACCCCTATTATTAGTCTTGACTGTGTTTTGTCGGTTGGTGTCTCCAACAGGACTAAAGGTTCATCTTTAGTCCCGGTTGGTGACACCATCCGAGACAAGCTACACGCCATGACATAATGTTGACACTCACCCCTATTATTAGTCTTGACTGTGTTTTGTCCTGGTTGGTGTCTCCAACGGGACTAAATTCATCTTTAGTCCCGGTTGGTGTCTCAACCGGGACTAAAGGTTCATCCGCCATTTTTCCGCCATTTTCTTCCGCCAGTTCTTCTTCCCGCCATTTTTCTTCCCGCCAGTTCTTCCCTCCAGTTCTTCCCGCTAGTTCACTATATATATATATATATGTAGGGTTGGCCTCCATTGTTATTGCACATCTCTAGACTCATATCTGCAACCTCATCACTCTCTTTCCCATGGCTTCCACCGTAGCACTAACCCCCAGGGAGGCGGAGGCGCTTTGCGCCTCGAACTACCTGCCCAAGACTCTGTGTCCCCGTCGGCTGGATGCTGAGCGTCGGAGGCGTGCCGATTCCTCCTGTCCGTCTTGGTGTGGCGCGCCGGATGGCCATCACGAACCACTACTACTTCGAGCTCACGCCGGAGCAGCGGAGGAATCCCAGATGGCATCCCGACTATTTCCCTACTTGGGAAGCCTTCTTCGTGGATCGGCGTGAGAGAGCGCTCGCCGGGCACGAGGAGGATGGCCCACCTCCTCCTAACTTCAACGAGGCCGGCCGTCGGCTATGGTGGCGCGGTCGGACTCTCCAGAGCATCATGTCCTATGACACTGCCGCCGACTCTAACCCTCGTCTGCGCTACCCTCAAGTCCAGCCCACGCGTACTCTCCAGAGGTTCAATTACGGCGACCAGCGGCGACAGCGATGGCGGGCGGTACAGCGACTACGATGGCGAGTATTACAGTTGTAGGCAAGAGCATGGTGAATCACTCCAACATTCGAAACAAGTTCGGCGATTGTTACTTAATCGCCATGTATCTTAATTTTCAATTCTTTTATGTATCTTAATTTTCAGTTCGATTGCTTTATGTAACTTACTATTAGTTGGCTATTAGTTCGGCTTTATCTGGTATATTGATTATGTCTCGAAAAAACCTTCACAAAATGACCTATCTCATTCGAGGTTTCTTGGCTTTCGGGTCAAATGACCAATGTTATGGCTAGAATCAAGGCATATTTTGTGATAATATGGCCATATTGTGCATACATGTGCATCATGGCATGGCAAACAATGTTGCAAGAGGAAGTTTTCCATTTTATCGCACCAAAAAGGCATTTTCCATTTTCCGAGCATAAAAAACGGACGGTTTTGTGAAGCAACCGCCAAATGGCTAATTCAAAAAACCACCAACACATTTTACAAAAATACTAGACCACCTTATATGCACAATGTACCAACAGGGGGATCTGAAACCTTTCCGTCCACCTCTGGTGAAAAAGACAAATTCCTACCGAATCGGTAGGAAGTGGGTCAGATATGAACTACAAGTACATGATACGATGCTCATGATTTTTTACAAAAATCATTTTTAGGTTCACAATATGCTATTTTATCAAAAAACAATGCAAGTTGAGTGAGGCTTGGTGAGATTCAAGTGTATATAAAAGATGCGACATTTAAATATCCAATCAATTCAAAAATGTTAATACAAAAGATGCGGCATTAAAATATGATTTGATCTAATAAAAATCATTTTTTAGATGCTTAATATTTCTTATTTTCAAAGTTTTAGAATTTAACAATTTATTTTTGTTTGAATTGAATAATCAAAATTTATATGTAAGTGTTTTAATTATTTTGAAAATTTTCATGTAAAGTAAATATAAAATTATTTACATGAATGGATAGATATTATTTTTCTAAAAATTATGATATATTATTCATATTTTTCCGAGTTGAAATGAAAAATATATGAATTTTCTAAATTCATATCATATTTTTTGAATTAAATATGCCCCTTTAATGCATGAAATAAATGCCCCCCCCCTTTAACACCGGTTCCAGACAGGAACCGGTGTTAAAGAAACATTTTCGTTTCAACACCCCCTTTAACACGGTTCAGGCGGAATCCCCTCCCTTTAACACGGTTCGGCCGTTTCACACGCGCACTTTAACACGGTTCTGGCGGGAACCGGTGTTAAAGGGGTAATAAATCATCTGGCGCGAAAGAATCCCTCTTTAACACCAGTTCCCACGAACCGTGTTAAAGAGGGGTATTAAATTCACCTTCCTTCCTTTCTTCCCAGGCAGCGGATCGATCGAACACGCGGACACGCGCAGAGAAGCCGCCACCGCCGCCCAGCGTCTCGCGCCGCCGCTGCGGCGTCTCGCCGCCGCCGCCGCGGCGTCTCGCCACCGCCACCGCCCGCCACCGCCACCGCCACCGCCAGAGCAACCAGCGCGGAGCCCTCGCCCTCGCCCGAACGCGCCTCGCCTCGCCCTCGCCCGCGTCCGCGCGTCCTCGCCCTCGCCGAAGCCGGAGCCGCCGCGTCCTTGCCCTCGCCCTCGCCGGAGCAGCCGTACGTCGGATTAGCTAATATATGTAATAATCTTGAACTTTTGTCCGGCGCAAGCTGGACCATGGTAACGCTCTCGGTCGCTTTGCATTGTGCAAGCTGTCGCGCACGCCGCACGGGCCATGCATGGTAGCAACGGTAGCAATAGTACTACTAGTCTTTGTAGTATTTTCAGCTGATGACTACGACGTGGGATTTTTAAGTTTTCTCTGATGGAATACCTTAGAACGAAGTCTAGCTCAATTAGATAGCTGGGCAAAATTAACCACGCATGCGTTAGAATAGACATGTGCGCAAACACGATTAGAGACAAACTACTCATGATTCAACAACACTCAAATAAATTTATACTATAAGACACACACTATTTGTGATCCAGCAACAATACTATCAAGTATGTTGGCAGGATCGGAATGGAGGGAATACTCGTGAGTATAAAACCAATTAAAAATAGTGAATAAATAAGAGTAATCTTCATCTGTATCAAAGAATAACAAGCGGAATGTAAAAGGCCAACCAGGACATATATGGATGCACTTGTTGGCACTTGTGTAGTACTTAATATTTTTTGGTCGCAATATGTCGGTGATTATTTTACATGCGCGCTCTCATCGTTGCTAATATATGTAATCTTGAACTTTTGTCTTCATATTTAGTATTTACAGTATTAAGAACTTTATTGAAATCAACACCAAACTATTATAAATCTTTCTCATCTTATTAAAACCAGTTGGTGCGAATGCGTCAAAATTGAAGATGATCTTCATCCTAAGAACACACCGACGTGGTCAGTCACAAGCGATACGAAGTAGTTCCCCCATGTCGTCAGTCCTAAGGAGCAACCATTTTCCCACCAGTCTTGCTTGTCTTCTTTAATATAGTGTATCATTGCACATCTCACTAACATCGGGAAACTCGAAACTAAGATGTCATGTAATTATGGAGGGAGTAGTAGTATAGATAGGGTGTCAAGCGGGGCGGGTTCGCGGGCAACATAGTTTCATCCTGATTAGGGTTTCGACCCCTCGGAACTCGTTTAAAATGATCAAGCATCCTTAGGGTTTTAATTTCATTTGTGTATTTATTTGTGTATTTTTGTATGAACAATATGTATATTTGTGTATGAATCCAAGTCCACTTGAATGTTTACACTCTTACTCTAGATAATATTATTGTTTTAGAAACTATGGATCCACTTAGTATAAACCTTGAAGAAGAAGAAATAATGGAGAACATTATTGATGAGGACACCTCACAATATCTGAACTTGGAGGGACATGATGACGACAGCTCAAGTACTAGTCATGGAGAAGATGAAGACTCGGTGAGCATAATTTAATGGTTACAAAGTCCGGCGAGGTATATGCATTGATTAAGCCTCACGACTTCCACCAACAATCTTCTTCTACATGTATTAATTAATGCTTCTTTCTTCTTTTGGCCCTCTAGATCGACCAGCCGAACCATCTTCTTCTCGAAAAAGAGCAAGCGGTAGCGAGCGGCAGTTGAAAGATCGTGCAAAGTTCACGATCGAAGCGATCCGTGTTGATGGCGGCGATGGATCCCAAGAAGGCCGCAGACAAATTTGTCGTCGGTGGAGTTCTTGTTAGGGACCAAATCCCAATCATAATTGAAAATTGGAATAAGCCAAAGAAGGCGGCCGGTACCTTTGTCAATGAAAGATCCAAAGAAACACTTTGGATTCGTTGTTGTAAATTTCACCCTTCCAGAGGAGGATGAAAACAACCGGTTATAAAGGAAAAGGTCAAAGAGTGGACTCTAAAGAAGATGGTGACGCTTTTATGGCGAAAGACAAAATTGAACTAATTTGTCAAATCTGGCGAGACTCAAATTTCAAGGCATATTATGCGAAGATAAGACCTCAACGGCCCGAATTTGAGACATATAAAAAAGTGCTATAGCTAAAAAGAGGTCGAAACCAATAAGCTTAATGCCAGAAGGAATATCACCGGGGCGGTCGGTGGCTACATATCTCGAGGCCTAAGTGGGAGGAAGCTGAGAAGGCCTGCGAGAGAGGATCACACCCAGACAGATGGGTGGGACCTCGTGCAAAGACTTGGTTCTGAATCGGGCAATGTTGGACCCGAAGCAGATTGTATCTTCCCAACCCTCCTTGCCAAACCCGTCACTGAACTCATCACGGCATACGAGGAAACATCCGCGGGACCTTCCATCTGACAGAGAATGACCAGCTCACGCGCCATCGGTAAAAGAACACCACGGACATGCACGAGGCATAGGGGTATGGCGTGGAAGGATGGGTTTGCCGTGGGCGACTCTTCATGATGGCGCGAGAAAAGAAAAGCGTCTGAGCGGATGACACAGATAGAACATGCACTTGCGGCGCTGCGCAAGTGAATACTATGACCATCAAGCTACCGGCCCATCTCGGTGACACGAAGGGCCTGCATTGGAAAGCTGCCGTGCCGGACTCTGCGGAAGCGTGTGGCTTCCACGGAGAACGTGCCCACGCTTGAAATGACGGGTCCTCGATACCCCGTGGATGAGATCACGGAGAGCAAACACGCTGAGCTGCATGTGAGATTAATGGGCTTATCCATTAAGGTGGTATCGGCTATGCCTTACCTCCTGTAGCTGGTGGAACTTACCACGCCGACCGATTCGAGATGGCTATGCTGTTGTCGGGTGGATGAGGTTGTGAAGGAATATGAGGAAGCACAGCTTGACCATGCTACGGTGAAGGGAAACTCAACTCAAATTTGCGGTGAAAACAACCATTCTTTGGAAGAAGGAACACATTGTGCTTCCAAATTGGAAGTCACTGGCACCCGCCGTCTCCGCGTGAAGCGATCGAGCCGCTTGACTATCTCTCTGTGGCGACAGCCATCTCGGCGCTTGACCATCTCTGTGACAGCCATCTCCGGCCGTCGGCCATCTCCTCGGCGTGGCGGAAGAGCACTACCACGAAGAGCATCGGTAGCGCCACAAAGAAATCCGCGAAACCGTCGCCAAAGAGTTCAAAAACTACGTCCAGACTTCCGCCAAGCCATTGCGGTTTTACCGTGGAATCATGGCGACGAGGAGACCAATAGGATCTTGGAAGAATAGGTCAAGAAATTCTTTGCACCTAGGCGGGCGAGCCAAAGGAGAAAATAGATCCGCGGTGGTGGAAGTTTTACAAAATCTTTTGAAACCTGAAACCCACTTGTCTTGGGACTCTGCGCCAGATTTTGAAGGCGGATGCAAGGCGCCGTAGGGAGACTGAAAGTAGCAGTCGTGAGGCACCCCAGAAAACAGTTCCCAGGCTCGGAGAGCAGGAAAACCAATCATGCGCCCCGCTCCAAATGTTTGACACACGGGACGCTCCTCCCATAAATGATTACGAGGCAGAGCTACAAAGAAAGGCCAATGAGATGGGGATGACTTACATTGAATACTTGAATGTCATGGGAGACAACTTTCCCAAATGCGATGCCAACCCCATATAGCCATGGAAGTATGGGAAGAATCTAGTCAAGAAAGAGGAGCTCAAGAATCTACCAACAAAGATGCGAAAATTGCACAAGTGGTACCTTGATTTCTGCAAGACGAGAAAATAAGAATGGATCACGACGCATATAAGAGATCAGATTTTCTTGTGCGGAGACGACGCGATCGACTTCAACATTCAAGACTTGCATTTTCTATTCAATCAGAAGGAACTCGACAAATCTGCCATCAGCCTTTATTGTGTGTAAGTACTATTTCTGTAATTTTTATCTCATCTCATTCACTTCATTAATTGCATGTATATATATATATATGCTCACCATATATTTATATATATACTATTATGCAGGAAAAAGGTTATGGAATGCATGAAAGGAGGCCCTTTTGACATTGGGTTCGTTGACCCAAATAGAGTTCATGAACAAGTGGTATGAGACAAACCCGGCCAAACAGAAGATTACTTGCTAAAGTCTTTACTGAGACAACAAACCAAAAGGGAAATACTATTGCCTTACAACTTCTCGTGAGTACTGTTACCCTCTCTCTTGTACATATTCTGTTTTGGCTTACTCGATGTTAAGTGTCACTGATGATGAGTTATGCGTGCGTAGGTTCCACTTTATTCTGCTAGTCATTCAACCCGACTCAGGAAAAGTCCTTGTCATGGACTCGTTACGAAAAGAAAAAGAGATATGGGCAGACTTTAGAGAGATGCTCCAGAGGTAATTTCAATCATATTATCGCACTAGATCGGCAACTTTCGTGACAACAAGTAATTAATTACTCATTTATCCATTTTCTTTGCCGGACAGGGTTTGGAAAAGGTTCACGAGCAGGGCCGTGGGTGAATGGTCAGAAGAACTAAAATTTGTAGACCAAAATGTAAGTAATACTAGCTAGCTTCCAATTCCATTATATCATGCTTTATTGATTATTATTTTGATTGACCTCTCTATTCTCGTAAAGTGCGCGCATCAGGGACACGACAATAACTTATGTGGGTACTATGTTTGCGAGTTCATTCGCAACACGATATGTGCGATGGGCCAAGCCGCACTAGAACAACTTAGAGTAAGTAAACAAAGTCCACAACATTATTTTATTACCATCAATTGTGTTGAGTTTTATTTATATATATATATTGATGGCCCATTCTTCATATATATTCAGATCGAACGGATGCGGGACCAACTCCTACCATTTGAACGCATACGAGCCATTCAAGAGGAATTGGCGGGGTTCATACTTGATGAGGTCGTCACGCCTGGCGGAGAACTCTTTAGATATCCACCAAAATGAACGATGACGATGTATGTGCCGATGACGATGTATGTGCCGATGTATGTCGATGGCGATGTTTGTGTATAATAATAGTTGCTTGATTATTCATGTACTCGTATGTACCGATGACGATTTATGTGTATACCGCCCGATCGATTCCCCTCGCTCCCCTCCAGAAAATCGCCCGAACAGGGCAGAGAAGTCTACCGTGGCGATTTAGGCGTTTTCTGCTGGCGGTTCTGCCCGGCAGAAAAAGGGCTAAATCTCTACTGCAGAAGAACCTTTAACACAGGTTCCAGCCCCGAACCGGTGTTAAAGGGGCTGAGCCTGCAGCAGCCCGTCGCCACCCTTTAACACCAGTTCGTATAAGAACCGGTGTTAAAGGCCCCCCCCTCTAACACCGAACCCTCAACAGCGGTTGGGGAACCGCTGTTAGAGGGCCCTCCCAACCGGAGTTAAAGGGGGGCTCTGCACTAGTGGATGTGGGTGTATGATGTGCTTCTTGGTGTGTTGTGTGCAATGTAAGTGGTAAAATAACCCAATTTCAAATGGGTAACCATGTAGGGTTCGCAGCATAGAAAACAAAAATTTTCCTACGATGTGAACTATATACCAAGATCTATTTATACTAGATACAAACAACGGGCGGATGTATATCCGTAGAGAACATACCCTTGAAGACCGACAAAGTTTAACGAGTCCAAACTCGTGGTTGATGTAGACGATCTCTTGCCGATCTCAAGATCGAGAGGAAGTCCTAGCCAAGCAAAACAGCAAGCATCCGTGCTCGCACACACGTTAGAGGCACCGAGCAACCTCCGCCTCCTCGCTCCAGTGATGCGGCGGAAGCACAACTCTTTCTTGCCGAAAAGCCACCGGGAACATGTATCTCGCTAGTCGAGACCATGGGGATAAATTCTAGAGGGAGAGATCCTTCACGAGGAGGTGTGTTGTGAGAGGAGGAGAGGGGCCTTTTATAGGGAGAGGGGGGCACCCAAGGGCCATGCGCCCAGCCATGGGGCTGCCCCACCTCTTCCACATTCATGTGGGTGGAGCTCCACTCAAAATGAAAAGCCTCCTCCCATTAAAAGCCTCCACTCATAAATCCACTCACATGCATTAAATTTCCACCAAATTTAATGCAAGCTCTCATTAAATAAAACTCTTTTATTTATTTATTCAGAATTTTGTTAATTACTTTAATTAACAAACATTCACATAAAACCCTTGCTAGTATTCCATTTCACATGCGAACCGGTTTCAGCAATTTCAGCAAAAGCAGTTTGATTGTCTAGTGAAATAAATTCCTCGCTTTCCTTTTCTTTTCGGCATGAAACTTTTGCTCCAAATGGATGTCGGTGTCTCTTAAGTGTGTCACCCTACGGTTCGCGAATAATGCGGACATGATCGAGACCCTCTCGGATCAATAATCGAGCGGGATCTGAGACCCATCTGACTCCCACACATTCAACGATGACTTTCTTGAGATCGTGGAACCTTTTACGCTAGTATCTTAATCCTTTTGTTTCGATATATTACATGTCCGAGATTCGATCATCGGTATCTCCATACCTAGTTTGATCTCGTTCGACATGCACTCTTTTCTCGTTCGTGATATAACATTCTAGTGATCAAATCACTTGCTTGCAAGCTAATCAATGTGATATCACCGAGATGGCCCGAGTATATCTATCCGTCATCGGGATGAACAAATTCCACTCTCGATCCATGGGCCTCAACATAACACTTTAGTAGTTCGAACCCATCTTTATAATCACCACATTACGGTGTGTTTGATGTTATCAAGAAACTCTTCCGGTGTTAGTGATTGACATGATCTCATGGTCTAAGGATTAGGATCACTTCGTAAGTTGTTATAGCAATATAAACTCAATGACTTTGATCGTAATGCTATACTTGGATGAATGTTCATCACACCATTACACTAATGTTGTGACCTCGTTATTAACAACATCCAATGTCCATGATCGAAACCTATGATCATCTTGTTAATCAACGAGCTAGTTTATAAGAGAGGCATAACTAGGAACTTTCTATTTGTTTATTAAACACACATGTATTAACGTTTCCGTATTAATACAATTATAGCATGCAAAATAAACATTTATCATAAATAAGGAATACGATAATAACCACTTTATTATTGCCTCTCGGGCATATTCCTTGATCTCCCACTTGCACTAGAGACAATAATCTAGTTTGAGAACTTTGTGTATTGAACACCTATGGCTTTACGGTGTTCCATATACACAATTGCAAGTGGTTAACATAATCTCTGGTGGCCTTGGTCCGTGTGTATTCATGTCTTTGCGTCTTCACGCATCACTCATTCTCAATGAGATGGCATTGTATAAATTTGGTCTTTGGTGAGACCTTTAGTTCCTTGGGGTTAAAACACGTCGATACTATTGTCATACAATATATCTTTAGTGTTAGCCGTTCTGAACCACACCTTAGTTTGATAACAAACTACTTGACACAAATTCCTCCTTTCTTTGCTACTATAGCAGTCATATATAGCCTTTTGTTGTAGTATTAGTCACAATGTCTTAACTTTGGAACTCTTCCAAATCCATCATGGAATCTCCTTTCCATTACATTGTGCCACCCATAGTTTAAATTGAGATAAACTTAATTTGTATCTTGTGACAAAACTAGTATCAATGTAACGCTTTACAATGAACTATTTGTAATTGTTTGTCACCTCTACACAAATATATTCTTAGTTCTTCCAAAAGATCATAAGAATATCCTCACTATTGTCCAATGATCATTTTATGATTCATTCTGGTATATGCTCATAACACTTAGAGCATAGGACATATCTGGATGTGTACATATCATGGTATGATTGATCAAAACATTCTCGTGATTGCACTCATCAAGTGTCAAAGCACTTGAATCTTGTTTCACTTATCAAGTGTCGATACACTTGAATCTTGATTCAATTCCTTTCCATGCAACAATAATCGTTTCTTGTTGATTCTATATTGAACTCCTTCAATATCTCATATATGTACGTTTGGCACAACCATATTGGCGTTACAGTCTATCCACTATAGACATTCACGCTAAATATTCGGGTTTTGCCTAAGTCTTTCATCGAAATGAAATTCTTAACCTTTGTCAATAAAAGATACATCATTTCTAATCAACAAGATGTCCTTCACATAATGTATTAGAAATATGTCTCGGTATCCCTTAATTTCTTGCAAATGCAAGCATCTTCATCGTCTCGATGAAAACTCCTTTTCATCATGGTGAAGATTCAACTCCATGATGCTTACTTCAACCATTTGAAGTTTGCATGCCCTTTTAACATCCTTTGAATTTAACAAAACCCTTTGGACCGTGTCATGTACCGTCCTAGGTAACCATTCTATTAGAAGAACTTTGTTTTGTTTATTCATCTACCATATAACAAATTATATGTAGTGGTTGCTACTTTAATCCGTCCGGACTAAATATCGCTATGAAAGATCAAATCTTGTCATAGTCAACTCTTGAACATGGTCATAAAATACTTTACGACATGTCGACTATTTCATAGATGTGAAACATCCATGTATACATTTCTTTATAGATCCAAATCGACCGATAGGTTTTACACCTTTCGGAGGGTCTTCCACGTTCAAAACTTGATTTCTCGTGTATGGAACTATCACGGATTTTATGGCTTCAAGCCATTTGACGAGTCAGGCCCATCATCACTTCTTTGTATGTATTCGGTTCATCATTGTCAAACAATAATGATTTACTCTCAAATCTTAGCATTTGATTGTTTAGACCTTCTTGGTTCAATAGGAACTTTAGACCTCGTGACCACAACCTTTGAGGCACATAAGCTATGAGCATTATGGCAGCCTCGAGCGATTTCCTATTGCTGACTCAGCACATTTAGCTAAGGTTAGTTAACCTTATCAAAGTTCTATTGTCCTCCACTTAACATTTATGAAAAATTCCTTCTTCAAGAAACTTTACATTTCAAGCGACAAACCCTTTTGTCCTTGGTGTTATGTAGGAATAACCAATTGTTATTCGAAATAACTTACAAAGACATGCTCATCCGACTTTGGTTGTAAACATCTTACTTATGTTTAGTATACCAAAATTTAAGAAATGACAACTTGGGTTTTACCCCAAACCATAACTTCCATGGTGTCATTTCAGCGGATCGATGGAGCTCTTTTTCAGTGTAAAAGCGGTAGTCTCTAAAGCTTTAATCTTTTAAAACATAATGGCAGTTTTATAAATAACACCTTTGATCCAACCATGTCAAACAAGGTTTCATTACAAATCTCAAACACTCCATACTCCTATGGTGTTTTGGGAGATGTAAATCTAGGTGTTTTGCTAAACTTGCAACTCAAATAAATCCCTTTATGATCAAATCATAATTCATTTATTTTCTTGTTACACTTGTAACTCAAATAAATCCCTTTATGATCAAATCATAATTCATTTATTTTTCTTGTTACAATGATTTTCCACTTCATCTTGAAAGTCTTTGAAACGTTTTCAAATATTTCATACTTCTTTCTCATTAAGTGAATATTCACTCAAAAAACCGGAGAAAGCATATGAAGTTGAAACCCATAAACTTCTGTTGCATATAATGGACTACATACATCGATATGTATAAATTCCAATATTTTAGTCGTTCGTTCTTCTTTGGCCTTTGAGCGAAGTTTTAATTATCACGTGGAAAGTCTCACAAGCGTCACTTGATCAAATCAAAGACTCCAAAAATCTATGAATATGGAGATTCTTCATGTTTTCTTTCGAATATACTTTAAACGATGTCACTTCATAAGTGATCTTAAAATCATTTGTCTTGCAACATTTTAGCATTAGGTTTTATGGATGTGATTTCTTCAACTAGATTTGTAAATCATCCATCTTATATGGAATACGGTAATTATTTGAACAACCTTTGTTCTTATAATACTGATTCAAATAACAATTATTAAAACAAATCTTGAAGTCAAGCTTTGATGTCGAGAAATACAAACAACGGTTTGTTTGTTTCGATGAACATCATCACATAGTCTCTTGCTAGTTACTGAGGCCATTGTGGTTCATGAATTGCGTCATTCCGTATGAAATTTCATAACAACCAATTCGGTATCCAATACCCAAGAACCACATTGTTTAACAAGCAAAGAATACAACCATAACATGTATATCATATATATACCTAAATTGGATATTTCCAATCTTTTCTTTTCGCCAAATATATTTTATAGATTCTCTTTCAGCATTTCCTTTTCCTTTTAAAAGAATCTTTCAACATCAAAAGTGGCGCCATATACATGACACATAGTCCAAAGCGTGTATATTCAAATAATAATACCTTTGGACTTGCACTTTGAAGTAGATCACCATCATCAAATGATTGGTATTCTTTCAAAATCCGTTCTTTAGTAATCTTTTAGTGTAGTAAACATTTTACATACATATTCTATTCACCCTTATCATGACGACTTTCATGATCAAGCTACTTTAGCTTATAAAGGCGAATCGTGAGTATAACATTACTTTCCAAAACCCTTTTGGATGATTAGGATGTCTAGCATCTCCAACCTTCGTAAATTCTCATCCAATATGAGAACATATATTATACTCTATCATAT
This sequence comes from Avena longiglumis, assembly GCA_030063025.1. NCBI lineage: Eukaryota > Viridiplantae > Streptophyta > Magnoliopsida > Poales > Poaceae > Avena > Avena longiglumis. The sequence continues at coordinate 565,540,283 of CP125973.1, forward strand.
TGCAGCAAAACATTGTTTTGAGATATCGTTATATCGCCACACATGATGGTTTAAAACAATTCTTTCAGCTCCTAGATAAACTTGATGTTTAAATCAAGAATCATGGAGGCAAACATGATACTTAAGATACTAACATGGAATTGTTACTCTCGATTTAATACCAATTATTAAATTTCACGGAATATAATTTTGCTGAAAGTTTGCAATAGGACTTTAAACTTTAGATTGACACTCAACACAATCTGATACCAGTTCGTAAAGTATATATCCGAATTCTATAGTTCTATTATCTCAATTACAACTATGCATATGGTGGTGAGCGAATGCCAATGACTACAACAAATTATGCAAATTCACTTTGATTTAATTTATGATAAATTGAGTTCTACTAATCCAAATTAGAAATGAACTCCCACTCAAAACGACATCCCTCGTGTCTTTTGGTGATTACATGAACCAAATCCACTACACCAAGTCCGATCATCACGTGAGTCGGTGTAGCTTCAAAGCGAGCATCAAATGGGCATCATATCTACTATATGACTCATGCTTAACCTTTCGGTCCGTGTTCAGGCCATGTGCATACATGCTAGGCTGCCAAGTAAGAACCTTAGTATTCGTGTGTGTCTTACACCGAGATATGCTCGAGGATTCAAGTACACCCGATCATCACGTGATGTCTTGAAGCGGCGAAACATTGTCGGTGCATACTTAAGGAAGAACACATTTTATCTTGATATCTAAATGAGGGATCATCTTATTATGCTAATAAAACGCCAAACAAGCAATATAAGATGCTATCAAACATCACATGTTTATTAGTGAAATGTTATGGTTCCGGATGATCTCTATCATGTGCCGTGGTATGATCACTATCATACCTATATGTGTAAGTCCAAGGTCTATGGATATTACACGTTATGTGTGTTAAGAGTATCATCTCATACTTCTACTTACAACATCACCATATCATATCACTAGCCCAGCAACAATCTAAACTAGGCCTCTAATTTATCCATTGCAAATTTTACGTGGCTTAGGGCTTTCGAAGATAGAACCGTTCTTACCCGAACATGAACCACAACGAGGATAACCAAATTGTTGACAACTCGTTGCAAATTAGATATTGACTATAGTAGGAGAGGCAGACACCCGCTAGCCACTTATGCAAAACTAGTTGCATGTCAAGCGTGGAACAGGTCTCATGTGCGAGGACATGTAAAGTTTGTCCGGCCGCTTCATCCCACTATGCCACCAATATCCAAAGTACAACTAAGAAGCAATAAAATGATCATCGCCATTACATACTCATATGTGTACTACCGTGCAAAGTATCTACATAGATCCGGCTCGATACCCTTTGGGGTTCGCGGATAGAAAACAAAAATTTTCCTACGATGTGAACTATATACCAAGATCTATTTATACTAGATACAAACAACGGCGGATGTATATCCGTAGAGAACATACCCTTGAAGACCGACAAAGTTTAACGAGTCCAAACTCGTGGTTGATGTGAGCGATCTCTTGCGATCTCAAGATCGAGAGGAAGTCCTAGCGCCATAAACAGCGCATCCGTGCTCGCACACACACGTTCGAGGCACCGAGCAACCTCGCCTCCTCGCTCCAGAGATGCAGCGGAAGCACAACTCTTTCTTGCCGAAAAGCCACGGAACATGTATCTCGCTAGTCCGAGACCATGGGGATAAATTCTAGAGGGGAGAGATCCTTCACGAGGAGGTGTGTTGTGAGAGGAGGAGGGGGCCTTTATAGGGAGAGGGGCACCCAAGGGGCCATGCGCCCAGCCATGGGGCTGCCCCACCTCTTCCACATTCATGTGGGTGGAGCTCCCACTCAAAATGAAAAGCCTCCACTCCCATTAAAAAGCTTCCACTCATAAATCCACTCACATGCATTAAATTTCCACCAAATTTAATGCAAGCTCTCATTAAATAAAACTCTTTTATTTATTTATTCAGAATTTTGTTAATTACTTTAATTAACAAACATTCACATAAAACCCTTGCTAGTATTCCATTTCACATGCGAAACAGTTTGACAATTTCAGCAAAAGCAGTTTGGTGTCTAGTGAAATAAATTCCTGCGCTTTCCTTTTCTTTCGGCATGAAACTTTTGCTCCAAATGGATGTCGGTGTCTCTTAAGTGTGTCACCCTACGGTTCGCGAATAATGCGGACATGATCGAGACCCTCTCGGATCAATAATCGAGCGGGATCTGAGACCCATCGACTCCCACACATTCAACGATGACTTTCTTGTGATCGTCGGAACCTTTACGCTAGTATCTTAATCCTTTTGTTTCGATATATTACATGTCCGAGATTCGATCATCGGTATCTCCATACCTAGTTTGATCTCGTTATCGACATGCACTCTTTTTTCGCTCCGTGATATAACATTCTAGTGATCAAATCACTTGCTTGCAAGCTAATCAATGTGATATCACCGAGAGGCCCGAGTATATCTATCCGTCATCGGGATGAACAAATTCCACTCTCGATCCATGGGCCTCAACATAACACTTTAGTAGTTACGAACCCATCTTTATAATCACCCTGCTACGGTGTGACGTTTGATGTTATCAAGAAACTCTTCCAAATGTTAGTGATTGACATGATCTCATGGTCTAAGGATTAGGATCACTTAAGTAAGTTGTTATAGCAATATAAACTCAATGACTTTGATCGTAATGCTATACTTGGATGAATGTTCATCACACCATTACACTAATGTTGTGACCTCGTTATTAACAACATCCAATGTCCATGATCAGGAAACCTATGATCATCTTGTTAATCAACGAGCTAGTTTATAAGAGAGGCATAACTAGGAACTTTCTATTTGTTTATTAAACACACATGTATTAACGTTTCCGTATTAATACAATTATAGCATGCAAAATAAACATTTATCATAAATAAGGAATACGATAATAACCACTTTATTATTGCCTCTCGGGCATATTCCCTTCAAACCATATCTCAGGATTGAGAGTTAAACGAGTGGGAGAGAGTGTCATAGATTTGTCAGCTAATGTATTATGTGCATGCAAAGATTTCTTATTTATGCAAATCTCAAAGCAACAATGGTGTATGGACGTCTCTAATGTGCACGCGACCTGGGTTTGGGGTCGGATTTTCCCCCATACCCACACTTGACCCTCGTCCCTCGTCCCCGCGACCCGTCCCGAAACCCAGCACCGAGTCCAGATCCTCAAAATACCAGCCACCCGCCGGAAGTATAGCTCCTCCAAAAGTGACGTCTCCAAAAAGGGAACAGTGCACAAGCGTTGTCGTCACTCGATCATAGATCTTAGATTTTTAACCTGGAGAAAGTCCTCACTCACAATTCAATGCCTTCAATAAGGTCTTTGCCACACCGTGTCTGCTTGCTCACAAGGCCTCTTCTCGCACCCGGTCGGAAGAAAAAGCTCGTCTACTTTGTCAGCCCGCATGTGTTTCCGTTATGGCACGATACTTAAAGCAGACCAAAATTTGGGCCGCTAGAAATGCTGAAAGCAGCCGTTTCCACGGAAACAGGCTCTAGGGAGCGTCGTGTGCCTCTCGGTTGCACGAGTTGGGAAGTGCTAGAATGGGATGGTTCGGAATATATTTTCACTACACTCCTCTCACCGCCCACTCGGGTTCCCTCACCCCCATTTCAGTGTTTCCCTTGATGGCCGGCACACCTTACCCTCTCCCTCTGCTCTGGCCCCTCCGCATCAGAGAAAAGATGACGCAAGAGCAAGGGGTCGCCGCCCAACTTGATAAGTTAGATGCCGTTGGCGAGGCGGCTTTGGCGAGGGCACTCAATGCTCCCTCCTCCATCTGTGGGAAGCCTCGTGCAACGCGGGTGTCAACATACGTGGTGGTTGTCAGCGCCGGCGCCAATGGCGCTATTGATGGTCGCATCTGCGAGTTGTAAGACTGTAGGAAAGGTGGCAACATTCGGCGGTCTAACCCTCGAGGATTTGGTGAAGGTTTTTTCGCCTGTGCCGGCTACAAGTATCCACGTGCCTATACCTTCTTCTTCAGCTCCGGTGCCGCCTTCTTCTGCTCCAGAATCATCAATGGAGGCCCTGCTGTCCAATGTTAGTTCTTCTAACTCGCAAATTCGATTAGGGGTTAGGGTTTGTCCGATTGGATTCTAAAATCTAAGTTCAATTTAGGAATGGATTAGCATTTTTTTGGTATCCATTGACCAAGTTAGGAACCCATTAGAGTTTAGGATTTTTCCGATTAGTGATTCATACTCATGCATTTCACGATTGGGGATTCATACTAGCGGATTTTCTCAATTACGGGTTTCTAGATGATCATTTACCAAGTATATATATAATACTTGTTGCAATACATTGATATCCATGCAACTGCCTTCATGTGCATTGCTAGATTGGGAATGCTTTTCATATTGGCCATGATTTAGTACATTGACCAATTCGAGGTATGCACTTTAGTTGCAGTTCAACTTAGTTCTAGTTGCAATTGATATCATGATTTACCACATTTGTGCACGGTCGTCCTGATCATTTTCTTACTAACAAGGTTGTGAATCAAGAGTGTGAGACGCTGGGAAGGGGATGGCATTCTCCACCGGGGTTTTAAGATGTGCTCCCGACGAGCCGCTTGGCTCGGGCCTTGAAGCCACTGGTGCGGGGTAGGGGAGGCGGCATTGCATCCTCACAACATGCACGGCCGTCAACCCAAGCTAGGGCACTACCCTAGGGATGCGGTTCCTCGTCGGTGCATCATCCAACTAGATGTGGACGACTTGTTCATGTGTTGATCATTCCCCGGTGTTCCAGAAGGGATTGGGGTACTGGATCAGGATCGCGCGTCGTGACAGTGTATGCCTATCACTAGTGTGACGTATGGGTTCAAGTGGACTACTTCAGTGGCCAGGTGGTGTTAAAGAAGAACTGACCAAATATGGTCTAGAAGTAAGAGATTCAGGCAGCCGCCCTTGTAGATGACGATCATCTAGGGGCAGCTCATATACTGCAGTACACCTTCCCTGGATGCGGCTAGACGGCGGCACAATGTTATCTAATGTAAGTACTAGTAGTAGTCTTATGATGGCTTTTGATCAGGGGTTAAACCCCTGCTGGTTTAGGGGCACGGTATGCCCATGTCTATGCTTCTTTTCATCAGGGGTGTTATTATAACCTATGATTGTGACGTGAAGGTGTTATAAACCTGGAAAGTAAGATGGTTAGGTGATCTTTTTATGTGTGATGTGTGATGTGCGATGTGGGTGTATGATGTGCTCCTTGGTGTGTTGTGTGCAATGTGGTGGTAAGATTACCCAATTTGAATGGGTAACCATATCTCAAGCACGTAAGTGCAAAACCTAAAACCAAACAACCCTTAATCCCTTAATTACATGGCCGATGAAATAAACTCCAAATGGATGGAAACAAAAAAACATGCCAAAACTGCACGAAAACTAGATGTGGATAGCCAATCAAGATTCCCATGGCTCAAGCCCAATCTGGACAGATGCAAGTGCCAAAAAAGGAAATTTTGGGCCGACCAAGCAAACACGCCCTATGTTTCTTTGTGTTTCACACTTTGCCCATTATAGTAAGAAAATAATTAATAAATTTCTACGAGTTTAAATAATAAAATGTATTTATGGAAAACAAGAAAACAATAACAGATTCTTTTCATTGCGAATCATGACATTTCATTTTGTTTCAAAATGTATGTTTTCAATTTTGCTAATTTTAGGCTTGTTTAAAAGATTTAATCAAAATAAATGCATAGGTTCAAAAAGATTTCTAATTTCATAATTTTTTCGGAATTCTATGTCTCTTTTAAATCTAGGATTGATAGTTAAATGAGTGGAGAGAGTGTCATAGATTTGTCAGCTACTATACTGTGCATGCAAAGATTTCTTATTTACACAAATCTCAAAGAAACAATGGCGTATGAACGTCTTTAATGTGCAGGCGAGTAGGTCCGGATAGCACCCACCGGGTTCGGGGTCGGGTTTGCCCCCATACCCGCATCCAGCCCTCATCCCCGCCACGAAACTCAACGTCGAGTCTAGATCCTCAAAAGACCTGCCACCCGTCGGGGACCTCCGACGTCTGTGCGCTAGCCATCACCAGAGGGAGCACGGCGGCATCAGAGGCGGGACGGCGCAAGAATGGGTGGCGACGAGTTCTGGAAGAAGGCGGAGGTGCGGCAAGATCGCGAGGCGGCAGGAGGCGGCGACGCAACAAGCTCGCTAGGCGAGGGAGGCTGCGGTGCAAGATGGGAGACATCCAAATAAGAGATGCGTCGGGGTTTCTAGCGTTGTGGCAATCGGGAGGGGTGGGTGAGTCATGTGTGCGTGCATGTCATTTACTCATGTGGGGACGTGGGTTGGCTTTTTTTTTGAACCCAAGAGTGCCCCGAAGGGCGTAGAAGCTTGCATTAGAACTAGACGGTGGGTGTACAGTTTATCACAAAGAACCCCATAAAATAGAAAAATACACATAGGTCCCTGGGAAAAGCAGAAAGGACCCTCCTGAGAGATAAACCAACGCCATCGAGTCCTTCTCTCTCCCCTCCGTTGAGCGCGAGGCCGGTGACGCTGCTGCCGGGCACCGAAGCGGGTACGAACCACTTGCTTCGGAGGCGGCGAAGAACGCTGCGGCCGTCCTCAGAAAGGGCCTCCGGTTGGAGGTTGCTGATTTGCCGGAATTCCTTGCCGGCTCGGATGACGAACGGCGTAAGCGCCATCGATGTGTTGCTCTTGCTCGGTGAAGAAGCTCCTCTACTCCTAGGCCATCGTGCCTCGAATCTCCGCCTCCGTCAATGATGAGAAATAGTCGCCCCCCCCAAGCCCCACTCCTGCCACGGGTGGGCAAGGGCCAGCGAAAAAGGAGACGTCGTCAGAGATTGCGACCCAGCGGAAGAAACCCACCAGCCTCCCTCCGCCTGCCCACGCCTGCTTCCGCCTCTGCAGAATCGCTCCCTCCCTCGCCGCCACGGCCGGCCAAGGGAGCAGATGAAGAGGACGGATCCAGACCGCCAGGGCGGCCGCGCTTATTGACCGGTTAACAGCTGAGCTCCCGTCGTCGCTCCCACCGTGGGAGTTCGCCGTCGAAGCTCCGCACCCCTCCACCAACGCTGCGCAACTGCGCCGGAAGAGAAGAGCCCATGAGATCTTATTTAAGGAGATGCCTGGCCGTTGCAGATCTCCGCCGCACCTCCCCCGCCGGAGAAGTACGCCGAGGATGGCAACCACCAGGACGAGCTGGAGCAGATCTCGGCGCTCCGACCACCTACTTAAACAAAATAAACTACACGAAAACAAGAAAAGCCAAGCCCCTCTCCCCCTCACAGCCGGCCACCATGACTGCCGGCGACAGGAGGAAGAGAGGCCGGCAGCACCACCAGGAAAGAAGGTCAAAGGAGGGGAGGAAGGGACGGCACGGAGGCCAAACTCCACTGCGGGTCGAGTGGGACGTGGCCGTGGGTTGGCTACGTGCTTGACAAGTTGGCATTGGTTTGATGCTAGGCGTACGTCCGATCCAAGTACGAGTGGGACGTGTCATGCGTCCTTGGCGCAAGCTGCAGTCCCGATCTGTGATGGGAAAGCTAGGCTGCTATGTAGGCTTAAGCAGCACTCCGAGAAAACGATCGACAACAGCCTGTGTGTGCGCGCGCGCGTGTGTTAATAATAATTATGGTAAAAAGCAGTGAAGAGAGACGATACACCGGAGAAATAATTCGCATTTAAAAACTTCACATTATACATCATAGCCACATATATCCACGATTCACATTTAAATATTTTTTTCACATTGGCCATTATTACTAATCAAACATCAATCCAATTACCCCCATACATAATTCACATCAAGCGTACGTGCATATCCAAGGAAAAATTGTGTTATTAAATCACAAGAAAACGGTAATGGCTTGATTTAATTCTCAGAAATACAAAGTGTCTCCATGTGTTCTCAACAGGATTACTCCACATACATCAGCTCTACAAAATTTACTAATAGGTGCATCCTGCGAGACAAAATTTACTCCACTACCAACGTTTTGGTTCCCGGTCGAGAAATCCGGCTACCGTTCGGTAACCGAATATCCCGACCACCCTCAGGAAATTGGTTTACCGGGCAAAAAATTCTAAATTTATTTGATTTTTTTGAAATTTATGAATTTTAACAAAAAACCGTTGTTAATAGTCATACCAATTACTTTAAATTCGAATTTTGGAATTTAAATTGTCCGATCAAATCGGAATTTTCCAGAATCATGGTACTCGAAATCCCGACCACCCTCGGGATTTTTTTCCTACCGAAAACCAAAACCTTGTCCACTAGACAGGAACCGACAGCTGGTCGGTGAAGTACAATATGTGACACAAATTTCGCATGATAATTAATTCTCTGAAGCGGACACCTACACGTATAACCATGCCTAGAAAGTAAAATGACAGATCAAGTGTACACATAGTAAGATGGTATGTACGAGTCACGTCGTGCATGTCCTTTAGTTTTTCTCGAGGCAGTACAGCCGGCCGGAGCCTGTTTCGACACGCCGCGCAACGAGCCAAGCATGGCATTGATGGCCCGGCACGCGCTACACCACATACTCAAAAGTGTCATGTCTGATCAGTCATCGCTAGAGCCGAACAAAACTTATCATAGTTGAGATAGGCTAAACCATTTGATAACCATTTCATCAAATGGGTTTCAAAAATGACATGCCTCATGTAAAAAGTAAAGTGCCTTGAGTGTGTGGTGTAGCGCTTGCCGGCCGTCGAACTGAGCGGTGAACATCGATGCCATGCTTGGCTCGTCGCTCCGGCCGGTTGTACTGCCTCGATAAAAACTAAAGGACGTACACGACGTGACTCGTACGTCAAACTAATTTTAAGCATGCACTTAGACGATTGGAGCTTTGCCGTAGTGCTCTTCGTCGACCTGTGCTCATCACGGTAGGAAAAACACCGGAAACAGCTGGACGACGACAGAGACGGGGCACTCTTCCGTACGTAGACATGGCGCCATCTGACTCGTAGCCATGCATCATAGCATGGCGCGTTGCTAACCAGCTCATGGGCCCGCGGGTGTCCGCTATTTCTACATCGAACATCGAAAGGCACATGGCCAGGAACGTAAGTTGCACACCATTTAATCCCGCGTAATATTAGTACTCTAGTTTAGTAAAATTTATTTTTGTAAAAATAAAAAACTAAGAAGTTGAATAAACGGAACTTGTGGATGTCATTTAAGTGCCACTTACATCCCTATACATGGCGCCATTTTTTGCGGCGTTGGGTCTACCTTCGAGCCGTCCTACGTGACGCGTGTCATACTTTAGAGTTTGGCTCTGTCAAAAGAAAAAAAAACTAACCTACTATGGCCACAAGCCTCGACATAAAAAAAACACTAACCTAGTAAGTATGATTCTTCGTTAGTAGAAAATAAGTTTTTTTTCGAGAGCGTCCACTAGTGGAAAAGAGGGCTTCCGTTCGGTGCCGAATTTAGACACCAGTCCCGGCTTGTTACGGGCAGGGACTAGTGCAACCACTAGTCCCGGTTCGTAAGGTCTCCAACGGCTACGAACAGGAGGAAGCACTAGTCCCGGATTGTTCTGGGTCTCTAATCTCGGTATGTAATACGACCCGGAACTAGTGACCTTGAGCCGGCCATCTGCACTTTACAGGGACAATTAGTTACAAGCCGTATCACGACCCGGAAATAGTTGGTCCTCTATATAATGCAGCTTCGTCCATGGCCCGAGCCATGGCCATTTTCTTCCAAGCAACCCGAGTTCATGTCCTTTTTTCTCAAGATTTGGTTTGCAACCCCTGAATCCAAGGTTTTAAAAGTTTAGGAACTTCATCCTTTCATCTCTTATTGTTACTTTAGCTCAATGCGATAGAAGTAGAGATGGATTTGCATGCATGCTCTATAAGTAGAGGATTTTTAGATGTGTAACAAATTTTGATTAGGCACAAAGTTACTAAAAATAGAAATGTGTAATTTTAGAGTTTCAGATTTTAGAATGGAATGAGGTTTTCACTAATAGAACAATAATAAAAAACTCCATATTTTTCATATTAATTGTTTTCTCCAATTAAAAAATTGGTGCATGTAAATTTTTCAAAATTCAAAATTAATACTCTAGAAGCTCTTATTCTAACTTGCATTAAACTGGTCACTGATCTCTATTTCTGATGTCGTGTAATGGTTTTTGATATACTTTTACAATAATGCAGATGCTCCGGAAATGGATGTATGGTACTGACTGGTGCTCTGCCGAGTTCATTAATGACGTGCCTGAATTTATCCCTGTGGCTGATGCAAACAAACGGAATGGTTTCATATTCTGTCCATGTAGTGGATATAGGAATCATAAGGATTACTATAACTCAAAAACCCTTCACAGCCACATGTTGAAGTCCGGATTTATGTCCAGTTATAATTGTTGGACCAAGCACGAAGAGAGAGGTGTTGTAATAGAAGACAATAAAAAAGAGAAGGATGATGATAACTATCATGGTTTCCCTGAGTACGGAGATACTTCCATGGGGGAAGTTGAAGGGGAGGCTGAAGAAGAGAAACATGATGGGCCCAATGATGATCTTGGTCGGACTATTGCCGATACACGAAGAGACTGTGAAAATGAAAAGGAGAAGGAAAAGTTGATACGTCGGAAAGGTATCTATAATTTTTGATGTTCCATGCTTGTTTAGTATCTACTTTGCTTTGCTTTGTCTAAACTTTGAGGTGTTTTTATATGTTTTCTGGTACTAACCTAATAACAAGTTGCCATAGTGTCAGTTGTCTGTTTTCTTCTGTTTTTGGTTTCAGAAAGACAGAAAATCAATATTCTCGGAATTGGAACAAAAGCCAAAGTCAATATCTTACCGTGGGGAACACGAAGCCAAAGTACGAGACGGAGGAGACTCACCAGGGAGCCACACCCCATGGCGGCGCAGGCTAGCCCTAGCCGTGCTGGGGGGTGCAGCCGCCCTGGTGGCCCCATGTCTCGCCTCTTCGCCTATAAAGTCTCCCCGATGCCTAAACTCTAAACACCCGATCAATATTCCACGAAACCGTCTGTAGCCGCCGCCACCATCGTCTTTAGATCGGGGAGGATCTGAAGCTCTTCCCGGCACCCTGTCAGAAGGGAGGCCTTATTATTCATCATGCCAGTCTCTGGTATAAAGCGTGAGTAGTTCCACCTTGCACTACGGGTCCATATAGTAGCTAGATGGTTGTATCTACTCCTGCACGTATAACCATGCCTAGAAAGTAAAATGACACAAATTTCGCATGATAATTAATTCTCTGAAGCGAACACTTGCACGTATAACCATGCCTAGAAAGCAAAATAGGTCGTAGGACCATCTAGCAACGACTACAAACACTAGCATGAGGCGAAGGCGCGTCGCCATCCTTGCCCTACATCACCGGAGCCATACAAAGCTTGTCATAGTTGAGCTAGGCTGAACCCATGGTTCATCAAATGAGTCATGTCAAACATGGCGTGGATGTTCACCGCTCAGTTTGATGGCTCGGCACGTGCTACACCATACACTCAAAAGCGTCATGTAAAAAGTAAAGTGTCATGTCTCTAACTTTTTTAAAAAAAATTACCAATCTATTAATAATCATCAACGATAGTATAAAAGATATAAAAGTAATAAAATTACAGATAGATCATATATATAGGTAAAATAACTAGTGCACATTGGTGACCAGGCACCAAGCATGATACATATAAATTCTCTTTAAGCTAGACATATCTGAAGGTATACATACCTAAATTACACATACATAGGTTTCACATACTTAAGATATAGATACCTAACTTATATAAAACTTAGGTATCACATACCTAATGTGCGCGTACCCTGCATACGTGAATATATATATAACTTGGTATGTATGATTTAGGTATGTGATAACTTGGATATATATAACTAGAATACATATAACTTAGGTATGTATAAGTTAGGTATATATAAAATTTGCGTATGTACACCATCAGATATGTAAAAATTTGAATGAATTACAGGTATATATATGATATGACCATCTAGGAAGACTATGTGTCACCGTCCTCGCCCCTCTATCACCAGAGCCGTGCAAAGTTTGTCGTAGTAAAGCTTGTTATAATAGATAGACGAAAGTCGTGCTAAGGTCATAAAGAACCAACACACTAGAGCAGCAACCATCGCCAATGATGATATTCCTAGATTGGAGGAGACTGACCTGAAAACAAATCGACGAACACGAGAACGGGCAGAATCCTAGGAGATCCGCCAGATAAACGACTTCACACGCCCTCCGTCGAAATTAGATGCACCACCGGAGCGAGGATAGAGTAGGGAGAACTTTATTCTAACTTCAAGACATAGCCGTCGCCTCAACATCCCGAAGAAGACACTATAAAACAGGCAATACAAAGAATGAAAAACCACCCGCCGGCGAGAGGCCTTGGTCCACCACACCTCCAAGGCCCTAGGGCCAACGGAGGGACCGAGGGGTGCGGAACCCTAGATACCTTTTCTCTCCCCCGTCGCCTCTCCCTGGCTGCATAATACGTACATGCTCGTGTGTGGTTCCGTCTTCTCTAAATATTTTTAAGGCAACAAAATGCCATATCCGCTACAGTAAAAGTGTCTCCTAATACTCCGTCTGACGCAGAATAAATGAAATAGTATTGTCTAGATACACATGTATATAAACATTACGACCCATCTAGTATCTAGACAAAGCTACATCGCATATTTTGGGATGAAAGTTGTTAAGGGGGTAACCCTGGGGTTGGCCCGATCTTTCACGAATTCCACGAGAAACGAGGGGAAAGCGGTGGTCGGAGGATGAAATCGGGGAAGGAGATGAAATCCGCGAACACACGCACACCAAAACACGATACACGCCTACTCCTCACGTCGGTGGCAACCGGTCCAACATAATCCCTAGGATCGGTGTTGGGCGAAGCTCGCTCTCCACGCCAACCACGGGGGATGAGGTGCTTGGTGAGGTCTTGACGACTTGGGGGCGAGAAACCGAGAACCCAAGGCCTTGTACAACTTGAACGCACTAGGCAAGATCCAAGAGGTGGGTGGATAATCCGGTGCTCGTTCCTCAAAGGGTTTCCTTAATATCTATTATTATCCAAGTCTAGGGTTTACAATAGAGGGTGGGGGCTATATATAGGCCAACCACATAAACAGGGGTATTTTGGGAACAAATAGAGAAATATAGAGAGGGTTACAAGGCGCTGGGCCGAATTAACACGATCAGGACTTTCCAGGTCCGGTAGTACCGGTCCAGCTCGACCGGTAGTACCGGTCATGCGGTAGTACCGCTTCTGGCGATAGTACCGCTTTGTCACGGGACTTCTGAGGGCCTTCATTGGTGGCGGTAGCAGGGCGTGTACCTGGTCCAGTGATCCGGATCGGGGCGTAGTACCGCCGATGTGAGAGCGTTTGGGCAGCTCTGGGTCATCTGTTGGCGGTAGCGTTAGGCGCTAAGCGCCTTGCAAGCGGTAGTACCGCTGTGTCCGGTAATGCTGGCGACAGAGAGCATTTGGTCTCTTCTGCTGGCGCTCCTTCGTCCTGAGGGTTCTTCTCTTCGTATCTGATGATGCACAAGGTATGGGTATGAAGTAGCAGGCCATCCAAAGGTGTATCGAAGTCACACAAGGAGAGGAGCGAGTTCACCTTAGCTTGAAGGAGTTTGGCTCGGGCGCGAGTCATGGGTCCACTTGGGGAGCTTGTGGGAGTAGATGTAGTAGCGGTCGTAGGACGGGCTGCATCAGCTCCCCCCCCTTGGGAAAGAGTCGTCCTCGACTCTTCAACCGTCTCAACTTCCTCGTCTCCATGGTAGGGTGAGAGGTCCTTGACATTGAATGTCGAGCTCACAAGATAATTTGATGTTGGGATATCGATGACACAAGCATTGTTGTTGATTCTCTTGAGCACTTTGAATGGTCCATCACCCCTTGGCTTTATCTTGGAGTTGCGTTCCTTGGGGAAGCGGTCTTTACTCAAGTGTATCCACACAAGGTCGCCCTCTTCGAAGATTATCTCTTTCTTGTTCTTGTTTAGCCGTGATGCTTGGCGAAGGACTTGTTGCTCGATGGTAGCTCGTGTGTCATCATGGAGTTTCTTCATTGTGTGGGCACGCTTGACAACGTCCATATTGGCACGTTCATGAAGTGGTAGTGGAAGGATATCGAGCGCGGTGAGAGGCTCGAAGCCGTAGACGATCATGAACGGGCTCCTCATGGTGGTGGAGTGCTTGGCGCGGTTGTAGGCGAACTCGGCATGTGGAATGCATTCCTCCCAGTCTTTAAGGTTCTTCTTTATCAACACCCGGAGGAGTGTGTCAAGACTTCGATTGACGACCTCGGTTTTTCCATCGGTTTGAGGATGCGAAGCGGACGAGAATAGGAGTTTGATGCCGAGCTTGGCCATGAGGGTCTTCCAGAAGTAGCTCATGAATTTTACGTCGCGGTCGGAGACGATTGTTCTTGGCACACCGTGTAGCCGAATTATTTCCCTGAAAAACAAATTTTCTACATGTGAAACATCATCGGTCTTATGGCACAGAATGAAATGTGCCATTTTGGAAAAACGATCCACTACTACAAATATGGAATCATGACCATGTTTAGATCTAGGCAAGCCTAACACAAAGTCCATGCTAATGTCCGACCAAGGTGCATGAGGAATAGGCAATGGCATATAAAGACCAAAGGGGTTGGACTTAGACTTAGCTTGGATACATGTAGTGCATCGTTGAACGTGGCGCTCCACGTCGCGCTTCATCTTTGGCCAAAAGTAGTGAGTGGAGAGCATGTCATATGTCTTGTCACGGCCAAAGTGACCCATAAGGCCTCCACCATGGGATTCTTGAAGAAGCAAAATTTGGAGAGACGATTTCGGAATGCAAAGTTTGTTTTGTTTGAAAAGAAAACCCTTATGAAAATAGAAATCATCAATCCCTTTGTCTAATGAACATTGTGCAAATATTGGTCCAAAGAAAGGGTCGGACGCGTACAAAGATTTGATGTCCTCAAGACCCAAGACATTGACTTCGAGTCGTGTAAGAAGGCTTGTGTTTTTGCGAGACAAGGCGTCCGCTACCACATTTTCTTTGCCCTTCTTATATTTGACAATGTAAGGAAAAGACTCCATAAACTCAACCCATTTTGCGTGCCTTTTACTCAAGTTGGCTTGGCCCTTAAGATACTTCAACGACTCATGGTCGGAATGGATGATAAATTCTTTGGGCCAAAGATAGTGTTGCCACACTTGAAGAACGCGAACCAAGGCAAAAAGTTCTTTGTCATAAATGGGATAATTGAGGCGTGCGCCATCAAGTTTCTCACTATGGTAAGCAATAGGACGCCCATTTTGCATAAGTATGCCACCAATGCCAATACCACTAGCGTCACATTCAATCTCAAAGGTTTTTGTGAAATCCGGCAATGCAAGAAGTGGTGCTTCGGTGAGCCTCTTTTTGAGCTCATCAAACGCCTTTTGTTGTGCTTTTCCCCAAATGAACGCGACATTTTTCTTGGTCAATTCGTTGAGGGGGCACGCAATGGTAGAAAAATCTTTCACAAAGCGACGGTAAAAGCCAGCCAACCCATGAAAACTACGAAGTTCACTAACATTTGTTGGGATGGGCCAATCTCGTATGTCCTTGAATTTTGAAACATCAACTTCAATGCCATTAGAAGACACAACAAAACCAAGGAAAATTAGCTTGTCTCTTGCAAAAGTGCACTTTGGGAGATTAGCATAAAGCTTTTCATGACGACGGATTTGAAGGACCTCCTTAACATGAGTAACATGCTCCTCTAGGGACTTGCTATAGACAAGAATGTCATCAAAGTAAACAACTACACTCTTCCCAATGAGAGATCTCAAAATATGGTTCATTAGACGCATGAAGGTAGATGGGGCATTAGATAAGCCAAAAGGCATAACCAACCATTCATAGAGACCAAGCTTGGTCTTGAAGGCGGTTTTCCACTCATCACCTTTGGCCATGCGAATTTGATGGTAAACACTACGAAGATCAATTTTTGAAAATATAGTGGCTCCACATAACTCATCAAGCATGTCATCAAGACGCGGTATAGGATGTCGATAACGCACGGTGATAGCATTGATTGGACGGCAGTCCATGCATAACCGCAACGTATCATCCGTTTTTGGGACTAGGATCACGGGGACCGCGCTTGGGCTAGTGCTTACTTGGATCAAACCTTTGGAGACGAGTTGGTTGATTTGACGTTCGATCTCCTTCGTCTCTTCCGGGTTCGTGCGATACGCGGCGCGGTTTGGGAGTGGTGCGCCGGGTATGAGGTCGATGCGGTGCTCGATTCCATGAAGAGGAGGAAGGCCATGAGGAAGCTCTTCGGGGAATACATCTTGGAATTCCTGCAAAATAGTCAACAAAGAAGGAGGAACATTTGTCAAGTCGTTAGTTCCTTGCGCTAGTCCCTTGCATACAAGGACATAGTGCAAGATGGATGGGTTGTTCCGCACTTCTCTCATCTCACTTTTAGTGGCAAGAAGAACACTCTTAGTTTTTCCACTCGAGTTTGGCTTGTAGCTCTCACTCACTATGGTGTGGTTCTCTCGCTCACCACTCTTCTCACAAGGTGTTTTTGTGTATTGCGCCCTCGCTAAAGCCTTTGCATTGTCCGCAATTATTTGGCTAGGATTCATTGGTTGCAACACACAAGTTTTATCAAGCCATTTGAAGGTGTAAGTGTTTGAGTGACCATTATGCAAAGCACGCTTGTCATATTGCCACGGCCTTCCGAGCAACATGTGGAAAACCGTCATTGGGACCACATCACATTCCACGGTGTCCTTGTAGTGCCCAATTGAGAACGTCACCGAGACGGTGTGCTTGATCTTGACGGATCCTTGGTCACTTAGCCATTGGATATGGTAGGGGTGTTTATGCGGATTGAGGGTGAGGTTGAGTTTCTCACACAATTCCGTTCTTGCAAGGTTGTGGCAACTCCCTCCATCGATGACAAATTTGATGGACTTCCCATTGATGCCGGCACGAGTTTGGAAGATGTTCGAGCGTTGGTCTTCATTTTCATTGACTTGGGTAGTCAAGACCCTTGTGACCACAAGCGATGGACTTGCGTCATGCTCACACACAAGAAGTTCTTGGTCCTCTTCCAAATGTTTCCTTGCCATGGCTTCCTTGACCCTTGCATCAAACTCGTCTTCACTCAAGTATTCTTCATCGCCGTTGTCATGGATGAACAAAACTTTCTTGTTTCCACATGCATTCGACTTGTGCCCTTTTCCTCCACACTTGTAGCATTCACCGGTGAATGGTTGATCATCCCTTGTGTGTTTGCCACTTGGGGGTTGTTTTCCTTGAGGGAGAGTGGGCTTGAAGGGAAGCTTGGTTGTACTTGAGGAGCTTCCACTTGGTGTTGTTGGAGTAGTGGTTGGAGCTTGCTTGTATATGAAGTATGTCTTTGGCTTGTTGAACTTGATGTCCTCTTGCACTTGACGTTCGGCCTTTGATGCAATGTGCACAAGCTCAACCATGTTGTTGTACCTTTGGAACTCGGTGATGCGCTTGATAGGATGGTTCAAGCCATTGAGGAAACGTGCCATTGTTTGCTCATCTCGCTCTTCAATGTTGGCACGGATCATGTTGAGCTCCATTTGCTTGAAGTACTCTTCCACGGTCTTTGTCCCTTGACTAAGCGTTTGAAGCTTGTTGAAGAGGTCACGCGTGTAGTGTGAAGGAACAAAGCGGGATCTCATATGAGCCTTCATATCTTGCCAAGTTGCGATTGGAGGCTCTTCTTTTGCTTCATGACGAATTGGACTTGTTCCCACCAAAGGTTGGCATACTCATCAAACTCGAGGGATGCCATGGCCATCATCTTCTCATTGCTATAGTTGTGCATGCGGAAGATCTTGTCGACCTTGAGTTCCCAAGAGAGATATTCTTCGGGCTCATTGGAACCGGTGAACTTTGGCATGGTGAACTTGAGCTTGCCGAAAGTTTCTTCTCCATTGCGGTTCGGTTCGCGCGGTTGCCATGATGATTTGGGCGGTCATCATCATCATCCGAGCTCTCATGTCTTGCTTGGTGATTGGTGCGTTGCTCTTGCGGTTGTTGAGGTGCCACGTTTGGTGGTGGAACTTGTTGTTGACGACGAGCTTGGGGAGCTTGCTCGTTTTGTTCACGCGGTTGAGGACGAGGAGGAGGTTGATGGTCCTCACGACGAGCTTGGGGAGCTTGATCTTGTTCTTGTCGTGGTTGATGCTGAGGAGCATTGTCTTGCGCTCTGTGGCGAGGGGGACGTCGAGTCGCATGCGCAATGGGCTGCTCTTCTTCTTCTTCTTGGTGTAGAGGAGGCTCGTCATGACCATCATGTTGCCAACGTGGACGCTCATGTCAATGATGACGCCTTGGAGGATCTTCGAGTGCTTCATGTCGACGGTGATCTTGTTCGTCCTCTTCGGATTCTTCACTTCGAGTGGAAGGGACATGTCGACGACGATGGCCTTCGTGGTCCATGCGAGGTTGCTCTTGTTGAATCACAAGTTCCCTTGGTTGTGGCCGGTTCGCTTCGCGCCTTGGGGGTCTTGTGGAGAGGTCACCATCACAGCTTGACGTTGCGGCGTGACGCGGAGATGGTACCGCTTGCGAAGAGCTCATGGATTGGAGAACGGGTCCATCCCGATGTCTTGAAGCGTGACGGTGTGGTGCACTTGATTCACTTGAGGAGTGCCTAGATGAGCTTGATTCGCGCGAGCGTGGCCTTGCGAGTCCATCAACGAGGCGTTGTAGCTTATCATCCGTTGAGGTGAGTGCACGACCAAGAGCTTCATTTTGATGACCGAGGTTGTGTTGCATGGCATGCATTTGGCCACGGACTTCTTCGAAGCAGTTGTTGATGTTCTTGAATTCCACACGGGCCTCGCTAAATTGTTCATCTTGGCGCCGCTCAAGAGCTTCACAACGGTGGTTGAATTCTCCTCGGACCTTCCAATGGTCCCATCTTGTCATGAATTGTGTGTCATCCTCCGGAGGTTGTGGTGGTTGGGATGGCTCTCCATGCCTGTCCATGATGCAAAGCCAACAAGGGTTGTATATGGAGAGAAAGGGTGCGGAGAGTTAGACTTTTACCTCACCTTGGAGATTATATCAAACCAATTGCCACACAAATGATCGAAAAGCGTGCAAAGTGAAATGGGCAAGAAACTCACAAAAGCTTTTGGTGGAAGGTTAGGGTTGTGGAAAACCAAACGAAACGATCCAAGCAAAAGGTTATTGTCCTACGTGGTAAAGAACCAAAGATCAAAAGCAAAAGGAAACGATCTACAAAAACACGGAAAACACACACGTGGAGAAAAACGGGGTTAGCACGACTATGCAAATGAGCACAAAAGGTCCTAACGAAGACTACGCTCGGTTGTCGTGCCAACTCAAGGAGAGACCACAACTCGTTTGCCAAAAGAGGATATGCAATAGATTTGTACACTTGCCTCGGTGCGCTCTTTCTTCTCTCTTTCTTGGCATACAAGCTTGGTATTCTCTTTGTATTGGGAGACTATGTATCTTTTTATCTTTTTCTTTTCCTTTTTTTTGATTCTTTTTTCTTTTTCTCCCTTGCTATGCTACTATGTTAGCTTTTGTATTTGGCCTCACACTCTCACTTTCCGAAGGCAAGTGCACAATGCTTAGACAAACACAAAATGAGTTGCTCTCATAGGATAGATACACACAAAGGAAGATATGGGGGTTGACAAAGTGGTGCAAGTTATACCTTTGGTATTGTTGAGGACTTGCAACCGTTGGTGGTGGATGATGTTCGAGTGTCGCGGTGTCGAGGAGCGCGGGTGACTTTGATGCGGAAGCTTGTGTTACGAAGGCGACAAACACGCGAAACACGAACAAGCTAAAAGGGAAAAGTCAGCAAACGAAAATGAGGCGTCAAGGGGAAGGAAAAACCTTCTGTTGCTGGCGGTAGTACCGCTTGGTACAGGCGGTAGTACCGGACGGCGGTAGTACCGCTTGTTACGGGCGGTAGTACCGCTGGTCACAGAACAAGAACGAAAACGAGATCCACTTGACACAAACCTCAAATCCGTGGGGAATCTGACCGAAAGGCTGGCTAGGAACAACAGGGGCTATAGATCGACTCCAAAAGCAACAGATCTATGGACCAAAACCACGAAAAACTCACCAAATCCAGAGATCGATCCGAAGGCAAATTGGGGCTCTTTTTGGTGGGATTTTCGATTTTAAGGCGGATAAAAGAAAAATTGGGGGGAAATTCATGATCAACCGTGCTCTTGATACCAATATATTAAGGGGGTAACCCTGGGGTTGGCCCGATCTTTCACGAATTCCACGAGAAACGAGGGGAAAGCGGTGGTAGGAGGATGAAATCGGGGAAGGAGATGAAATCCGCGAACACACGCACACCAAAACACGATACACGCCTACTCCTGCCTACTCCTCACGCTGGTGGCAACCGGTCCAACATAATCCCTAGGATCGGTGTTGGGCGAAGCTCGCTCTCCACGCCAACCACGGGGGATGAGGTGCTTGGTGAGGTCTTGACGACTTGGGGGCGAGAAACCGAGAACCCAAGGCCTTGTACAACTTGAACGCACTAGGCAAGATCCAAGAGGTGGGTGGATAATCCGGTGCTCCTTGGTAGGAGAATGAGACCAATAAATATAAGTTCCTCAAAGGGTTTCCTTAATATCTATTATTATCCAAGTCTAGGGTTTACAATAGAGGGTGGGGGCTATATATAGGCCAACCACATAAACAGGGGTATTTTGGGAACAAATAGCGAAATATAG
Source organism: Avena longiglumis (assembly GCA_030063025.1). Lineage (NCBI taxonomy): Eukaryota > Viridiplantae > Streptophyta > Magnoliopsida > Poales > Poaceae > Avena > Avena longiglumis. The sequence continues at coordinate 565,561,153 of CP125973.1, forward strand.
AGAGGGTTACAAGGCGCTGGGCCGAATTAACACGATCAGGACTTTCCAGGTCCGGTAGTACCGGTCCAGCTCGACCGGTAGTACCGGTCATGCGGTAGTACCGCTTCCTGGCCCGGTAGTACCGCTTGTCGTCCTGGGACTTGCGCTGGGGCCTTCTGTTGGTGGCGGTAGCAGGGGCGTAGTACTGGCCGGTAGTACGGATCGGGCCGGTAGTACCGCCAGCGATGTGAGAGCGTTTGGGCAGCTGGGTCCTTCCGTTGTTGGCGGTAGCATTGGTAGCGCCGCCAATGCCGTAGTACCGGTCCGTCGGTAGTACCGCTGGCGACAGAGAGCATTTGGTCTCTTCTGCTGGCGCTCCTTCGTCCTGTGGGTTCTTCTCTTCGTATCTGATGATGCACAAGGTATGGTTATGAAGTAGCAGGCCATCCAAAGATGTATCGAAGTCACACAAGGAGAGGAGCGAGTTCACCTTAGCTTGAAGGAGTTTGGCTCGGGCGCGAGTCATGGGTCCACTTGGGGAGCTTGTGGGAGTAGATGTAGTAGCGGTCGTAGGACGGGCTGCATCAGAAGTGAGCATAGTTTTGGTGGAACTTTCCTCTATTTTCTTTTCCCCATTGCTAAGAAGTGCACGGGGGCTCGTTTGCTCTTCAGAGACATCGATTTTCGTCCATCCGATGGGTGTGATCGGTGCGTGATGACTTGATCGTTCCGATAGCCCTGGTCCCCTCCATTTATTTCTCTCCCAGGAGTTCTTCCCCAAATGCCACCACCAGGCCCTCTGACACCACCACCGGGAGTTCTTCCCCAAAGCTAAATGATGCAAATATGTACTCCCTCCGTTTCAAAATATAAGATGTTTTAGGTTTGTGAAGAAAATGAATCTAGACTTCTTTTAGTGTGTAGATTCATCACAAAGTTGAGTGAATCTACATACTAAAACAAGTCTAAATTCATCTTCTTCACAAACCTAAAACATCTTATATTTTGAAACAGAGGGAGTACTCATCAACTTCTCAAAGCTTAGACTCTTGCTTGTCCTGAGCAAGTCTGACTTAATGAATGTGATCCTAATATTTATAAAGCTGAGTCGATAAAATAAATGAGGCATTTGCAACATGTGTTTATTACATAAGATACATAGGAATAAGTTCATGAGTAGTACCTTACTCAAACCATCCGAATAATATTAGCAGGCTTCCACACCTTAGTAATCAACAGTTCATAAAAGATAAATCTCAATATGATGTAAAGTGTTTCGGTTCGACCGAATGAGTTAGCAAGGTAGTCCCAAGTGTTTTAGGATTAACATATTCACTTTAGATTTAAAATCTCAAACGTTCCTTTGTCTCTCCACAAGACAATGGTATATGCCTATTTGCTCTTTGAGCATTCGCTATTTTTCTTCTTTCATTTCTTCTTTCTTTATATATATATGCTCACACCTTTGTTTAAGTGTTGTGCAAAAGAGCTAGCCATACTTTCTACTTTATGTAGAAATTCAAAGTTTAACGATCTCAATTACCAAATTTCAATTGTATATGAAGCATCTTTATGGCTTGAAGACTCTACCTCGACTTATTCTCACTCTAATTTGATAGCATTTCTAATTTTCCTTTGTTCAAGATTTCTTTCTCAATTTGACTGATTAGATTAATTTTTCTTTTGTAAATCAAACCATCAAATTATAACATATTGACTAAATTATCTTTATATGTTCCATTAATACCAATGGTGTGAAAGACTCCTATTGCTATCATCAAGTGCAAGTAAAGTTATACTCAAGCCATTCATATATCCAATAAGACAAGCACAAACTCAATAATGCTCCATATATAATAATAAAATTGGAATTTCATAAATGGGATCGATTATTCCTGAAGGGAATTCAAATGATGCAAACTTTATTTCTAAGCTCGAACTAATGCATAACTAAAATACTAATATAAAACTTGTAAGATAGATTATAAGGTCTTAAAGATCTCCCCAAGCTTGGAATCAAGCCAGTCGGGATCAAATAACTCCTTGTTAGTACCTATTCCTCCTCCTGGGTAAGAAGAGTATTGCCTTCTTCCCCTGTGTTGCAAATTTACCTATGCTTGCGAGGCAGATGCTGAGCTCGGCCATGTCGTATTGAAGCTTCAAAATTAGTTTGATGTATCACCGGTCAACGAAGAGCACCACCGCAAAGCTCCAATCGTCCAACACAAGTTTAATTGCTTGAAATTAGTTTGATGTACGAGTCACGTCGTGTACGTCCTTTATTTTTTCTCAAGGCAGTACAACCGGCCGGAGCCTGTTCGACACGCCGTGCAACGAGCCAAGCATGGCATCGATGTTCACCGCTCAGTTCGACGGCCCGGCACGAGCTACACCACACACTCAAAAGTGTCATGTCTCATGTAAAAAGTAAAGTGCCATGTCTCTTTAACTTTTTTCTTTTTTACGAAATTCTACCAATCTTCATCAACAGTAGTATAAAAGATCTAAAAATAATAAAAATTACAAATAGGTCTTAGAACCACCTAGTGACGACTACAAACACTAGCGTGAGGCGAAGACGCGCCGTCGTCCTCGTCCCTCTATCACCAGAGCCGGATAAAGTTTGTCATAGTTGAGCTAGACTGAACCTATGGTTCATCAAATGGATCATGTCAAAAGTTGATCCACACAACAGATCCATTCGTATAGACCTGGACAAAAATATTAGGTTTTCGTCTGCCAATGTCCAGAAAGTGTTAGGCATCCCCTATGGCAACCCAGACATCTACGTGCCCGATGCTTAATGTTCAGACACCACAATCTAATCCATTAATTAGATCTGTGTTAGGCATGCTGGAGGAGGGAAACTCGGTCTTGAAAGCGGCTAAGGAGGTTCTCACACGCCCAATGTCTAAGGCTACCTCTAGTAATCTTGAAAAGGATAGCTTTAAGATGGATTTCGTCATTATTTTTCTGTTGGATCACCTATTAGCCCCATCATTAAAGCACAAACACTCAACCCTAGACTACATTAGTGACTTCAACTGGGGTGAGTATGTCATTCAGGAGATGTTCAAAGCCCTTGTCAAGCTCAAGGCTGATATACAGAACAAGATAAATATCACTCATCTGCAAGGGTGCCACCTGTTTGTTCAGGTAATAAGCTTTCTATAGGGTGTCACCTATTTTTTTCACGTCAACCATATATATCACGCACACTTGACGATTAATCCACCACAGTACGATGTTCTACCTCGACAACATGAACTTGGAATCTTTAATTTGAGGTATGATGTCCTACCTCGGATATCATGTTTCGACGATGTAAAAAGTTAGATGGATGATTCTCCCGTGCTCCTCGCCGTTGAAGATTTTTCATCAGCTAGCTATGGTATATTTTCTCAGGCTGATGACATTGCACTACTGGAAAAACCATCTTCCGTTCGATCACTGGAATCCCAGCAATCCCGGCCCATCACGAACCGCGACTAGTGCTAACATTAGTCCCGGTTCGTGGGGCCCCCAACGGCTAGAAATGGACATACTCATTAGTCCCGGGCCGGACCAGAGTATTAGTCCCGGCCTGTAATACGGCACGGGACTAATAACCTGGAGCATATGGTGGCCATTTTTCGTGGACTATTAGTCCCGGGTCGTATCATGGCCCGGGACTAATTGTCCATTACTATATATACAGCTCCCTGGCCAGCTGCCCTAAAGCATATGGTGGCCATTTTTCTCAAAGAAAGCAAGAGAGTTCATGCCATTTTTTTTCTCAAGATTTAGTTTGCAACACCTAAATCCAAAGCTTTAAAAGGTTAGAACTTCATTCTTTCATCTCTTATTGCTACTTTAGCTCTATATAATGCTCTAGAAGTATAGAGATATGGATCAAATGCATGCATGCTCTAGAAGTAGCTAGAAGGATTTTGATATATATGTGTAACAAATTTTGATTAGGCACATAGTTACTGAAAATTGAAATGTGTAATTTTAGAGTTTCAGAGCTTAGAATGGAATGAGATTTTCACTGATGGAACAATAATAAAAAACTCCACATTTATCATGTTGATTGTTTTCTCCAATTCACAAATTGGTGCATATAAATTTTTCAAAATTCAAAATTAGTGCTCTAGAAGCTCTCAATATAACTTGTAATAATGTTATCATGTTGCGTAATGGTTTTTGATATACTTTTACTATAATCCAGATGGTCCGGGAATGGATGTACGGTACTGACCGACGCTCTGGCGAGTTCATTAATGGCGTGCATGAATTCATCCGTGTTGCTGATGCAAACAAGCACAATGGTTTTGTATTATGTCCATGTAATGGATGTAGGAATCAGAAGGATTACTCTGACTCAAAAACCCTTCACAGCCACCTATTGAAGTCCGGCTTCATGCCCAGTTATAATTGTTGGACCAAGCACGGAGAGAGAGGGGTTATAATGGAAGACAATGAAGAAGAGGAGGAGGATGACAACTATCATGGTTTCCCTGAGTACGGAGATACTTCCATGGGGGATGCTGAAGGGGAGGATGAAGAAGAGACACATGATGAACCCGCTGATGATCTTGGTCGGACCATTGCCGATGCACGAAGAGATTGTGAAACTGAAAAGGATAGGGAGAAGTTCAATCACATGCTAGAGGATCATAAAAAGTTGTTGTACCCAAATTGCGAAAATGGTCTGAAAAAGCTGGGCAGCACACTGGAATTGCTGCGATGGAAGGCTGAGTGTGCTATACCTGACTCCTCATTTGAAAAATTGCTGAAAATGATGAAGAATATGCTTCCAAAAGATAATATATTGCCCGCCAATACATACGAAGCAAAAAAGGTTGTCTGCCCTCTAGGTTTAGAGGTTCAGAAGATACATGCATGCCCTAATGACTGCATCCTCTACGCGGTGAGTATGAGAATTTAGATGCATGTCGGTATGCACTTCACTTGTATAAGATTAGAAGAGATGACCCTGGTGACGTTGAGGGCGAGCCCCGGAAGAGGGTTCTGCCAAGGTGATGTGGTATGCTCCTATAATACCACGGTTGAAACGCTTATTCGAAACAAAGAGCAGGCCAAGTTGTTGCGATGGCATAAAAAGGCGTAAGTCGACGGGATGTTGAGACACCCGCGATGGGTCGCAATGGAGAAAAATCGATAGAAAGTACCCGGACTTTGCGGATGACTCAAGGAGTTAAAGGTTTGGTCTAAATACGATGGCATGAATCCCTTTGGGAGCAAAGCTCGATCCACAAAGACTGACCGTGACTCTATGCATCTATAACCTTCCTCCTTGGTTGTGCATGAAGCGGAAGTTCATTATGATGCCGCCTTGATCCAAGGTCCGAAGCAACCCGCAACGACATTGATGTGTACCTAAGGCCATTAGTGGAAGAACTTTTACAGTTGTGGCACGAACCCGGGATACGCGTGTGGGATGAGCACAAGCAGGAAGAATTTAACCTCCGAGCATTGCTTTTGAATAATCAATGATTGGCGGCTCTTAGTAACCTTTCGTGACAGTCAAACAAGGGATACAATTCATGCACACACTTTTAGATGAGACAAGTATATATTTGGAACATTGTAAGAAGAATGTATACAATGAGCATCGTCGATTTCTTTTGGCCAAGCATCCCTTAAGAAAGAAAGGCAAGCATTTCAACGGTCAGCATGTCACCGCATTTAAGCCTAAGGAGCGTACTGGTGCTGATATATTTGATATGGTCAAAGATTTGGATCAACTGGTAACCTTTGGAAAGGGTCCTGGAGGAAAATCTGTTCCAAAAGACGCTGAAGGACACGCACCCATGTGGAAGAAGAAATCTATATTTCGGGAGCTACCATATTGGAAATTCTTAGAGGGGGCTTCTACCAGATAATGTTCGAGTACCCAGATGGCTCTGCAATCGATGTGATGCATGTGACGAAGAATCTTTGCGTGAACGTGCTAGGCTTCTTGGGCGTGTATGGGCAGACAAAAGATACACCGGAAGCACGAAAGGACCATCAACGTATGGAAGACCCAGATGGCCTGCATTCAGAATGGTTTCAAGGTCATGCCACGCTCTTACCAAACAAGAGAAGGAAATATTTTTGAATGCCTAAGCGTATTAAGGTCCCGTCGGCTTCTCGTCGAATATAAAGGGATAATAAATATGGCGTAAAAAAGTTCCAAAACCTAAAGTCTCATGACTGCCACGTGATTATGACGCAAATGCTTCCGATTGCATTGAGGGGGCTTCTACCAGATAATGTTCGAGTACCCATTGTGAAGCTATGTGCATTTCTCAATGCAATCTCTCAGAAGATAATCAATCCTGAAGATCTACCACGGTTACAGAATGATGTGGTCCAATTTCTTGTCAGTTTTGAGTTGGTGATCCCACCATCCTTCTTCAATATTATGACGCACCTGCTGGTTCACCTAGTCGAAGAGATTTCCATTCTCGGTCCCGTATTTCTACACAATATGTTTCCCTTTGAGAGGTTCATGGGAATCTTAAAGAAATATGTTCGTAACCGTGCTAGGCCAGAAGGAAGCATCTCCAAGGGCTATGGAACAGAGGAGGTCATTGAATTTTGTGTTGACTTTATTCCTGACCTTAAGCCGAATGGTCTTCCTCAATCACGGTATGAGGGGAGACTGAGTGGAAAGGGTACTCTAGGAAGGAAATCAATAATATGTAGAGACGGACATTCTTACACCGAAGCACATTACACCGTTCTACAGAATTCTATCTTGGCAGCCCCATATATCGAGGAACACAAGAAAATCTTACGCTCCAACAACCCCGAAAGCATGACTCTTGGATTAGAGATGAACACATGAAGAGTTTCGGGTTGGTTGCAACATCTCATAAAAACAACACTCTTGGAGATCAGCTAGACTTGTTGTCTAGGTCACCATCTTCGACTATATCGACTTTCCAAGTGCGAGATAAATGGGTATACATTTTACGATAGCCCAAGATAAAAGAGCACCAACCAAAACAGTGGTGTCGCTTTGATGCAACAGACAACAATGGGTCAAAGACCACATATTATGGTTACATAGAGGAGATATGGGAACTTGACTATGGACCTACTTTTAAGGTCCCCTTGTTTGATGCAAATGGGTCAAGCTGACGGGAGGAGGGGTTGAGGTAGACAAGAAATACGGAATGACATCGTTGGATCTCAACAATCTTGGGTACTTAGACGAACCATTCGTCCTATCCAATGATGTGGCCAGGTTTTCTATGTGAAGGACATATCTACCAAACCTAGAAAACGAAAAATAAGAAAAAGAATACATCGACGATGAGCCAAAGCGCCACATAGTTCTTTCAGGAAAAAGGAACATCGTGGGAGTGGAGGACAAGACAGACATGTCAGAATATTGTGATAAGTTCCATGAAATTCCACCCTTCGCGGTGAAGGATGACCCAACCATCATGTTAATGAATGAAGATGCTCCATGGATATGACGGGATCAGAAAGGAACACAAGCGAAGAAATGATATGTAATAATTGTAACATTTTATGAGTTAAGATGTTCCATGCATGTGTCCATTTTTATAGTGTTGTCTGCAAACAATCTTGAGTGTGTTAGTCTCGTTTTGTGGCTGGACCGGGACTAAAGGAGGGCCTTTAGTACCGATTCATACTTACCATTAAGATCTGATCTCCAAATGCGTGATGTCACATATTAGGGAGTGCATGCCTCTATGACCAGTTTCTCGGAGATGCCGGAGGACTGGGCTCCGTCGGCATCTCCCTAAAACTGGCCATAGTGGTGTCCCTGCTCTCGAAAACTATCTTGCAGCTTGTAACTTCTCTAACTAGATCAATACGCATGGGAGCTAACTAATTTCACATATTAGGGAGTGCCTCTATTACCAGTTTCTCGGAGATGCCGGAGGATTGGGCTCCGTCGGCATCTCCCTGAAACTGGCCGTAGTTGTGTCCCTGCTCTCTAAAACCATCTTGTAGATGCCTCAAATTGGCTGGAGGACTGGACTCACAAGGATGCCTATTTATAGTACAAGCAGCTCGGCATAATGTCGACACTCACGACATAATGTCGACACTCACCCCTATTATTAGTGCCGACTCATCTTTAGTCCCGGTTGGTGACACCATCCGGGACAAGGTACAAGCCGCACGACATAATGTCGACACTCACCCCTATTATTAGTGTTGCTCGCCCGGTCTGCGTAATCCCTTGATTGGTTGGTTTCTCCAACCGGGACTAAAGATGAACCCTCTCTTTATATAGGCATTTCCCTCTATTTATTATGTAACTCTCAAGACATTTATTAATATTAAAACCGAACAAACGGGACTAGCTAACACTCAGACTAAAGCCCCTTTAGTCATAATCATGCCTAGTCCTATAGTACATGACTTGTGGTCTTCATCGTCATCGTCATCATCATCGTCATCGTCACCTGCCACTCCGGGGATCCTCAGCCCATCCATGGCATATACCAGGTCCAGCCTTGGATTCACGGCGGGCGGGAGAGGGGTCTCCTGGAAGACGATGCCGCTACCGTCGGGATGGTGTGGGGCCTATGGCGGGTGGACTCGTGGGCACCGTAGGCGAGGATGGTCTCCCCCGGCGATGTAGCGCATCACTCCGATGATAGTACGGTTCGCCCACCATGCATTTACGGCGGCTTGCCGTTGTGGTTCACCGGTGGCGGGCCATCACCCTCGTACCTGGCAAGCTCCCTTTCCCGCCTATTAGCGAAGAAGGCATTCCAGGTGTCGTAATTGTCGGGATACCACTGGGGATCCATCCGCTGCTCCGGCGTGAGCTCGTGGTAGAAGTGGTTTGTGATGGCCGCCTGGCGTGCGGAACCTTGAGGGACGGGAGGGACAGAACCCCTCGGCCTCGAGATCCAATGGCGGCGGTAGCCGGAGGACAAGGGTAGTTGGGCGCCTGCCTCGGCCTCCTCGAGGGTCAGAATGGCCCAGTAGGCGTTGTCCATTGTTCTAAGAGAGGAAGGTGTGGATGTGTGGATAACCATGGCAAGATCACCCTAAATATAGAGGTAAAGGGCGGGAAAACTTGGCGTGAAGCTTTGGGAAATGGCGGGAAATATCTTTAGTCCCGGTTAGTGACTACATCCCGGACTAAAAGCTCTCGTAGAAAGGAAAGGGCGGGAAAACTTGGCGGGAAGAGGTGGGAAATGGCGGAAAATATCTTTAGTCCCGGTTTGTGACTACATCCGGGACTAAATGGATATTATATTAAGATTCATTATATTTTTCTGATAATAATAGACATATTATTTGTTTTATTTGGATTATTACAATAAAAGATATGATTTTCTAAAGTTTTTATATTAGTTTTGAATTAAAAAAGAAAATTTACAAATGAAATAATTTATAAATGATGCAAACAGATAAATGGATATTATATTAAGATTCTTTATATTTTTCTGATAATAATAGACATATTATTTGTTTTATTTGGATTATTACAATAAAAGATATGATTTTTCAAAGTTTTTATATTAGTTTTGAATTAAAAAAGAAAATTTACAAATGAAATAATTTATAAATGATGTAAACAGATAAATGGATATTACATTAAAATTCTTTATATTTTTCTAATAATAATAGACATATTATTTGTTTTATTTGGATTATTACAATAAAAGATATGATTTTTCAAAGTTTTTATATTTGTTTTGAATTTAAAAAAAGAAAATTTACAAATGAAATAATTTATAAATGATGCAAACAGATAAATGGATATTATATTAAAATTCTTTATATTTTTCTAATAATAATAGACATATTATTTGTTTTTTTTGGATTATTACAATAAAAGATATGATTTTTCAAAGTTTTTATATTTGATTTGAATTAAAAAAAAGAAAATTTACAAATGAAATAATTTATAAATTATGCAAACAGATAAATGGATATTATATTAAGATTCATTATATTCTTCTGATAATAATAGACATATTATTTGTTTTATTTGGATTATTACAATAAAAGATATGATTTTTCAAAGTTTTTATATTAGTTTTGAATTAAAAAAGAAAATTAAAAAAAACAAATAGTCGCGGGCGAAAAGGGTGAGTGTGCGCGCGAAAACGAACGGCTGAAAAAACCCTTTAGTCCCGGTCCGTGGCTTAGCCCGGGACTAAAGGGGGGGTCTTTAGTCGCGGGTTGAGCCACGGCCCGCGACTAAAGACCCTTAATCATGGATGGCTCAACCCGGGACTAAAGGTCCATCCTATATATCGCGCATCGCCTCGGGCCGAGCCAAGACTTAGCACGCCATACGAAGACGAAGACGAGGCGCCATCGACGAACAGTCTTGCGCCCGGCCGGCCGCCCGATTACCATCATTGAGCCTCCATCCGCAGCCCTCCGAGCCTCAGCGCATGTTGCCGCAGTCGTGTCAGCCCATACCGTCTTCGCCGCCATTGCAGCGTGCCAGCCGCATGTACACACCACCTCATTCACGGAGGTGGTTAATTATTTTATTTTGTTTTTGTATTCAGGTTTTGATTAGTAGTAGGAAATTTTAATATTTAGGTTTTAATTAGTAGTATAAATGTTAGTATTTAGGTTTTGATTATAATTAGTATAGTAGTATAATTAGTCTAGTAGTATAATTAGTCTAGGAAATGTTATAGTTAGGTTTTTGTAGTAATATTTATTATTATTATTAATAATCTTTAGGTTTTGTATAAATTTTTAGGAAATGTTAGTATTTATATTATTAGGAAATGTTATTTTTTTTTAAATTTTCTTGTTATATTTTTTCTATAGTTTTTAGGATTAGTTATTGTTTTAGTTATTAGGATTAGTATTAGGATTAGTATAATTAGGATTATTATAATTAGGTTTATTAGGGTTTTCTGTTATAGTTTTTTCTATAGTTTTTTTATAGATTTTTTTATATTAGGGTTTTTTGTTTTAGTATTAGGATTATTGTTTTAATTAAAATATTAGAATTAGGATTAGGATTATTGTTTTAGTGATTTTTTTGTTTTATTTATTAAGATTAGAATTAGGATTAGGGTTATTTTTTTGTTTAAGTTATTATAATTAGGATTATATTGTTTTAGTTATTAGGATTATTGTTTTTTCTAACCTATTTAACTCTCTTTTTGTTATAGATAATTAAGTCATGGATCCATCCGAAGATCCTGGTCGCATCGGTGAAGGTTTTCTTCAGGGCATGATAAGAGGTGAAATTCCTCTTATTACGGGCACGGCCGAAGATATTTTGCTCGAGGAAGAGATATCCTCATATCTGAATCCATCCGGTGATGGACTAGAGGAAAACCAAGGGGAAGACCAGATGGACGAAGGGAAAACAAATGCCAACAATAATGCTGGCCCCTCGACATGATCCGGTGAGGTACATATATATATATATATAAAGTCTCGTGTTACCTCTATTCATTAACTGAACTAGATATATATTAATCACTCTCTCTTATTCTTTTAGCCCACCGGATCGAAGCAATCGCCAGCTCGAACAAAACGAGGGCCGAACAAAAAGTTGGATGGTATCAGAGGTTCACCATCGAAGAAATAGATGATGATGGTGAACCGATTGCTCCAGAGAAGCACCGGAGGATGTTTATAAATCAATGCGGGGTGCTTGTTAGGGACAACCTGCCGATCACCATCCAAGAATGGAATAAGTCAAAGAAACCCGGTGAAGAATCCAACAGCTATGTCACCGATGATGCCAAAGATGACCTTTGGCAGAAGCTCATAGCGCATTTCATACTACCTCCAGAGTATGAGAAATTTGAGGTAGATGGTATTACCCCAAGGCCGGGTGGGCTTGATAAAGGAGAAAAATTCAAGGAGTGGGCACTAAGCAAGATGGCTGAACTGTACAGGAACCACAAGAAAAATTTATACGTGAAATATGTCGCGAAAAATAAAACTCCAGACTTCAAAGGAGTAAACGAGAAGTTGAGAGAACAGTGGCCCGATTTTGTATAGTACAAGCAATCTGATAAAGCAAAGGCAAAGTCGGCAAAGAACGCGTTAAATGCTGCCAACAAGAAATACCATCATAAAATGGGGACAGGTGGCTACAAGAGTGCCATCCCTAAGTGGGAAACTATGGAGAAGGATATGAGGGCTAGAGGCATCACTCCTGGTACAGATGGATGGCCCGAGAGGTCAAAGCACTGGTGGTATGGGCACGGGGGATCCTTGGACCCAGAAACAGGGAAGACATTATTTCATGATGAAATTCTAAAACCCTCCAAAGAACTTACTCAAGCAATGAACGATGCTCAAGCAATGAACGATGCTCAATTAAGATTGTTCCGTCCCGAGAGAGAGAACGACGAGCTGACACGCGCCCTAGGGAATCCTGAAAATGGAGGACGAACACGAGGCAAAGGCGCCGGTGTCTCGTGGAAGAAAGGGTTTCATCTGTACGATGCTAGTTACAGAAGCCGTCAGAGAAAGAAGGACCGGGAGGCAGACCGGATCTCCAGGGTAGAGCAGGACCTAGCTGATCTGAAGAACCTCATGCATGAAATTAGCCAAAGGCCTCCGTCGTCAACTCACCCGCGGTCTGATGATCCTGCATTGGATCTTAGCCAATGAGAAGCGTGGCTTCCACGGAGGTCCGTGCTGATGATCAAGCACCGCTGGATGATGCCGCTCCTCACTACCCGTGGATGATGTCAGAGAGATGGCACAATGTGAGCTACATCAGCCAATGAACAACCTGTCCATCAAGGTGGCGATCGGCACTGCTTTACCTTGTCTACCTGGAGCACTCCACCATTCACTTCCGATTCCACCAGGCTATGCTCGTGTCAGGGTGGATGACATAGTGGAGGATTTTGCGGACCTAGAGATTGAAATCGCTACGCCTGAAGGCCTTACGAAACTAGGAGATGTCAAGCACAACATCATTCTATGGAATAAGAAGTACATCAAGTTTCCAGGATCGGCGCCAAGGCCACCGACTCCAAGGAATCCAAATCCACCCCGCATCGAATATCGTCAACCTCCAAGTCCACCCCAACCCGATTATCGCCAACCTCCAAGTCCACCCCTCCCCGCTGACGATCGCCGCAACAGGAGTACATCAACTCGATCTCCGCCTCCGCCTCCGCCTCCATGCAATACTACTATCTCGTCGAAGAAACGGAAGTTCGACGGCCCTCCGCGCCCCATATCGAAGAAAGGTCAAACGTCGAAGATAGTCGATATCCCGCCGGCTCTTCCAAAGAGACCTTATGACAAGACCGACGAGGAAACTAACGCGGATGTGGCTGCCCAAGTTAAGGCGCATTTTGCACCCAAAAAGCCTGAGCCAAAGCCAGTATATAACGAAAAAACAAAAAAGTGAGCTAAGTCCTTTCTTGAGCAACCATCCCAGATATCGATGAATCTAGAATCAGACTATGACCGGGAGATTATTAAGCAAGCACAGAAGAAAAAAATCACAAGTGCAAACAGCGGGAAGCAAGTTGCCCAGCTCGGAGCACAGAAGAATCAATCGATCGCCCCGCTCAAAGTCATTTCAGACCTCGACAAGGCCTTCAGAGCTGAAATGGATATGGACATGCAAATAATGGACCCTAGAGCCCGTAATAGTGTTGCACTTATGGGAATCATTGTATCATAGGCCAAAACACTTGCTAACGAAGCAAATATGTCTCTTGGTCAATATTTAGGCTATGAAGATACGCCAGTGGGTCAGATAGTACGACAGTATGTCCAAGGGCAGCCTCTAGTCAGTAATGAGGAGCTCGCGCATCTATCCACACATATGCGAAATCTGCATGAATGGTACATGTCGCAAGCAGAAAAAAGCATCATAAAGATTGGTTTCCGGTGGACGTTAGAAAGGAGCATCACTTTAAACCATACTCGATACAGGTTCAAATGACCGAACAGTTTCAGTTATACAACCAGCGCGCCCTCGACAAATCTATCATTGGTTGCTACTGTCTGTAAGTTATTTATTTCTATAATTAAGTTTGTAGCTTTAGCTCGTTCATTGCATTTAATATATTATCCTAACTATATATCCTTTTGTATGATGATATTATATTCCGCAGAATGAAGATGCTTGAATGCAAAAGAGCTAGAAGATACGACGTTGGGTTCATTAACCCATATATCATTAATGAATATACGTTAAAGAATCACCCCAAAGACGTGGAGGAAGACCTGTCCAGGTTCTTAACCGAGCATAATTTTGTTAAGGAAATACTATTTCCTTACAACTTCAAGTGAGTGTTTATATCTTGTACACATTTTATTTTTGCTTACTGGATGAGCTATGCATGTATGCTTATGTAAATATCCGCAGATTCCACTGGATCTTGCTAAACATTCAAGTTGACAAGTCCCTAGTCGAAGTCCACGACTCATTAAGTTGGGACCAAGAGAAGTGCAACGACATGAAAGCAATGCTCCATAAATAATTTCAATCATTATCACATTATATCGTCCTCTTTCATTCATTTCCTGATATTAAGTAGCTAATAACTCATTTGTTCATTTTCTTTGCCAAGCATGTGTTGGACACGGTTCAGACAGAAAATACCAGGTCCATTCAAAGAGGAGCTAACTTATAAAATGGCGAAGAGTTTACAGCAGCCACCGGGAACTCATTTATGTGGATACTACGTCATGAGTACATCCATGAGTTGACCAAAGGAGCGAAAGTTGACTCACATTATATTTATGATTTGCGGGAGACACTAGAACCAGACCAGCGCATAAGAGCAAGTCAAGAGGAGCTGGTGGGATTTATGATGAAGGAAGTCCTTGATGTATATGGAGAGCATTATGCGGATGACGTGAACTCGATTTGCCTTAGTCATCTCCTTGTAGCTCATATGATATATATATTCATCAATGACCATGTAATTTTCAAAACATTTCTTCCTTTTGATATGATTGATTATATGTATGCTTGCAAGGGATCGATCTTATATAAATGCATCGACGTGTAGTGTGTATGTAGTAGCGTATAATATGTCTACTGAAATATATGTTTGTTAAGTTATATTGAAACACAAAACAAAAAGGAACAAAATGGCAAAAAAAAGGAAATACAATCTACGCATGGCAGAAATGTATGTTCTGTTGTGGAAGGAAACCTTTTAGTCCCGGGTGGTGTTACAGGGACTACAGGGATTCCGCCCCACTGAAACAGCCACGTGGTCATTATCGATCGCGGGCCTTGCGAGCCGACTAGAGGGAGGCTCTAGTCCGTTGCAGTCCCGGGCCAACCGGGACTAGAGCCGATATGCCCGGGACTAGAGCCCCTTTTTCCACCAGTGCTGCCCTATAGCTACCTACCTAGCTAAAAAATGGTGTTAATAACATATACCAAAATTTCCACTTCCAGGTATGTGACACTGCCCCAAGAGACCGTCCTACTCCCAAGCACGATGCCAACATAAGAAACTCATTTTTGCTCCATGGCACTCGAGTGAATGAGAAAACGCAAAACATGCTCGTAGTCAGAGTCGTGCTCGAACCTGACGTCAAAAAAAAAAACATGACGATACTTCAAGAAAACCTCGGCTCACGTCGCTACCCGCGTCAGAGATGCGGTTATTCCGTCCATGACAGAAAATAGGGAAACCCTATTTTTTTCTTATTACGGGAGGGCATACGGCTCAGCTCACCCCCTGGAGGTGAAGTAGGCCAGCCCATTTCGGGTGCTTTTCAATTTTCAGCTTCTTTGTTTATTTCATTACCTGTTTTATATAGATTTAAAAATTTGAAATTTTGAAAAACAATGATATTTAAAAAAGTTCAAATTTCAGAAAAGTATAAATTTTATATACTTTTAAATTTCTAAAACTCCGGACCTTTTATTTCCTAGAAAAAACAAAAAGTCCATCTGAGCAACAAACAGGAAGTTGTACGTATTAGAAGAAGAAATGGGCTAAGCCCAGAACACGCACGATGCGTGCGGAACGGAAACGCTCCTACAATGGCGGCAAATGTAGCTACGGATGGACGTGCCGCGCGGCATTGGTGGTAGTACAAGGCATGTGCAGCTGGCCACTTTTGGGCCGGGCCCTAGCTCCCTCCAGAGAGTGGGTCGTAAGAGAGTCATATTGACCGATCCTTCATTTTTGGCCCATGATAGTATTAGAGCATCACTAGTAGAACTCGGTCGGGCGTGGGAGGCGGGGCGGCGGGCTCGGGTGCGGGAGCCGGCGGGTGTGAGGGCGGGGCGGCGCATCGCTCGGCGCCTGGTCGGGCGAGGCGGAGGTCGGCCGTGAGGCGAGGTCGACGCGGAGGCCGGGGCTCGGCATCCTCCACGGGCGACGCGAGGCCAGTGCTCGACCTCCTCCATGGGCGGAGGCAAGGCGGGCGGGAGCTTCAGCGATGGGCGGCACACGTGGCATGGCGGGAGCTCGGCGACATCGGTGGCGCAGAGGTCACGCGGGCGGGCGGGAGGTTGGTGACGGGGCTGAAAATTCCCTCCCGCCAAGTTCAGAGTAGGATTTGAGGGTTGGGGTGGGGTTTGAGGTTTGGACCCTCTCTAACCCTTACTTTTAGAGATTGGGATGGGGTTTGAGGGTTGGACCCATAAATTTTTTTAAGGGTTTAAGGGTTAAAAGGTTCTAGTCTACGAGATTTTTCGTTTCGAAACTATAAAATAAACGGTTGGATGAGAATTTGAGAGCTCTATTAGACATGCTCTTATGCCATTACTGGCTCGGTTTGATCGTGAAAAACTGGATGATGTGGACTGGATGGCAGCATGCATGGGGGTGGGTGGTGGTGGGGGGTGATCGTGACAGATACTCTCTTTGTCTCAAAGTAATGACACGGTTTCATCTGTAAACAAAATAAAATACGTCTATATTAAATTTGTATACATATAAAATTCCGTCATTTATTTTGAGGCTGGGGGAGTAGCATGCACCAGAGTGCACATGGATCGGGTCCCATGGTAGGGACTTTTCACGTGCCTGCATGATCAAATGCATTGTGTCCACGTCTCTCTTAGTCATGACGAATAATGTATTTTTTGCCAAATCTGCTTAAATCTAGAAAATTCAACCAAATCTGATCCTGCCCCGAAACTAATTTGAAATCTGACCCCTAGGGTCGGTGCCATTTTAAATGACGCCGAAATTATATAGGTCGGTGCCAAAACACTAGTGGAAACGAGATCTACGAACCGGTGTTAAAGAGCGTGGTCCATAGAGAAAAAAGGTGCACCTCCTTTAACACTTCGTTGAGCTAACAGTGTTAAAGTGTGCCCAATGTAGCCCCCACCAGCTTGAACCGGTGTTAAAGGGGAGGGCCTATATAACACACCGTATCCCACACCCCTCTCTTCCATTTTTTCACTCTCTCATTTTGGAGCATAGCAAGAGGGTGAGAGGTGTTCTAGTTTTTGTTTTTTTCCTATGCACAAGAGGTGTTCGGTGAAATGCCCGAGAACTCGAAATAAGTTTTCTCGTTGCTCTTTCCTTCTCGGTCGAGGTCGGCAACTTCATCCTTTCATGTGTCATTGATGTACCTATATAAATGGTCATCTCCCTATTAATTTTTGATATACTATATATTAATGCAGATGAACCGGCAATTGATGTACGGTGACTGACGCACTTCCGAGTACATTACGGGCCTCCAAAATTTCATCGTTGTGGCTAATGCAAACTATGGTCACAATGGTTTTATGTGTTGTCCGTGTGTTCACTGTCAGAACAAGAAAGACTACTTAAATACCAGAACCATTCACGCCCACCTGCTTCGATCCGGTTGGACCATGCATGGAGAAAAAGGGGTTGTGATGGAAGACAACGAAGAATAAGAGGATGATGACAACTATCATAATATGTATCCTGAATATGATGATACTGCAACGGGGGTAGATAATGAAGATCAAGAGGCAGCAGATGGGCCCGCTGATGACGATCTTGGTCGGGCCATTACTGATGCAAAGGAAGAATGTGAAACTGAAAAGGAGAAGCTGGAGCAGATGTTAAAGGATCACAAAACATTGTTGTACCCAACTTGCGAAGATGGCCACAAAAAGCTAGGTACCACACCGGATTTGCTGCAATGGAAGGCAGAGAACGGTCTGACTGACAGCGCATTTTTCAAGTTGTTGGTAAAAATGAAGAATCTGCTTCCAAGAAATAATGAGTTGCCCAACAGTACATACCAAGCAAAAAAGGTTGTCTGCCCTCTAGGATTAGATGTGCAGAAGATACATGCCTGCATTAATGACTGCATCCTCTACCGCAGTGAGAAGTATGATAATTTGGATGCATGCCCGGTATGCACTGCACTGCTATATAAGATCAGACGAGACGATCCTGGCGATTTTGAGGGCGAGGCCCCTAGGAAGAAGGTTCCTGCCAAGGTTATGTGGTATGCTTCTATAATACCACGGTTAAAACGTCTCTTCAGAAATAAAGAGCATGCCAAGTTGTTGCGATGGCACATGGAAGACCGTAAGAAAGACACGATGTTGAGATGGCATGAATCCTTTTGGTGAGCAGAGCTGCAGTCACAGCACCTGGCCTATGACTCTATGTATCTATAACCTTCCTCCTTGGTTGTGCATGAAGAGGAAGTTCATTATGATGCCAGTGCTCATCCAAGGCCCGAGGCAACCCGGCAACGACATTGATGTGTATCTAAGGCCATTAGTTGAAGAACTTTTACAGCTGTGGGCCAAACCAGGTGTACGTATATATGTGGGATGAGCACAAAGAGGAGCCATTTGACATATGAGCGTTGCTTTTCATAACCATCAATGATTGGCCTGCTATTAGTAACATTTCAGGGCAGACAAACAAGGGATACAATGCATGCACATACTGTTTAGATGAGACTGAAAGTGTATATTTGGATAAATGTAAGAAGGTTGTTGTAACACCCTCAGAATCAGACCTATGCAAGTTTTAGCGAAACCCGCCAAAACCCGCATAGAAACGATTCAAAGGTGCCCACCAGGCACTTGCGTGCGGGTGGAAAACGAAGTAATAACATTACACAACAGTCCTCGATGGGTCCCACAGAACAAATATATATACCAACGACTCTAAGAGTCAAGAATACAGATAGAATATACAAAGATCCAAATCACCTTGAAAACGATAGAGCGTCCGACTACGGACAAGATGCAAATGGGGCTAAGAGCCCTGAAGAATAACCAATGGCGTCCATAACCCTGCCTGGCCAAGCTGGAAGGGTAACCTCGCTAACGACGCCGATCTCAAAACCTGCTTAAACAAAAGGGTGCCGACAAAGGGCAAAGGAAAAAGAGGAGCGTCGATCGAGGCCGATGCAGCGAGGCTAGAATTGGTCCTCGCCTACATAGGTATGGTGGATCAAGCGGCAGCGAACATGCACTAAACAACCTATAGAAACTCGATACAACCGGCTATCGAGAGAGGGTAAGAAAGACCTATTCGATCCAACTGATACCACCAAACATACCCATCTGGTATTTCCCCTCGAGACCAAACGAGGAAGTCAACCGAGGAACTCACACCGTTGGCAGTTTTATTTATTCATTTATCGTTGCAGTAATTACTAGTCAGGTATAGATAATCATCCTGATAAAATAAGCAGTGGGCACTTTTAGTTAACCATTCCGTTATAGTGGCAACACTTACTAGTCAGTTACAATTAGCATGAGATAACACCAAAACCCAGCAGTTGTTGGTACTTTTATTTAGCCATTCCGTTGTAGTTGCAATACTTACTAGTCAGGTACAATGGTCGCAAGCGACACCCAAACAAGCAATTGTTGGCAGTTTTATTTAGCCAATCCATTATAATGAAGATGATTACTAGTCATTATAAAGTCAAATTTATAGCACTACTTTAGTTATAGTTGTCTATGATCGAGATACTGTGCTCCAAGTCGTCCATAACCGCGGACACGGCTTTCAGAAAGTTTTACCCGGCCAGGGTGCACAAATAGCAACACACACTCGATCAACCTCGGAAAAACCAAATCAAAACCCAACGAGGCCTTCACGACAAAGCAATCACAGGATTCAGAAATATTTCAGGCCACCCTTAAAGTAGACCATAACAAAGCCGGCGGCTCGAGACGGACTCAAGGTTGTGGGGACGGTCAAACGATCGGGAACCCAAACTGGGCTTGTCGATACCGCTGAATCGTACGATCCTAAAGCAGGTGCTATCCATCGTACAATTTAAATAAAGCAGTAAAGCATGGCATAAGTACAGGATAGTAAATAAAACCTCAAACTAGTTTGTGGCCCCAAGAAATAAGAATGAATCAAGCTCTGCTCAGGGGGGTCCCATAATCCTCCCGGATGTGGATAGCGCGATAAATCAAGGAACAGGTATCAAGCACTCGGGGTCCTACGGGACACAAGTGGACGGTTAACAATCAAATAACATCTATTGCCCACCTGTGCCTCTGCTTACTTACTTCAATTTTAGTTGTTAAACAGTAAATAAAGTGAACGATAAGTAAAGCCATGATCATCTCCAACATCAAACATACGGCAATACTCCAACAACTATGGCACTTGACGACACGCAACAGCACTTGAGCAAGCGACTACGACGCGCAAGTCCAACTATCTACCAAACAACAGGTAATAGGAGGTGTCCAGGGCAATATAAGGCTGCAAGGGATATCACGGGTACGAAAACTAGAGCATCGCAACACAGATAGCAAGAGATCAACAGGAGGGAATAAATACTATAAAAGTAAGATAGGTAGAAAGGGGGAGATGCTCGCCTGAAAACATTGTCGAAGGTTCAACCGAAGATCGGGTCGACACTCGCATCAACTCAACGGCCTTATCCGCGAAGAACCAAAACACTAGAATAAACACCGGATGCAATATTTAATACAACGGCAAAAGATCGGGCATGATGCATGTATGATGTATGACATGGCAAAGATGCGACGCAATTAGGTCATATTAAGCGGAACCGGGGTCCCGACAATTAATTAAATGGTTCAAGTTATTTAGCTACCCCGCAATTTAAATGTTGTTTCGCAAGGCAGAATATATCACCGGTTCGCTACACAAATTTAAATGAGGCCAATATGAGACTGGATTTGCCGGCATATGGGCCCCATATTTAATTATAAGGTGATTCGGCATAAGTCCCCCAAACCACATAATATGTATGCATGCATGAACAATTAATATGCGACAAGTTGGCTTATATTATAAAATAGGGTTTCGGGAAGGGGTTCACACATTAGGGGGTCTCGACGAACTTGGGGTTCCAGGGGTTCGAGGTCCGACAGAGTTCAGGGTTCGACGGGATCGTCTTGGCAGGAACATTCTCGAACAACGGGGCAGATCTTGTCGCATCCGGGTTCTCAGTTCATGTCGACGGTCATGGCGTTCGGGATGAAGTACTTGTCGCACCGGGGTCTCGGTTCGAAGAACTTGGCGCGCCCGGGTTCGGTCTCCAGATCCGGGAAGAAGGCCTTTGGATCCTCGGGTCCGTGAAGGAGTACTTGGCGTCCGGCGGTAGATCTTGTTGGTTTCACTCCGAAGGACTTGTTGCTCTGCAGCGGAGATCATGGTTCATCGGGGTTCGGGTCTTGGTCGGGTCGCCGGTAGTTCTTGGTGTTCGGGGATGCTCCGGGTCCGGGGTGGAAGACTTGAGTTTTGGCGGTGTCTCGTTGGGTTCCATGTCGAATTACTTGTCGATGGTCCATCGAGCGTCACCATGCTCATTCTTTCGATACCCTCTCGAAGCGAAGATCTTGTAGTATCTTGTCACCTCACGAGTACATGGCTTACACATAGTTCTTATCGAGGCCGGCCTTGGACATCGGGGATCGGAGGAGGCGGGGCCTGCAGGCGCCGCGGGCGAGGCCAAGGGGAAGCTCGGGAGAGGGCCGCGGGTGGGGCCGGCGAGATCGACGAGCCGGACAGCACCGGAGGGGAGAAGGACGGCGGCCGGAGACGAGCCCGAGGACGCCACGTGACGCGGCGGTGGGGCGGGCGCTGCAGGCGGGGACGGGCCGGCGGGTAGAGAGAGGCCCGACGGGGACGGCGGTGGATGACGGAGGTAGGGCAGCGAGGAGGCGGCGCCGAGGAGGCCATGGTGGCGAGGCCGACGGTGGGGAGGGCTCCGGCTCGGCAGCGTCGGGCGGAGGCAGCTTGGTTGAGCTAAGCAGGAGGAGGCGTCATGCCGAGAGGGCAGCGTAGCGGCAAGGCAACGGGAGCGGGAGGAGGCGAGACGAGGTTGGCGCGGTTGGCGGCTCGGGAGGCGGGAGAGCGAGGGCGCCGGCCCGGCGGCGACGTGAGGGAGGAAGGCTCGGGCGTCGGTGGGCAAGGCGCGAGGTGGAACGAGAGAGAGGAGAGCCGGCGAGCGGCGGAGCTCAGGCCGGTGCGGGGCGCGGCGGACGGCGGCGGCCGGCTCGCAGGCGATCGGAGGAAGGAGAAGCGGCGGTAGAGAGGGTGGCGAGGCGGCCGCGGGCTGGCGGTGGAGGCGAGCGGAGGAGGGAGGTTGGGTGCGGGAGGAGGACGGTGCGGTGGGGGAGAGAGAGGTGAGCGGGCGACGGGCTGGAGGAAGGGGAAGGAGGGAGACGCGGGCGCGCCGCGTGGGGAGCGCGTGGGGCGCGTCGGCCCCGGGGTGGGGCCCGGGTGCAGCGGCATCGGGGCGTGGTGACGTGGGGTGGGGCAGGTGGGGCCGGGTGGGGCTGGCGTGTGGGGGTCGGTGTGTGGTGTGAGTGGGGTTGGGGAGGTTTGACCAGGGGGAGAGAGGGAGTGGCTGCGGTTGGGGCCAGATTCGGTGGGACCGGGGTGTAAGGGAGAGAGGGTAGGAGGGGACTGGGTGAAAGAGAGAGGGAGAGGTGGTGGATCGGTGAGGTGGCAGGTGGGTAGGAATTGGGTGAGAGGGTGAGGTGGCGGGCTATGAGAGGTGGGTAGGATAGGATTTGGTGGGACTAGGATTTAGGGGGGGGCTGGTTTAGGTGGACCATTTTTGTAATGGGGTGGTCGACCGGGTCGGGTCGGCCCGTTCGACTGCCCCCACTAAAATAATTAATTTATTTATTTATTTCAACCAGCGCTTTTGCAAACCGACAGCGGACAAAAACAAATAATCCGGAGACCCGGTTTTTGCGTTTGAATAAAGACGGGGCGTTTAGAAAACAAATTAGGTTTTCCCGAAAATAGTTTTATGCGAACAAATGCAAGATGATGACGATGCTCAAATGCAATGTGGCATGATGACATGAGCATGCGGTCATGATGATGCAATGCACAAAAACAACGCGATTTTCTAGTAGTGATTTTGCGGGATGCCACAATTCGACACCACTAACAATGGATCTCGCCCTCGACATCCGCCTCATGGTACCGGAAGGAAGGTCGGCGATCTGCGTCTTCTCGCATCGTGTAGATCCTCGCGACACCACTAACAAGAGGTCGTTGTCCGTGATCGTCGAGAGAACACTCCGGAAGCAAAAAGGTCGAAGGTAGAGGTATGAACAAACAAAGCCACCTCTAGCTTCCGTGGACGGAGTAAAATCGCTGGATCCACTGATTCGATGTACAAGAGCGAATGATAAGAGTAGTCGGATGGTGATCAGTCCATCGCGCACCCAAACCATTACTCTGCACACGGATAGGCGGAGTACGCAATCAACTCTCGGAATTCAGACTGAAGATCTCGACAAGCGAGGTTCGGAACAACGGAGTGATGCAGACTCTGCATCGGATCTGGCGTAGATGATGTCGTCGCGTCGGAAAACACCGGAAAGCACAAACAAGGAACAAAGAATGGTACCACAGTAGACGGATTCTTCAGACAGCATGGACACCGGAGGGTAGAACACCGTTATCAAAGAAGGAAGCGAAACCCTGAAGGTACGACGGAACCCAACCACGAGAAATCTTGGACTCGAAGAAAGGTAAGAGAGTGGATTCAAAACACGTAGAGGTAAGAGGAGAATAGCAGAGGGGTAAGGAGTAAAATCAGACCTAATCAGAACTATCCAACCGATTTTGCAAAAATAGTTTGACAATCTACTTCGGCCGTTAGCTAGGTTATCCCACAGTTGGACTTAGGTATCGCAACTGCTGGGCTCTGATACCACTCTGTAACACCCTCAGAATCGGACCTATGCAAGTTTTAGCGAAACCCGCCAAAACCCGCATAGAAACGATTCAAAGGTGCCCACCAGGCACTTGCGTGCGGGTGGAAAACGAAGTAATAACATTACACAACAGTCCTCGATGGGTCCCACAGAACAGATATATATACCAACGACTCGAGGAGTCAAGAATACAGATAGAATATACAAATATCCAAATCACCTTGAAAACGATAGAGCGTCCGACTACGGACAAGATGCAAATGGGGCTAAGAGCCCTGAAGAATAACCAATGGCGTCCATAACCCTGCCCAGGCCAAGCCGGAAGGGTAATGTGGCATCCCGCAAAACCACTACTAGAAAATCGCGTTGAATTTGTGCATTGCATCGTCATCATCATGCATTGTTTGCATAAAACTATTTTCGCAAAGCATGTTTTGTTTTCTAAAACGCCCCGTCTTGTTTGCAAACACAACCCCGGGTCTCCGGATTATTTTTGTGTGTCTGATATCGGTTTGCAAACGGTGTTTGTAAAACAAATAAAAATATTTATTATTTTAGCGGGGGCAGTCGAACGGGCCGTTCCGACCCGAACGACCACCCGCAGAAAATACAAACGGTCCACCCTTTAATCCTATCCCTACCCAACCTATTCTACCCAGCCCCTCTCCACCTCACCCCACCCAATCCCCTCGTGACACCTCACCTCTCTCCCTCTCCCCACCCAACCAGAAACTACCACCTCAGCAGCCCCTCTCTCCTCTCACCCCACTCCCCAACTCAGACCAAACACAACACACGCACACAGACGCACGCAACGCACACGCCAGCCCCCCTGGGTCCCACGCCCTGGCCCACCCCGCGGCCTCCTCCCTTCTTCCTCCTCTCCTCTCACGCCACAGACGACGCGACCACCCGGCTGCTTCTCCTCTCTCTTTCCCTTCTCCGCGCCACGCACTTTCCTCGCTCGCCACAAGTCCTCGCTTTCCATTCCTCCACCGCTGCTTTCCTGCTCAAGCTGAGCCACATGCGCCAGCTCCGTTCCTCACTGCCCTCAAGCACCGCCTGCATTCAGGCTTCCACACCTGGCCACTGGGCCGCCTCCCATCCAAGGCTTCGCGCAGCCGCAGAAGCTCGCGCCGCCTGCTCGCCTCTGCGGCTGCCCCCACCGCCGCTGCCGGCCGCGCTGCACGCCTCCGGCGAAGCCCGCTTCGCCACCGACCTCGGCCCCACCGGCGCGTCTCTCGACGCCGAGACTGGCCAGCGCCAGGCCGCCGCCTCCCGACCACGCCCAGCTCCTGCAAGACGCGCCTCACGCCTCCGCTGGACCACCTTCCCCACCAGCCCTCGCCCTGACGGGAGCCCGTCCCGACCCGCCGCCGCCGCCTCTAGCTTCCGCCGGGCCCGCGACGCCGCTGTGTCGTCCCCGTCGAGCAAAGCCGCCGGCCCCGCGAGGCTCTGTCCCCGCTTCGCTCGCTGCCGTGGTGCCGTGGCCGCTGCCCCGTGGGCTCCTCGTTGGCCGCCAAGATCGCCCCCGCCCGCAGCCATCGTCAGCATCATCTGTGTAGTTACATGAAGATGGTGTTTTGAGTTAGCTGTGGTGTGAGTGGGCTCCGCAACGTCTACCCGATGGATGATTGTTTGGTTGATCGAGCCCTTCCAGGGGCAAACACTACCAGATGTACAACGACCACCGCTAAGCCCTTCGGGCAGGAACCATCCACAAGGCCTCCCTCACGAACCTTGAAGATAGACACCACCGAGACGGAACCCCGAGAACTTCCCCCTGGACGCCAAGGTCGTCGACACGGTTACGACATGACTTTCCGCTCGGCAACGCCAAGTGCTCCTTCCCGAACCCGATACGCGGACCCGACAAGTTCTTCGCGACGACGAGATCATCGACAGGGAACCCGAAGACCACATGTGCGACAAGTACTCCCTCGAGGACGACAAGCACTTCACCCCGAAGCCAAGACCGACCCCGTGGGACCCGACAAGACCTACGCGACGATAAGAACGGCACCGACCAAAACGAACCCGATGCGCCCCGGCACCAAACCAAGCCCTGTTTTCCAGAGGCGGCAAGATCTACCCCGGTAATACGAGAACGATCCGTCGAACCCTGAACCCTGAGACCGACCCCGAACCCCGGAACCCCCAAGTTCGTCGAATCCCAATGTGTGAACCTCTTATCCGAGAACCCTATTTTATAATATAATAACAACTTGTTGCATAATTACATTGTCATACTCGCATGCATAATCATGTGGTTTGGGGGCCTTATGCCGATTCACCTAATAATTAAATATGGGGCCCATAT
Source organism: Avena longiglumis (assembly GCA_030063025.1). Taxonomy (NCBI): domain Eukaryota; kingdom Viridiplantae; phylum Streptophyta; class Magnoliopsida; order Poales; family Poaceae; genus Avena; species Avena longiglumis. The sequence goes on from CP125973.1 coordinate 565,587,510, forward strand.
GCAGGCAAATCTAGTCTCATATCGGCCTCATTTAAACTTGTGTAGCGAACCGGTGCCATCTTTTGTCTTGCTAATACAACATATAAATTGCGGGGTAGTTAAATAACTTGAACCATATATTTAATTGTCGGGACTCCGGTTCCGCTTAATATGACCTAATTGCATCGCACCTTGCCATGCCATACATCATACATGCATCATGCCGATCTTTTGCTGTTGTATTAAATATTGCACCCGGTGTTTATTCTAGTGATTTGCTTCTTCGCGGATAAGGCCGTTGAGTTGATGTGAGCTTCGCCCCGATCTTCGGTTGATCCTTCGACAATGTTTTCAGGCGAGCATCTCCCCCTTTCTACCTATCTTACTTTTATAGTATGCATTCCCTCCTGTTGATCTATTGCTATCTGTGTTGCGATGCTTTAGTTTCCGTACCTGTGATATACCGTGCAGCCCTATATTGCCTTGGACACATCCTAATACCTGTTGTTTGGTAGATAGTTGGACTTGCGTGTCGTAGTCGCTTGCTCAAGTGCTGTTGACTGTCGTCATATGCCACAGTTGTTGATGTATTGCCGCCTGTTGATGTTGGAGATGATCATAGTTTTACTTATCGCACACTTTAATTCCTGTTTAACAACTAAAATTGAAATAAGCAGAGGCATTGGTGGGTGATAGAAAATATTTGGTTTCCGAACGCCCACTTGTGTCCCGTAGGACCCCGAGTACTTGATACCTGTTCCTTGATTTATCGCGCTATCCACATCCGGGAGGTATATGGGACCCCCCTGAGCCAGAGCTTGATTCAGTCTTATTTCTTGGGGCCACAAACTAGGTTGAGGTTTTATTACTATCCTGTACTTATGCCATGCTACTTATGTATTTACGATTGTGCGAGGAGCACATCAGATCGCTTAGGATCGTGGCACGATTCATGGTGTCGACAAGCCCAGCCACACTTTCGGTTCCCATGTTCACAGCCGTCCCACAACCTTAAGTCCGTCTCGAGCCGGCCGGCTATGGTTCTACTTTAAGGGTGGCCCTGAAATATTTCTGAATCGTGATTGTTCATGTGAAAGCCTCGGGTTTTGATTTGGTTTTTCCGAGGTTGATCGGCGTGTGTTGCTATTGGTGCACCGCCGGGTAAAACTTTCAAAGCCGTGTCCATGTTATGGACGACTTGGAGCACAAGATCTCGATCATAGACAATCATAACTAAAGTTTATTGCTATAAATTTGACTTTATAATGACTAGTAATCAGCTTCACTATAACGGAATGGCTAAATAATACGCCCACAATTGCTTGTTTGGATTGTCGCCATACCATTGTATCTGACTAGTAAGTATTGCAACTACAACGGAATGGCTGAATAAAAGTACCAACAACTGCTGGGTTTTGGGTTTATCTCATGTCATCTGTATCTGATTAGTAATTGTTGGCAACTATAACGGAATGATTCACTAAAAGTGCCCACTGCTTTTATCGGGATGATTATCCAAACTCGACTAGTAAAGTGCAACTATAATCGAATAAATAAACTGCCAACTATGTGAGTTCTCGGTTGACTTCCTCGTGTGGTCACGAGGGGAAACGCCAGAAGGGTTTGTTTGATGATAGCATCGAGTTGGTTCGAATAGGTCTTTCTTATCCCTCTCGATAGCCGCCAGCTATGTCGAGTCTCTATAGATTGTTTAGTGCATGCTGCCGCCGCTTGATCCACCATACCTATGTAGGCGAGGACCGAATTCTAGCCTCGCCGTGTCTTGGCCTCGATCGACGCCTCTTTTTCCTTTGCCCTTTGTCGGCACCCCTTTGTTTAAGCAGGTTTTGAGATCGACGTCGTTAGGGTTACCCTTCCGCTTGGCCCGGCAGGGTTATGGACGCCATTGGTTATTCTTCAGGGCTCTTAGCCCCATTTGCATCTTGTCCGTAGTCGGACGCGGTATCATTTTCAAGGTGATTTGGATCTTTGTACCTTGTATCTGTATTCTTGACTCATTGAATCGTGTTGTTGTTATCGCCATATTTTGGCCAAAGAAGGAGATGGGCCGTGATCAAGATGGGCTTGGAAGATACGTATATTCAACATATTGTTGAATCGGCCTTGCACGTGGATTTGGGCTAAATTGCCCGTGTATCTTGTATCGTATAGGTTCCGTTTCAGTTTAGGTAAAGATAGAGTTGTAGAGTTATTCCAAAGATAGAAAGTCTCCGGACTATAAATATGTACCTAGGGTTATCAAGAAAAGGAGGACAATCACGTTCACAACAAACACAATCTCAAGATCGCCACCCCTTGTTTCTAGGGTTTCTTTCGGTAGTAATATGCCTAGATCGCATCTTGCGATCTAGGCAGTATCTACTTATGCGTTACTTGGTTTTACTCGTACTGAAGCGTTGTTGATGGCGAGTAATACTATTATCATAGATTGGTTGAGGCTAGCATCGGTGCTTTTCGCTATTATCATTGAGTTATGCTACCTCTAGTTATCTCGCTACCTTTGCACCTTTTCCCAAGTGTAAGGGTAGCATCTTGCTTGATCTTTATTCAGCTGATTCGATCTGTTACGGTTACACCTTGCTCTCCAAGGTTTAGTTTGATATCTACGTAGTCAGGCCTTATAAACGGGTTGAACGATCCAGTAGTACGTAGGGATATGGTTTGCTAGTTCTAGAGAAGTTGTTCCGGTAATTGACTTTACGTCGGTTGTTAGGCCTCCTCTAGAGTTAGTTTTCTATCATCTTTTGTACCTACTAGGCTCAATTACGTGTAGGACGTTCCAGTTACGTGGTGAAAACGTTAAACTGTCGTGGATCGATTTAACTTGTAATGATCAAGCAAAACCCCATGTTATCATAAGTCTAATGCAGAACCATGGGATAATCGTCTCTAGGAGCTGATTCGCAGGGAAACCTGGGAGCCGGTCACGGTTCGAATTTTACGTATACTTGTTTACCATGCAGGAAATCAATCGGAGCAATCCTTCACCTTCCTGATCAGGTATAGGTCAGTGTGCACGCCCGAACCAAGCCAGGACGCAGTGCCGGAGTTTTGCGAGCCGTTGCCCGAGGACCAGGGCCCACCAGCCTGGGAGCCTCCGGCTCTTCGTGTTGCTCGTCCTCGCACGGTGGGTTTTGGCAGCAACAGATTGTATATATATCTTACTGTGGGTCCCATCGAGGACTGTTGTGTAATGTTATTACTTTGTTTTCCACCATACGAAAGTGCTGGTGGCACCTTTTGAATCGTTTCTATGCGGGTTTGGCGAGTTTCGCTAAAACTTGCATAGGTCCGATCTGAGGGTGTTACAGAGTGGTATCGAGCTCAGCTTGAATTCCCCACAAGTCCACCTGTAGGATAACCTAGCTAACGGCCGAAGTAGAGTGTCAAAACTATTTTTGCAAAATTGGTTGGATAGTTCTGATTAGGTCTGACTTTACTCCTTACCCCTTTGCTATTCTCCTCTTATCTCTACGTGTTTTGAATCCGCTCTCTTCTCTTTCTTCGAGTCCAGGAATTCTCGTGGTTGGGTTTCCGTCGTACCTTCAGGGTTTCGCTTCCTTCTTTGATAACGGTGTTCTACCGTCCGGTGTTCAAGCTGCCTGATGAATCCGTCTATGGTGTTACCATCTTTTGTTCCTTGTTTGTGCCTTCCGGTGTTTTCCGACGCGACGACATCATCTACGCCCAATCCGATGCAGAGTCTGCATCCCTCCTTTGTTTCCGAACCTCGCTTGTCGAGATCTTCAGTCTGATTCCGAGAGTTGGTTGCATAATCCGCCTATTCGTGTGCAGAGTAATGGTTTGAGTGCGGGATGGAGTAGCTACCATACCACTACTCTTATCATCCGCTCTTGTACATCGAATCAGTGGATCCAGCGATTTTACTCCGTTCACGGAAGTTAGGGGTGGCTTTATTTGCGATACCTCTACCTTCGACCTTTTTGTTCCCGGAGTGTTCTCTCGACGATCAAGAACAACGACCCTTTGTTGGTGGTGTCGCCGATTTCAAGATGGAGGATGAACCCTTGTTAGTGGTGTCGTGAAGATCTACACGAAGCGAGAAGACGCAGAACGCCGACCTTCTTTCCGGTACCATAAGGCGGATCTCGAGGGCGAGATCCCTTGTTAGTGGTGTCGAATTGTGGCATCCCGCAAAACCACTACTAGAAAATCGCGTTGAATTTGTGCATTGCATCGTCATCATCATGCATTGTTTGCATAAAACTATTTTCGCAAAGCATGTTTTGTTTTCTAAAACGCCCCGTCTTGTTTGCAAACACAACCCCGGGTCTCCGGATTATTTTTGTGTGTCTGATATCGGTTTGCAAACGGTGTTTGTAAAACAAATAAAAATATTTATTATTTTTAGCGGGGGCAGTCGAACGGGCCGTTCCGACCCGAACGACCACCCCCAGAAAATACAAACGGTCCACCCTTTAATCCTATCCCTACCCAACCTATTCTACCCAGCCCCTCTCCACCTCACCCCACCCAATCCCCTCGTGACACCTCACCTCTCTCCCTCTCCCCACCCAACCAGAAACTACCACCTCAGCAGCCCCTCTCTCCTCTCACCCCACTCCCCAACTCAGACCAAACACAACACACGCACACAGACGCACGCAACGCACACGCCAGCCCCCCTGGGTCCCACGCCCTGGCCCACCCCGCGGCCTCCTCCCTTCCTCTCTCCCTTCTTCCTCCTCTCCTCCGCTCGCGCACGCACGCGACCGCCCGCCGCTCGCTTCTCCCTCTCTCTCCTCTCCAGGCCTCCCCGCCTCGCCTTCCACCGGCGCCTCCTCCCTTCTCTCCTCAAGCCTCCGCCTCCCGCTTCTCCAGCTCCCACCGCTGTCTGCCTCCGCCTCCCACTTCTCCCCTTCGCCCGCCCAGACCAGGCTTTCCTCAGCAAGGCTGCGCCTCCAGCCTGGCCACAGAAGGCGCATGCGCCTGGCTCCCTCGCGCCCGGCTTCATCATGCTGCCCTCTGCCTTGGCCCGCCTCGGCTGCCCCGCTGCCTCGCCCCCTCCCAGCTACCGCCGCACTTTGCCGGCCCGCCACGCCACCGCCCGGCCTGCAGCCTCTCGCCTGCTCGGACCACCTTCCCCACCAGCCTCGGCCCCTGACGGGAGCCCGTCCCGACCAGCCAGCGCCCTCTAGCTCCTCTGGCCGCCCGCTGACGCCAGTGTCCCCTCGTTAGCAAAGCCGCCCAAGCTCTCTGTCCCCGCTTCTCGCTCTCCGTCGTGGTGCCGTGGGCCGCTGCCCTGGGCTCCTCGTTGGCCGCCAAGATCGCCCGCAGCCATCACAAGATCATCATGCGTAGTTACATGAAGATGGTGTTTTGAGTTAAACGTGGTGTGGGGGCTCAACGTCTACCCGATGGATGATTGTTTGGTTGATCGAGCCCTTCCAGGGGCAAACACTACCAGATGTACAACGACCACCGCTAAGCCCTTCGGGCAGGAACCATCCACAAGGCCTCCCTCACGAACCTTGAAGATAGACACCACCGAGACGGAACCCCGAGAACTTCCCCCTGGACGCCAAGGTCGTCGACACGGTTACGACATGACTTTCCGCTCGGCAACGCCAAGTGCTCCTTCCCGAACCCGATACGCGGACCCGACAAGTTCTTCGCGACAACGAGATCATCGACAGGGAACCCGAAGACCACATGTGCGACAAGTACTCCCTCGAGGATGACAAGCACTTCACCCCGAAGCCAAGACCGACCCCGTGGGACCCGACAAGACCTACGCGACGATAAGAATGGCACCGACCAAAACGAACCCGATGCGCCCCGGCACCAAACCAAGCCCTGTTTTCCGGAGGCGGCAAGATCTACCCCGGTAATCCGAGAACGATCCGTCGAACCCTGAACCCTGAGACCGACCCCGAACCCCGGAACCCCCAAGTTCGTCGAATCCCAATGTGTGAACCTCTTATCCGAGAACCCTATTTTATAATATAATAACAACTTGTTGCATAATTACATTGTCATACTCGCATGCATAATCATGTGGTTTGGGGGCCTTATGTCGATTCACCTCATAATTAAATATGGGGCCCATATGCGGGCAACTCTAGTCTCATATCGGCCTCATTTAAATTTGTGTAATAACCGGTGCCATCTTTTGTCTTGCTAATACAACATATAAATTGCGGGGTAGTTAAATAACTTGAACCATATATTTAATTGTCGGGACTCCGGTTCCGCTTAATATGACCTAATTGCATCGCACCTTGCCATGCCATACATCATACATGCATCATGCCGATCTTTTGCTGTTGTATTAAATATTGCACCCGGTGTTTATTCTAGTGATTTGCTTCTTCGCGGATAAGGCCGTTGAGTTGATGTGAGCTCACCGATCTTCGTTGATCCTTCGACAATGTTTTCAAAGAGCATCTTCCCCTTTCTACCTATCTTACTTTTATAGTATGTATTCCCTCCTGTTGATCTATTGCTATCTGTGTTGCGATGCTTTAGTTTCCGTACCTGTGATATACCGTGCAGCCCTATATTGCCTTGGACACATCCTAATACCTGTTGTTTGGTAGATAGTTGGACTTGCGTGTCGTAGTCGCTTGCTCAAGTGCTGTTGAGTGTCGTCATATGCCACAGTTGTTGATGTATTGCCGCCTGTTGATGTTGGAGATGATCATAGTTTTACTTATCGCACACTTTAATTCCTGTTTAACAACTAAAATTGAAATAAGCAGAGGCATCGGTGGGTGGTAGAAAATATTTGGTTTCCGAACGCCCACTTGTGTCCCGTAGGACCCCGAGTACTTGATACCTGTTCCTTGATTTATCGCGCTATCCACATCCGGGAGGTATATGGGACCCCCCTGAGCCAGAGCTTGATTCAGTCTTATTTCTTGGGGCCACAAACTAGTTTGAGGTTTTATTACTATCCTGTACTTATGCCATGCTACTTATGTATTTACGATTGTGCGAGGAGCACACTGTACTGTTTAGGATCGTGGCACGATTCCACGGTGTCGACAAGCCCAGCCACACGGGTTCCCTCGTTCCTGGCCGTCCCCACAACCTTAAGTCCGTCTCGAGCCGGCCGTTGCTTGGTTCTACTTTAAGGGTGGCCCCTGAAATATTTCTGAATCGTGATTGTTCCGTGAAAGCCTCGTTGGGTTTTGATTTGGTTTTTCCGAGGTTGATCGAGTGTGTTGCTATTGGTGCACCCGACCGGTAAAACTTCGAAAGCCGTGTCCGCGGTTATGGACGACTTGGAGCACAGTATCTCGATCATAGACAATCATAACTAAAGTTTATTGCTATAAATTTGACTTTATAATGACTAGTAATCAGCTTCACTATAACGGAATGGCTAAATAATACTGCCCACAATTGCTTGTTTGGATTGTCGCTTGCGACCATTGTATCTGACTAGTAAGTATTGCAACTACAACGGAATGGCTGAATAAAAGTACCAACAACTGCTGGGTTTTGGGTTTATCTCATGTCATCTGTATCTGATTAGTAATTGTTGGCAACTATAACGGAATGATTCACTAAAAGTGCCCACTGCTTACTTTATCAGGATGATTATCCAAACCTGACTAGTAAAGTGCCGCAACTATAACTGAATAAATAAAACTGCCAACTGTGTGAGTTCCTCGGTTGACTTCCTCGTGTGGTCACGAGGGGGAAACGCCAGGAAGGGTTTGTTTGATGATAGCATCAGGTTGGTTCCGAATAGGTCTTTCTTATCCCTCTCTGATAGCCGCCAGTTATGTCGAGTCTCTATAGATTGTTTAGTGCATGCTGCCGCTGCCGCTTCAGTCCACCATACCTATGTAGGCGAGGACCGCCGAATTCTAGCCTCGCCGTGTACTGGCCTCGATCTTGGCGCCTCTTTTTTCCTTTGCCCTTTGTCGGCACCCTTTTGTTTAAGAAGGTTTTGAGATCGGCGTCGTTAGCGGGGTTACCCTTCCGCTTGGCACAGGCGAGTTATGGACGCCATTGGTTATTCTTCAGGGCTCTTAGCCCCATTTGCATCTTGTCCATAGTCGGACGCGCTATCATTTTCAAGGTGATTTGGATCTTTGTACCTTGTATCTGTATTCTTGACTCATTGAGTCGTGTTGTATATATATATCTGTTCTGTGGGTCCCATCGAGGACTGTTGTGTAATGTTATTACTTCGTTTTCCACCCGCACGAAAGTGCCTGGTGGGCACCTTTGAATCGTTTCTATGCGGGTTTGGCGAATTTTGCTAAAACTTGCATAGGTCCGATTCTGAGGGTGTTACAGTAACCCTGCTAACGACGTCGATCGCAAAACCTGCTTAAAAAAAAGGGGTGCCGACAAAGGGCAAAGGAAAAAGAGGAGCGTCAGTACTGAGGCCAGTACACGGCGAGGCTAGAATTCGGCGGTCCTCGCCTACATAGGTATGGTGGACTGAAGCGGCAGCGCAGCATGCACTAAACAACCTATAGAAACTCGATACAACTGGCGGCTATCAGAGAGGGGTAAGAAAGACCTATTCGGATCCAACCTGATACTACCACCAAACATACCCATCCTGGTATTTCCCCCTCGAGACCAAACGAGGAAGTCAACCGAGGAACTCACACCGTTGGCAGTTTTATTTATTCATTTATCGTTGCAGTAATTACTAGTCAGGTATAGATAATCATCCTGATAAAATAAGCAGTGGGCACTTTTAGTTAACCATTCCGTTATAGTGGCAACACTTACTAATCAGTTACAATTAGCATGAGATAACCCCAAAACCCAGCAGTTGTTGGTACTTTTATTTAGCCATTCCGTTGTAGTTGCAATACTTACTAGTCAGGTACAATGGTCGCAAGCGACACCCAAACAAGCAATTGTTGGCAGTTTTATTTAGCCATTCCATTATAATGAAGATGATTACTAGTCATTATAAAGTCAAATTTATAGCACTACTTTAGTTATAGTTGTCTATGATCGAGATATCGTGCTCAAGTCGTCCATAACCATGACACGGCTTTGAGAAAGTTTTACGGCGGGTGCACAAATAGCAACACACTCGATCAACCTCGAAATACCAAATCAAAACCCAACGAGGCCTTCACGACAAAGCAATCACAGATTGAAATATTTCAGGGGCACCCCAGTAGACCAAGAACGAAGCCGGCCCGAGGCGGACTCAAGGTTGTGGGGATGGTCATAACGATCGGGAACCCAAAACTGGACTTGTCGATACCGCGGAATCGTGCCACGATCCTAAACAGTACAGGTGTTATCCATCGCACAATTTAAATAAAGCAGTAAAGCATGGCATAAGTACAGGATAGTAAATAAAACCTCAAACTAGTTTGTGGCCCCAAGAAATAAGAATGAATCAAGCTCTGGCTCGTGGGGTCCCATAATCCTCCCGGATGTGGATAGCGATAAATCAAGGAACAAGTATCAAGCACTTCGGGTCTCACAGGACACAAGTGGATGGTTAACAACCGAATAACATCTATTGCCCACCTGTGCCTCTGCTTACTTACTTCAATTTTAGTTGTTAAACAGTAAATAAAGTGAACGATAAGTAAAGCCATGATCATCTCCAACATCAAACATACGGCAATACTCCAACAACTATGGCACGGCGACCAACAACACTTGAGCAGCGACTACGTCGGCGCCAAAGTCCAACTATCTACCAAACAACGTAATAGGAGGTGTCCAGGCAATATAAGGCTGCAAGGGATATCACGGAAAAACTAGAGCATCGCAACACGGATAGCAAGAGATCAGAGGGAATAAATACTATAAAAGTAAGATAGGTAGAAAGGGAGATGCTCGCCACGAAACATTGTCGAAGGTTCAACCGAAGATCGGGTCGACACTCGCATCAACTCAACGGCCTTATCCGCGAAGAACCAAAACACTAGAATAAACACCGGATGCAATATTTAATACAACGGCAAAAGATCGGGCATGATGCATGCATGATGTATGACATGGCAAAGATGCGATGCAATTAGGTCATATTAAGCGGAACCGGGGTCCCGACAATTAATTAAATGGTTCAAGTTATTTAGCTACCCCGCAATTTAAATGTTGTTTCGCAAGGCAGAATATATCACCGGTTCGCTACAAAAATTTAAATGAGGCCAATATAAGACTGGATTTGCCCGCATATGGGCCCCATATTTAATTATAAGGTGATTCGGCATAAGGCCCCCAAACCACATAATATGTATGCATGCATGAACAATTAATATGCGAAAAGTTGGATTATATTATAAAATAGGGTTTCGGGAAGGGGTTCACACATTAGGGGGTCTCGACGAACTTGGGGTTCCAGGGGTTCGAGGTCCGACAGGGTTCAGGGTTCGACGGGATCGTCTTGGCAGGAACATTCTCGAACAACGGGGCAGATCTTGTCGCATCCGGGTTCTCGGTTCATGTCGACGGTCATGGCGTTCGGGATGAAGTACTTGTCGCACCGGGGTCTCGGTTCGAAGAACTTGGCGCGCCCGGGTTCGGTCTCCGGATCCGGGAAGAAGGCCTTCGGATCCTCGGGTCCGTGAAGGAGTACTTGGCGTCCGGCGGTAGATCTTGTTGGTTTCACTCCGAAGGACTTGTTGTTCTGCAGCGGAGATCATGGTTCATCGGGGTTCGGGTCTTGGTCGGGTCGCCGGTAGTTCTTGGTGTTCGGGGATGCTCCGGGTCCGGGGTGGAAGACTTGAGTTTTGGCGGTGTCTCGTTGGGTTCCATGTCGAATTACTTGTCGATGGTCCATCGAGCGTCACCATGCTCATTCTTTCGATACCCTCTCGGGCGAAGATCTTGTAGTATCTTGTCACCTCACGAGTACATGGCTTACATAGTTCTTATCGAGGCCGGCCTTGGAGATCGGGATCGGAGGAGGCTTTCAGGAGGCCATGGCGAGGCCAAGGGAAGCTCGGGAGAGGGCGGGTGGGGGCCGAGATCGACGAGCCGGACAGCCTTAGGGGAGAAGGACGGCCGGAGATGAGCCGAGGACGTTAGACCGCCGGCGGTGGGGCGGGCGCTGCGAGGCGGGGAGGGAGCGCGGCTCGGGAGAGGGCGGCCCGAAGGGGACGGGCGGTGGGCAAGGGTAGGGTCAGCGAGAGGCGGCGCGGAGGCCACAGTGGCGGAGGCAGACGGTGGGGAGAAACTCCGGCGGCTCCCGGCAGCGTCAGCCTTGTGTGAGGGCAAGCTTGCGGGCGCGAAGCGAAGGAAGGCGTCGCCGAGAGGGGGGCAGCGGCGTGCAGCAACGAGAAGGGCTGCGCCCGGCGCGGGGAGGAGGCGAGGCAGTTGGCGAGGCTGGCCAGCCCGGAGGAAGCCCGGGAGGCGTGTCAGCTCAGCCCAGCCGGAGGAGGAAGGCTCAGGCGTCGGTGGGCCAGCGAGGTGGAAGGAGGGAGAGGAGAGCCGGGCAGCGAGGCGTCTGGTCGTCCAAGGCGGCTGGTCAGCTATGGGGGAGGAGCGAGAGAGAGTGGTGAGGCGGCCATGGCTGGCGGTGGAGGCGAGCGGAGGAGGGAGGTTAGTGCGAGAGGAGGGGCGGTGCGGGGGAGAGAGGCGAAGGGCGGCGGGCTGGAGGAAGGGAAGGAGGGAGACGCAGGCGCGCGTGGGGGCGCGGGTGGGCGCGGCCGGGGTGGGCAGCAATGGGTGGCAGGACGTGGTGGCGTGGGGTGGGGCGGGTGGGGGTCGGTGTGTGGTGTGAGTGGGGTTGGGAGGTTTGACCCGGGGAGAGAGAGTGGGCTGCGAGGGAGATTCGTGGGACCGGGGTGTAAGGGAGAGGGGTAGGAGGGGACTGGGTGAAAGAGAGAGGGAGAGGTGGTGGATCGGTGAGGTGGCAGGTGGGTAGGAATTGGGTGAGAGGGTGAGGTGGCGGGCTGTGAGAGGTGGGTAGGATAGGATTTGGTGGGACTAGGATTTAGGGGGGGGCTGGTTTAGGTGGACCGTTTTTGTAATGGGGGTGGTCGACCGGGTCGGGTCGGCCCGTTCGACTGCCCCCACTAAAATAATTAATTTATTTATTTATTTCAACCAGCGCTTTTGCAAACCGACAGCGGACAAAACAAAATAATCCGGAGACCCGGTTTTTGCGTTTGAATAAAGACGGGGCGTTTAGAAGACAAATTAGGTTTTCCCGAAAATAGTTTTATGCGAACAAAATGCAAGATGATGACGATGCTCAAATGCAATGTGGCATGATGACATGAGCATGCGGTCATGATGATGCAATGCACAAAAACAACGCGATTTTCTAGTAGTGGTTTTGCGGGATGCCACAGTTGTGTACCTAGGGTATCGTCGATTTCTTCCGAACCTGCATCCAGTAAGAAAGAAAGGCAAGCATTTCAAACGTCAGCGGAACCGGAGGAAGCATCTTCCGCATCGGTGAGGAGGTATTTGGTATGGTCAAGGACCTAGAAGTAATCTTTGGAAAAGGTCCTGGCAATCTATATGTTCTAAATGACGATGCTGGACAAGCATCCATGTGCAAGAAGCAATCTATATTTTGGGACCAACCCTATTGGAAAGTCTTAGAGGTCTGCTCTTTAATCGACGTGATGCACGTGACGAAGAATGTTTGCGTGAACCTTCTAGGCTTCCTAGGAGTGTATGGGAAGACAAAAGATACACCGAAAGCACGGCAGGACCAGCAGCGTATGAAAGACCAGAAGAGCCTATGTATCCTAAGAAGGAAGGGTAAGCGATGCCACTTAACTCTTGCCGACTACGCTCTTACCAAAGCGTAGAAGGAAATCTTTTTGAACCAGCAGCATCAAGGTCCCGTCTGGCTTCTCGTCGAATATAAAGGGAATAATAAATATGGCAGAGAAAAAATTCCATAACCTGAAGTCTCATGACTGCCACGTGATTATGACGCAATTGCTTTAGATTGCATTGAGGGGGCTTCTACCTGAAAATGTTCGAGTACCCATTGTTAAGCTATGTGCATTCCTCAATGCAATATCTCAGAAGTTAATCGATCCGAAGCCTACGAGTTCACAGACGAGATGTGGCCCAATGTCTTGTCAGCTTTGAGTTGGTGTTCCCACCATCCTTCTTCAATATTATGACGCATATCCTGGTTCACCTAGTAGAAGAGATTTCCATTCTCGGTCCTGTATTTTTACACAATATGTTCCCCTTTGAGAGGTACATGGGAGTCTTAAAGAAATATGTTCATAACCGTGCTAGGTTAGAAGGAAGCATCTCCAAGGGTTATGTAACAGAGGAGGTCATTGAGTTCTGTGTTGATTTTATTCCTGGCCTTAAGGCGATTGGTGTTCCAGAATCACGACATGAGGGGAGACTGCGTGGAAAAGGCACCCTAGGATGTAAAGCAATGATATGTAGGGACGGGCATTCTCTCAATCAAGCACACTACACGATTTTACAAAGATCTATCTTGGTTGCCCCGTATATCAATGAACACAAGAATTTTATACGCCTCAAACACCCGGGGCAGTCTGATGAATGGATTATAAGTGAATACATGGCGAGTTTTGACGGCTGGATGCAAAGACTTCTCACGAATAACACCACTGTTGGAGATCAGCTTTACTTGTTTGCCAGGACACCATCTTCGAATGTATGTACTTTCCAAGGGTACGAGATAAATAAGAATACATTTTACACGATCGGCCAAGATAAAAAGAGCACCAACCAAAACAGTGGTGTCCGCTTCGATGCAGCAAAAGACAATGGGCAAAACACCACCTATTATGGGTTCATAGAGGACATATGGGAACTTGACTATGTACCTAATTTTAAGGTCCCCTTGTTTCGGTGCAAATGGGTCAAGCTAACAGGAGGAGGGGTTGAGGTAGACAAGAAGTACAAAATGACAACAGTGGATCTCAACAATCTTATGAAGGTAGACAAGAACTTAGACGAACCATTCGTCTTAGCCAATGATGTGGCTCAGGTTTTCTATGTGAAGGACATGTCTACCAAACCGAAAAAAAGCAAACAGATACATCACACGATGAGACAAAGCGTCACATAGTTCTTTCAGGGAAAAGAAATATCGTGGGAGTGGAGGACAAGACAGACATGTCAGAAGATTATAACAAGTTTGATGAAATTCCGTCCTTCAGAGTGAAGACTGACCCAACTATCCTGTTAAACGGTGATGATATGTAACACCCTCAGAATCGACCCTATGCAAATTTCAGCGATTCCCGCCAAACTCGCATAGAAACGATTCAAAGGTGCCCACCAGGCACTTTCGTGCGGTGGAAACGTAATAACATTACACAACAGTCCTCGATGGGACCCGAGCAGATATATATACAGCGACTCAATGAGTCAAGAATACAAATATAATATACAAAGATCCAAATCACCTTGAAAAGCGGGAGAGCGTCCAGCTACGGACAAGATGCAAAGCAGAGCCACGAAGAATAACCAATGGCGTCCATAACCTGCCCAAGCAAGAAGGGTAACCCCGCTAACAACGTCGATCTCAAAACCTTAAACAAAGGGGTGCCGACAAAGGGCAAAGGAAAAGAGGATCGTCGATCTGAGGCCAGTACACGAGGCTAGAATTGGTGTCCTCGCCCACATAGGTATGGTGGACTGAAGGCGGCGCGACATGCACCTAAACAACCTATAGAGACTGATACAATGGCGCTATCGAGAGGATAAGAAAGACCGATTCGAACCAACCTGATTCTACCATCGACAAACCCATCCCAGTGTTTCCTCGAGACCAAGCGAGAAGTCAATCGAGAACTCACACCGTTGGCAGTTTATTTATTCGATTATCGTTGCAGCAATTACTAGTCGGTATAGATAGTCATCCCGATAAAATAAGCGGTGGCAATTTTAGTTTAACCATTCCATTGTAGTTAATGATTACTAGTCAAATACAATTAGCATGAGATAACCCAAAACCCAGGTTGTTGGTACTTTTATTTAGCCATTCCATTGTAGTTGCAATAATTACTAGTCGGATACAATAGTGGCGACAACCCAAACAAGAAATTGACAGTTTTATTTATCCATTCCATTATAGTGAAGCTGACTACTAGTCATTATAAAGTCAAATTTATAGCACTACTTTAGTTATAGTTGTCTATGATCGAGATCTTTGTGCTCAAGTCGTCCATAACATGACACGGCTTTCAAAGTTTTACCTGCGGGGGTGCACAAATAGCAACACACTCGATCAACCTCGGAAAACCAAATCAAAACCCAACGAGGCTTTCACGACAAAGCAATCAGGATTCGAATATTTCAGGGGCCACCCCATTGAGTACACCATAGCGAAGTTAGCGACTCAGACGGACTCAAGGTTTGCGCCCGTACGTAAATCGACACGAACCCAAACTGGGCTTGTCGATACCGAAAACACTCAACTTACCTAAAAGACAGTGTGCTCCTCGCAATCGTAAATAAAGCAAAAAACATGGCATAAGCAGGATAGTAAATAAATCCTCAAACTAGTTTGTGGCCCCGAAATAAGATGAATCAAGCTCGCTCAGGATCCCATAATCCTCCCGGATGTGGATAGCCAAAATTCAAGGAACAGGTATCAAGTACTCGGGTTCCTACGGACACAAGTGGACGGTTAACAACCAAATAACATCTATTGCCCACCGTGCCTGCAACACCTACTTCAATTTTAGTTGTTAAACAGTAATTAAAGTTATGATCAACTCCAACAATAAACACACGGCAATACTCCAACAACCATGGTCTTTGGACGACCACATAACAGCACTTGAGCAAGCGACTACGACGCCAGTCCTACTATCTACCAAACAACGGTAATAGGATGTGTCCAAGGCAATATAAGGCTGCAAGGGAATCACGGGTATGAAACGATGAGCATCATAACACAGATAGCAATAGATCAACATGAGGGAATAAATACTATAAAAGTAAGATAGGTAGAAAGGAGATGCTACTTTGAAAACATGGCGAAGGTTCATCAAGATCGGGTCGACACTTGCATCAACTCAACGGCCTTATCCGCGAAGAAGCAAACACTAGAAGAAACGCCGGATGGACTATTTAATACTACGGTAGAAAATCGGGCATGATGCATGCATGATGTATGACATGGCAAAGGTGCGATGCAATTGGGCAATATTAAGCGGAACCGGGGTCCCGACAATTAATTATTAGGTTCATGTCGTTTAGATACCCCGCAATTTAATTGTTGTCTTAACAGGGCAAGATAAGTTACCGGTTCGCTACACAGATTTAAATGAGGCCAATATAAGACTAGATTTGCCCGCATATGGGCCCCATATTTAATTATGCAGTGAATCGGCATAGTGCCCCCAACCACATGACAATATGCATGCGAGTATGACAATTTAATATGCATCAATTTGTTATTACATTTATAAAATAGGGCTCGAGAAAAGGGGTCACACATTAGGGTTCGACGATCTTGGGATTCAAGGTTCGGGTTCGGTCTCGTGGGTTCGGGGTTCGAACGGATCGTTCTCGGACTCCGTATTTAGGTCTTCGGATCGGGAAGTAGATCTTGTCGCACGAGCGTCAATGCTTCCGGGAAGGATAACTTGTCGTCCAGGGTCTCGGTGTCCGGGGTGAAGTACTCGGCGTCCTCGAGGGAGTACTTGTCGTATCCGTGAAGAAGATCATGTCGGTCCACGGGGGTCGGCCTTGGGTTGACAGTGTCTTACGCCCCATGAAGGCATCCTCGGTGATCCGTGACGGAGAACTTGGCGTATCCGAGTTGACGACATTGGAGTTCAGGGAGGAGTTCTCGGTGTCCCGTGTGGAAGGCCTCGAGGGTTCGGTGACGGAGATCTCCACGGGTCCGTGGATATCTTGGTTCGGCATCGGATCGTCCCTGTCGTCGAGATGATCCTGCCGGCCCCAACTTTGGACATTGGTTTCTCTACGGAAGAGCTTGTCGAACCATCGGGGCATCGGGTCTGGGTATGAGACGCGTAGGAGGCGAACGTGAGGAGCGCCCGACGTGGAAGCGGCGGCGCTGGCGCTCGACGCACGGAGGGCCCAGTCGCGCAGGCGGCCTACGCACGCCCGACTCCGTGGCGGCGCCAGACTGAAGCGGCGAGCGGGAAGGGCTCCGACGGTGATGGGCCGGGCAGGGGCAGAATGGAGGAGGAGGGCCTGGCGACCACGAGCCGGCGAGTCGACAGTACGACCGAAGCTAGCCAGGAGAGCGCGCCGGCGGGCGCAGAGGCGGCAGCGGACTCGAGGCGGCGGTGGTTGTGCCGGAGGAGGGCGACGGCGAGGCCAGCGGCGCGCTGCAGAGCCGGTCGGCTGCGCCGGGAGGCGGCCGAGGCGAGGCAGGCGGGCGGTGGAGGAGAGGTCGTGCCGGGCCACGAGCCATGTGGCGGAGGAGGGCCGGGCAGGCTGGGCGGCGCGGGCGGCTGGGCGCTTGGGAGGGCAGCCAGGCGGGAGGAGGGACCTGGCCGGGACGGGAAGGAACAGGCCAAAGCAGCAGGCGATGGGCGAGAGGAGCGGCGAGGGGCGCAGTGAGGCGGCCGCGAAAGGCTAGGAGGGCGGAGGGCTGGCCGGCGGGAGTGAGGTCGGCCAGGCGGCGCCACGCAGAGAGGAAGAGGGCGACGTGGCGACGGGGTGGCAGGAGAGAGAGAGGAGGCCGCGAGAGACGGCGGGAGGCCAGCGGCCAGGGGTGGGCGGCAGGCAGGGAATCCAAGGGAGAGAGAGGTGGGGAGAGAGAGAGGGCAGTGGGGAGGAAGAAGGGGGTCGGGGACCAGCCAGGGGAGCGGGACGAGGGAGGCTGCGTCGGGTGGGTCCCGTGGGTGGGGCCGGGGTTGGTGGGGTGGGTCCGGGGGAGTGGGGGGCTGGCTGTGTGGTGTTGTGTGGTGTGTGTGTGTGCTGAGTGGCAGGTAGGGACAGGGACGGTGGGACCGGGGTTTAAGGGAGAAGGGGTAGGTGGGGGGCTAGGTGAGAGAGAGAGAGGGGTGTAGGTGGGGGCTGTGGATTGGTGAGGTGGCTGGGCTGAGGGTGAGGTGGAGGGACGGTGAGGTGGCAAGCTGGGGTTGGTGGGTAGACTAGGTTTGGGTAGGAATAGATTAGGGTTTGGTTTTTTTTTATTAGTTTGTGAAATATTTATGGTGTTGTCTTGTTTTAAATCTTTTTAGAAAATAATTTTTAGGCAATAAATTTAACAGATAATTATAAGACTTATTTTGAAATAAGATAAGGGTATTTTTAGAAAACAAAAAATAGGCTTATTGAAAATAGTTTCAGACAAACAAATGCATGATGATGACGATGCAATGCACAAAACAACGCGATTTTCTAGTAGTGGTTTTGCGGGATGCCACAATTCGACACCACTAACAATGGATCTCGCCATCGAGATCCGCCTCATGGTACCGGGAAGAAGGGAGGCGGTCTGAATCTTCTAGCACGGTGTAGATCCTCACGACACCACTAACGAGGGTTCTTTCTTCATCTTGAAATTGTAAACACCACCAAAAATGGTCGGGCTCACGTCCATTGAGAGAACACTCGAGAAACAAGTACAAGGTAGAGGTGTCAACCAATAAAAGCCACCTCTAGCTTCCGTAGACGGAGTAAGTGCTGGATCCATCGATGTACAAGGCGAATGATAAGGTAATGCATGGTAGTCCATCAGCGCGCAAACCATTACCACGAATAGGAATTATGCAACCAACTCTCGAATTAGGCGAAGATCTCGACAAGCGGTTCGGCAACAAAGGAGTGATGCGAGACTACTGCATCGGATCCTGGCGTGAAATGATGTCGTCGTTTGAAAACACGGAAAAGCCACTGAGCAGGAACAAAAGAATGTTACCCGATGGCAGTTCCTCGAACGCATGAAGACCGGATGTAGCAACACGTTACCAAAGGAGGCGAAACCACGAAGAGGTGATTTAAACCCAACCACGAAATTCATGGACTCGAAGAAAGAGAAGAAGCGGATTCAAAACACGCAGAGGTAAGAGGAGAATAGCGAGAGGTAAGGTAAAATCGACCTAATCGTAACTATCCAAGCGATTTTTCAAAATAGGTTTGACACTCTACTTGACCGTAGCTAGGATTTATCCCTGGGATGGACTTGTGTGGGTATCAGAACACGAGCTCGATACCACTCTGCAACACTCGAGACCCTATGCAAGTTTCAGTGATTCCGCCAAACTCGCATATAGAAGCGATTCAAAGGTGCCCACCGAGCACTTTGTGCGGGTGGAAAAATAAGTAACATTACACAACGATCCTCGATGGGACCCGAGCAGATATATATACAATGACTCAATGATCAAGAATACATATATAATATACAAGATCCAAATCACCTTGAGAAGGAGGCGTCCGACTACGGACAAAGATGCAAATGGGGCTAAGAGCTGAAGAATAACCAATAGCATCCATAACCTGCCCTGCAGCCAATAGGAAGGGTAACCCACTAACGATGTTGTCGATCTCAAAACACACTTAAACAAAAGGGGTGCCGACAAGGAAAAGGAAAAGAGGCGTCGTCTTGAGCGACACAGCAGGCTAGAATAGTCCTCGCCTACATAGGTATGGTGGATGAAGCGGCAGGCAGCATGCACTAAACAACCTATAGAGACTCGATACAACTGGCGGCTATCGAGAGGATAAGAAAAGGCCGGTTGAACCAACCTGATTCTACCATCGACAAACCCATCCCGTGTTTCCCCTCGAGACCAAGCAGGAAGTCAACCGAGAACTCACACATTGGCGTTTTATTTATTCATTATCGTTGAAATTACTAGTCGACTATAGATAGTCATCCTCGATAAAAATAAGCGTTGGGCAATTTTAGTTTAACCATTCCATTGAAGGTTATAGCTTACTAGTCAAATACAATTAGCATGAGATAACCCAAAACCCAGCGAAGTTGTTGGTACTTTTATTTAGCCATTCCGTTGTAGTTGCAATAATTACTAGTAAGATACAATCATAGCAGGCGACCAACCCACAAAGCAATTGTTAGCAGCTTTATTTAGCCATTCCATTATAGTGAAGCTGATTACTAGTCATTATAAAGTCAAATTTATGGCACTACTTTAGTTATAGTTATCATGATCGAATCTTCGCATCCAAGTGGTCCATAAACCACGGACACGACTTTGAAAGGATTTTACCCTGCGGGTGCACAAATAGCAACACACACTCGATCAACCTCGGAAAACCAAATCAAAACCCAGCGAAGCTTCACGACAAAAGCAATCACGGATTCGAGAAATATTTGAGGTCACCCCATTGAGTACACCACTGCGAAGTTAGGCGACTCCGAGACGGACTCAAGGTTTGCGCGATGGCTATAGAGCCATTGTGAACCCAAAACTGGGCTTAATCGATACCGCTTAAAACACTTCGCTTACACCTAAATCAGAGCGTTGTGCTCCTCGCTGTCAAGTAAATAAAGCAGTAAAACATGGCATAAGTACAGATAGTAAATAAATCCTCAAACTAGTTTGTGGCCCCAAGAAATAAGACTGAATCAAGCTACATTTTCAGTAGGTCCCATAATCCTCCCAGGATGTGGATAAGCCCAGCGAAAAATTCAAGAGACAGGTATCAAGTACTTCAGGTCCCTCTGGGACGTGAGAATGAGTTAACAACCAAATAACATCTATTGCTTAACGGTACCGTACTACCTACTTCAATTTTAGTTGTTAACAGTAATTAAAGTTATGATCAACTCCAGCAATAAACACTGCGGCAATACTCCAACAAGCTGTGGGTCTTGGACGACCATAGCGACAATTGAGCATTCTGAGCGACTTCTGACGAGCGCAGGGTCCTACTATCTACCAAACAACGGTAATAGGATGTGTCCAAGGCAATATAAGGCTGCAAGGGAATCACGGTCTGCAAAAACTAGAGCATCGCAACACAGATAGCATTAGATCAACAGGAGGAATAAATACTATAAAAGTAAGATAGGTAGAAAGGAGATGCTGCTTTGAAAACATGGCGAAGAGTTCATCCAAGATCGGGTCGACACTGCATCAACTCAACGCCTTATCCATGCCAAGAAGCAAACACTAGAAGAAACAGGATGGACTATTTAATACTATGGTGAAAATCGGGCATGATGCATGCATGATGTATGACATGGGAAAGGTCAGCTTGATGCAATTGGGCAATATTAAGCCGGAACCGGGTCCCGACAATTAATTATTAGGTTCATGTCGTTTAGATACCCCTTAATTTAATTGTTGTCTTAACAAGGAGGGCAAGATAAGTTACCGTTCGCTACACAATTTAAATGAGGCCAATATAAGACTAGATTTGCCTGATATGGGCCCTCCGGCATATTTAATTATCACTGATGGTGAATGGCATAGTGCTTCAACCACATGACAATATGCATCAAAGTATGACAATTTAATATGCATCAATTTGTTATTACATTTAAAAATAGGGCTCGGTAGAAAGGGTCACACATTAGGGTTCACGATCTTGGGATTCCGGGTTGAGGTTGGTCTCGAGGTTCACTGGTTGCGGATCGTTCTCGGACTCCGTATTTAGGGTCTTCGGATCGAGAGTAGATCTTGTCGCCGACAGCGTCAATGCTTCGAAGGAGGAAACTTGTAAATCCCGAGGTCTCGGTGTCCGAGGTGAAGTACTTTGGCCAAGGCGTCCTCGAGGAGTACTTATTATCCGTGAAGAAAGATCATGTCGGTCCACGGGTTCGGCCTTGAGTTGACCTTCGCCGAGGTTGACGGGTGTCTTGGCGTCCCATGAAGAGGCATCCCTCGATTTTCCGTGTGACGGAGAACTTAAGTATCGAGTTGACGACCTTGGAGTTCGAGGTGGAGTTCTCGGTGTCATCCCGCAGGGAAGGCCTCGAGGTTCGGTGATGGAGATCTCCGCGGGTCCGTGGATATCTTGGTTCGACATCGGATCGTCCCTGTCGTCGAGATGATCCTGCCGCCCCAACTTTGGACATTGGTTTCTCTGCGGAAGAGCTTGTTCCAGCCGAACCATCTGGGGCATCGGTGCGGGTACTGGGGCGTGAAGAGGCGAACGCCAGGGAGGCGTGATCATGAGAAGCGCCAAGTGACGAGAAGCGGCGGCGGGTTCGTGATTGCTAGGAGGGGCCAGGCGCCAAGCGCCGACCAGCGGCGTGGCGCCAGCTCGTGGCGGACCGAAGGCTAGAAGCAGCCGGGAAGGAAGCTCCAGTGATAAGCCAGGCGAGGCGGAAGCGGAGGAGGAGGGCCTGGCCCGGCACTTGTAGCCAGCGAGGTCGAACAGGCGACAGCGAGCTTAGGGCGAGGCAAATAGTCCAGTATGACCGTGAGGCTTCAGAAGCGGTGGTTAGCCGAGGGAGGAAGCTGTGTGACAGAGGCCAGCCGGGGTCACAGCTGGCGCCCGGCTAAAGAGCCGTAGGCGGCGGGATGACGGTGGAGGGAGGGAGTCGTGGCCTGGCCCAGAAGCCATGGTGGATGGAGGACGTGCTGGCGAACCCGCTGTCGGCAGTGGAGGGCGGCAGGGCGCGCGCTGGCCGCTTCCCGGCGAGCCAGGCGTGGGGAGGGAGAGGACCCAGCCAGCCGGAAGAGGGCGCGGGCAGAAGCAGCAGTCTTAACGCCAGAGCAACAGGGGGCCAGGGAGCGAGGGCGCGGTGAGGCGGCATGGCGTGAGCCAGGAAGGCGAGGCGCGGCCAGGAGGGGTGGTCGGCCCAGGCTGCCACCGCGCCGAAGGAAAAGAGACGGCAATGAGGCGGCCAGGCGGCAGAGGAGAGGGAGAGGGAGGGCGAGGAAGCGAGGCGGGGAGGCGCCAGTGGGGAGGCGGCGGATGAATTCAGAGTGGCAGCGAGGAAAGGGGAGAGAGAGGGGCGTGGGGAGGAAGAAGGGGTCGGGGACCAGCCAGGGGAGGCCAGGACGAGGGAGGCTGCGTCCTGGGTGGGTCACTATGGGTGGGGCAGGGAGTCGGTGGGGTGGAGTCCGGGGGAGTGGGGGCTGGTGGCTGTGGTGTTGTGTGGTGTGTGTGTGTGTGTGTGTGTGCTGAGTGGCAGGTAGGGGATGGGTTAGGGACAGTGGGGCCGTGGGGTGTAAGGGAGAGGGGTAGGTGGGGGCTAGGTGAGAGAGAGAGAGGGAGGTAGGTGGGCGTGGATTGGTGAGGTGGCTGGGCTGAGGGTGAGGTGGAGGAAGTGAGGTATGGCAAGGGTTGGTGGGTAAGGCACTAGGTTTGGGTAGGAATAGATTAGGGTTTGGGTTTTTATTAGTTTGTGAAATATTTATGGTGTTGTCTTGTTTTAAATCTTTTTAGCAAATAATTTTTGAGCAATTAATTCAACAGATAATTATAAGACTTATTTTGAAATAAGAAGGTATTTTAGAAAACAAAAATAGACTTATTGAAAATAGTTTCAGAGTATTAAACAAATGCATGATGATGGACATGCAATTCACAAAAACAACGATTTTCTAGTAGTGGTTTCAGGATGCCACATGATACCTCCATGAATTCACTGACCGATAGCGATCATAAGATTGACTATATGTATTAATTGAGCCATTTTTTTCGCATATGTATCTCAACATGGCAATCAATGTCATATTTCTTCCGCAGTAACACTATATGTATTAAATAAGCCATTTTCTTCCCTTTAGCATTTTTTCCCGCCATTTTCTTCCATGATTTTTCCCGTACCACTTCTTATCGGTTATCTTCTGCCATTTCTCTATATATGTATATAGGGTTGGCCTCCATTGTCATTGCACATCTCTAGACTTATATCCGCAACCTCACTGCACTCTTTCCTATGGCTTCCACCATTCCACTAACCCCTCAGGAGGCGGGCGCACATTGCGCCTCTGAACCACCCCTACTGCCGAACTCGGTGTCCCGCTTCAAGCATGGATCTTGGCGTCGAGGCGTGCAGATTTCCTCCTGTCCCTCTAGGTGTAGGCGCTGGCGGATGGCCATCACGAACCACTACTACTTTAATCTCACGGAGTACGGAGAATCCCAGATGGCATCCCGGACTATTTCTCGACAGGAAGCCTCTTCGGGATCGTGGCGTGAGAGGCGCTCGCTGAACTTGAGAGCAGGGAGGGCGACCCACCTCCTTGAACTTCCAGCGAGCTGTTGCCGTCGGCTGTGGTGGCGCAGTCGGACTCTCCGTAGGAGCGTCATGTCCGTGACAATACGCCATGACTTCTAACCCGTCTGCGCTACCTCAAGTCAGCCCACGCGACAAATTACTCAGCCTTCAAGGTTCAATTAGAATTTCGGACGACCAAGCGACGCCATGACAGCAACCCATGGCCGTCACGATCAAACGACTCTGATGTGAGTATTACATGTAGGGGCAGGAGCATGACCGAATCACTCAACATTAAAACAAGTTCGGCCGAGTTAGCGACTTAATCCGGCCATTTATCTTAATTTCAGTTTTTTATGTATCTTAATTTCAGTCAGTGCTTTATGTAACTTCTTTGTTAGTTTCATTATGTACTTTAAAATTTCAGTTCTATCGTAATATCAAAATAAAAACTTGGTATATTGATTATGTCTCAAAAAAACCTTCACAAAATGACCTATCTCATTCGAGGTTTCTTGACTTTTCGGGTCAAATGACCAATGTTACATGGCTAGAATCAAGGTATAGTTTGTGATAATGTGGCCCATATTAATGCATACATGTGCATCGCAGGATGGCAAACAATGTTTGCAGAGAAGGAAGTTTTTCCTTTTAAATACTTTTCAAAAAGGCATTTTCCATTTTTCGATCACAAAAAATGGACGGTTTTGTGAAGCAATCACCAAATGGATAATTCAAAAAACTACCACCACATTTTAGAAAAATACTAGACCACCTTATATGGACAATGTACCAACAGGGGAATCTGAAACCTTTCCGTCCACCTCTGATGAAAAAGACAAATTCCTGTCGAATCGGTAGGAAATGGGTCAGATATCAATTACAGGTACATGATACGATGCTCATGATTTTTTACAAAAATCATTTTTAGGTTCACAAAATGCTATTTTATCAAAAATCCAATGCAAGTTTAGCGAGGTTTTGTCAGATTCCAAAGTATACAAAAGATGCAGCATTTAAATATCCAAACAATTCAAAAATGTTAATACAAAATAAAATATGATTTGCTCTAACAAAATAGGGTTAGATTCCTTTTAGATGCTTACAATTCTTATGTTCAAAGTTTTAGGGTTTAATTATTTATTTTTGTTTTAGCTGAATAATCAAAATTTATATGTAAGTGTTTTAACTATTTTGAAAATTTTCATCTCAAGAACTATAAAAGTTTGTTTTATAGAATGGATAGATTCATTTTTAAAAAAAATTAAGGATATCTTATTGATATTTTTTCCGAGTTGAAATGAAAAAAGGATATGAAATTTCTAAATTCTATCCTATTTTTAAATTAAAAATCCCCCACCCCTTTAATGTAATGAATAATCGTTTCCAAATTACCCAACCGGGTGTTAAATGGGGGTGATGATTTAGCCAAGATTCTTAACACCGGTTCGTGGTCGAACCGTGTTAAAAGGTGCAAAGAACGACCTTTAACACCTGTTCACGAACCTAAGTGTTGGGGCAATGACTGATCAATAAAGGAAGAAAGCGAGATTCATACTGCCGGGCCGCCTTTTACTGCCGCATGGCCGCCGGGTTGCCACCGCTGCGGTCTGGCCCATGCTATGTCCGCCCACGCCTGCTGCCGCCGCCTTTACCGTCAAGGCTGCCCGGCCCGCCACTGTCTCAAGAATCCCTTGCCCTCGCTACGCCTCACTGCGTACACCGGCCTCCAGCCGGTCAATTAACTCTGCATATGTTTGTATATATATTTCTATTTGATTTAATTATTTGTATATAAGTATTTATATGGTCATATGTATATATAAATAGTGTATATATGTATATATATTGTAATGTATTATATGTATTTTTTATATTGTATGTTTGTATATATAAAATGGTGCATATATGTATATATTGTATATAAATGTATAATTTTTTTTAGTAATTGTATGTATTTTATTCTGCTGTAATCGTATGTATATATATTGCTGTAGGTTTGGCCTTTAGCGCCGCTAACCGACGCATCCTCAAGACAATCTGATCAAAGGGCGTTATACGGTTAGGTTTCGCCCTTAGCGCCAGCCAAGACGCGATCCTCGCGACACCGATCTGCAAGGGCTTCTTAGGTTTGGCCCTAGCGCTGCTAAATCAAGACGATCACGCACACCCGACCATGCGATGTATATATATTGTTGTAGGGTTTAATTCTACGCCAAATGACGCATCCTCAAGACACCCGACCATGATGATAGCCTCATATGAATCCGGTTCCGGTCTAGGGTTTGAACACCAAGCATGTATTAGGGGTTACATTTCCAATACTTTTTAACCTCGTCATGTCATCATCCTTGCCGAAAGATTTACAATAGATGTACATCGATATTTGTGTGATAATATTATTGTTTTGTAAACTATGGATCTGCTACCAAAGAGAAACCTTTGAAGAGGAAGAAATAATGGAGAATATGATCTATAAGGACACCTCACAATATCTAAACTTGAGTGATGAGGACAGCCTGGGCAATATGAAGATGACGATCCCAAGGAACGCGACTAGGTGATTACAAGCAAAGCGCCGAGGTATATGCATGGATTAAGCCTCGCTGACTTTCACCCATTGATTTGTATATATATATGTACATGTATTAATTCAACGCTTTCTTTTAGCCCCTCCCCCGGATCGACCAGCGAACAATCTTCTTCTACGAAAAAGAGAAGCGAGGGCACGAGCCACTCCGCTGAAAGATCGGGAAAGTTCATGATAGAAGCAATCGTTGATAGTAGGTCGATGGAGCCCAAGAACGCTACGCATAAATTTATAACAGGGCCGAGTTCTGTTAGGGGGACCAAATACCAATCATAATTGAATATTGAATAAGCCAAAGAAGGGCGACCAAGTATCTTTGTCGATGAAGATCCAGAAGAACGCTTTTGAATTCAATACCGTTGGTAAATTTACCTTCCGCTAGAGGAGGATGAAAATAAACCGTTCTAAAGGAAAAGGTCAAAGAGTGGATTCTAAAGAAGATGGTCAATTTTCCTCGAATCGAAGACAAAATTGAACAAATTTTTCAAAGTTCACAGATCAGATTAAGACGATATTATGCAAAGATAAGACTCACTGCCCGAATTTGTGGCATACAAGGAAAGGTGCTATGGCTACAAAGAGGTCGAAACCAATACGCTAATGCCTTAAGAAGGAATATCACCAGAATGGGGTTAGGTGGCTACATATCCGAGGAGACCTATGGAGGAGTTTATAGGCCCGCTGATAGAGATCACAACTCATGGCTGTATTATTGGTGGGACCTGCAAAGACTTGGTTCAATGAACGGGCAAGGTTGGACCCAGAACGGATTAGATCTTCCCACCTTCCTGCCAAAACCTGTCAATCGAACTCATCATGGCATGAGAGTCAAACACGGACCTTCGATCCCGACAGAGACGACTGAGTCGCCACGCCATTTTATCGGGTAAAAAGAACACCCTCGATCGCACGAGTATAGTATGACGGGAAGGATGAGTTTGCCGGAAGTTACACTTCATATGCCAGCGGCGCGATAGAAAGAAAAGAGCGCATGCAGAGATGACACGATAACATGCACTTGTGGCGCCGCAGTGGCGAATGCACACAAAGAGCGCCAGTTAACGTACCATCTCGGGCCGCACGAAGAGCCTGCGATGGAAGTCGGCCACGTCCGTAATCTCGCGAGAAAGGGCCAGGTTTCCACGGAGAACCGTGCGCGTAAGTACCATCGCTGAAATGGCGTGGTCTTCGATACCCCGCAGGGATGAGGATCACTTCTGAGAGTTTAACACGCCGAGCTGCATGTGACATTAATGGGCTTATCTGATAAGGTGGTGAGGTCATGCAGCCTACCTCCTCAGAAGCTGGAACGTACCAATCGCCAACCCATTCCAGATGGCTATGCTATTGGGTGATGAGGTTGTGAAGTAATAAGGAGGAAGCACAACTTGACCATAATGAGTAGGTGAAGGGGAAACTCAACTCAAATTTGCAGTGGAAAACAACCATTCTTGGGCACACATCATGCTTCCAAATTGGAGGCCACTGGCACCCCGCCGCCTCCGTAGCATCGCCACCGAGCCACCACTGCCTCCAAGTCATCGTATTACTGTCTCCGGCGCTCAGCCATCTCTCTCAAGGCTGCGCCTATCTCCCACACAAGGCCACCATCTCCTACGCCACTACCAAGGCTGGCCACTATGTCACCATCTCCCAAGGCTTCAGCCATTCTCACAGAAGCTAAGAGCACTGCCAATTTAAGAGCATCACTCAGCAATCGCCATCATGAAACTATAGGAAAACCGTAGGATTTGACAAAGAGTTCAAACATCCCAGCCTCTCCGCGAAGGCCATTGCCCAAGCTTTACCATGAAACGCAATGATTTGAGGAGGACCAATAGATCTCAAAGAAGAGGTCATGAAATTATTTGCACTCCATACGGCCGAGCCAAAGGAGAAACTAGACCCCTACGGTGTGGTGGAGAAGTTTTTACAATAATCTTAAACCCAAAACCCCACCTAGCCACGGAGCCGACATGAAGGCTGGGATGTGCTGGCGGAGGGAGTATGAGTAGCAGTCGCATGGCACCCCAAAAAAATAGTTCCTCATGTTTCGGGAGAAAGCAAAACCAATCATGTTTCCCCGCCCAAGTAAGTGTTCAGAATGCCTCCGTGAATGATTACGCAGGCAGAGCTACAAAGAAAAAGGCTAATGATATTGAATTAATATTTGGCTATTTGAACATCATGGGAAACAATTTGCCTAAAGGCGATGCCAACCCCATACAGCCATGGAAGTATGGGGAACAATCTCAAGAAAGAGATCTCAAGAATCATCAACAAAGATGCGGCGGACTACAGTGGTACCTGATTTCTTGCAAGATGAGAAAGGAAGAATGATTCACATATAAGAGATCGATTTCTTGTAAAGTGAATGATATTCAACATTCAAGACTTGCATTTATTCAATCGTATGAACTGATAGTCATTATCATTTTATTGTGTGTAAGTACTAATTTGTAATTTTCTATCTC